>JAXCHB010000045.1:160000-550000 GCA_036926305.1 Uropetala carovei | reverse complement strand
ATACACTCAAAGTGTCTACTATGAAATGTAACAGAAGGATTAACTCGACAGAACATGAAGGATTCATTCCGATATCTTACTTCGTTCTCGAGATATGCGAATTAATATTTTGATAACGAGAAAGCGCGGCATATTTTTCGTGTTCTTTTGACTTTCTTAATCTACTATAATATATTTTAAAGCGTGTCTTTTTGTGTTTGTTCATGGAACTCCTACTAAACGATAAAAGCTAGAATAACCAAATTTGGTACGATTCTTCCTTACATCCTAAATTAGTGATTGGTCAAGGTTTGGTCAACCGGGATTAATCAGTGCTGCCAATATAGGGGAATAACTTTTTTCCATAAGATAACACGTATGAATCCATTTCTTGACCTTCAAAGTATTCTTATTTCAAGCATAAAAATACGTAAATATGGACCGATTTTTTTTGTTTTTGCTTTATTCGACGAATAAAACTCTATACTATCTTATTCCTGCGAAGTTTACATGTTCACTGTCGAGGTTTTCAGAAATACGCTTTTGTTTCGAAATTTTGTGGATTTTTTTGTACCCATCCCGGGTGTTGCCAAGGCGGCCGTCATTGTTACCTCCGATTCAGTTAGTTTCAATGAAGCTTACAAATAGACGAAAGTTTAGCGTTATTCGATTCGCACTTTTGTTTAAGCAACGAAACGATCGATGTTTATGGATAGCAACGTAAATAGATACTGATTATTATTCAGGAAGCGTTTATTGACGAAAGTAATTGAACCTTCTTTCGTCTATTGAATACTGGAATCTTACATTTTTTGTAAGTAAAATCATTATATTCCACATAATAATGTTTATTATCCTAAATAAGCTCAAGTATCTTGTGTACATTTACCGGAGTCAGTGTTCAATCATGGACAACTGTACGTTGCTTTTTCAAGCCATAAAAGTAAATATTTCAGCGAGGCATAATTACACAATAAATGAAGCTGGATTTGGCGAAAGTGATATATATTATAGGAAATAAAATTATCGTTATATTTGAATGCAATAGGCTCGGAAACGGATTGATACAAGCAAATATGATTAATTGTTAAGAAAAGCTAATTGTAATTTTAAAAGTATCTACTGTATATTTTAAAGAGTTTGTATGTTGCGCTGTAGTAGCTTCACTAAATCCGTTGAAATTCAACGGTAAATTCTGCTAGAATTTTTATAGAAATGTATCACAGTTTGAGAACGCATTATATCCCACATATAAGATACTGAATGACTGCATAAAAAAGAATATACGGGAGATACGAAATACATAGTAACCATGGCGAATGATAACATTTCCCCAGAGGAAATGATATCATCGATTTGTATAAGGCCGCTATTTCAAATCCCTCCATTTTCTGTACTTGACGCACAAAAATATAAAAGTTAAAGTCTAAAAAAAGCATTTTATTTACCTTTTTTTATCTAGAGGGTAATTTCATTTCGCGTGAATTTTTGGAGAGCCAAAAATAGCTAGCTACATGATAATTATTCATTCGAAGAAGTGAGGATTTCAGATTCGGTTACATATTTAGGAGTTACGATATATCGTGGGACGCCCACATTCGCTGAGTGATAGGTACCGATAACAAAAAGCTGGCCTTTACAGGGAGAACTAGAATATAGCCCATCATGAAATGACGGGGTGTTTTGATAAGAAACCAAAGGAGGTCGATATTATTTTCATTTCAAATGACCAAAAGGTATTTCAAAGCATACAATATTAAACGTACTTATGCTTATTAACATTTCATAAATTTAGAGAATGGCAAATGAACTGAAAATATTGAGCGTAAGTAATTAAGGAATCCTAATCTTATATATTATGCGCGTAATGAAACTGCGTGCGATGAAGCCTCGCGTAATTATATCGGCGTATTCCTCGCGAACCGTTCGTCGTAAAGATATGCGGTAAACGGCGTTTTGTTTCTATTGGCTATGAGGTCCCTGGAAAAATATCTTCGTTTGATAAAGTGTCCCGGGTTCGAATCCAGGAGACTTATATTTTCCCATAAGTTTACACGGGATTTTCGGTTTTTCAGAGTGCAAGGTTTTCTTCCTTCGTTCATTAAAATACGTAAATACGGACCACTTTCCTTATTTTTTACTTTATTCGAAGGCTAAAGCTTAATAATAACTTATTCTTGCAATATTCACACGTTATATGGTCGAAATTTTCAGAAATACGCATTCTTTTTCGAAATTTTGCGGATTTTTCGTACTCATTCCGGGCGTTGCCAAGGAGACTCTCGTTGTTGCCTCTGAGTCATTTAAGGCCAATTAAACCTTCAAATAGACGAAAGAAAAGCGTTATTCGCATTGAACTGTTGTTTGAGCATCGAAATTAATGACGCATAGCAACATAAATATTTAAAGATAATTATACTGTTGACCGCTACCGTTTCTAACGGTTTAATCAAGGCATTTCATCCTTTGTATGCTGGAATCTTAACTTTTTGTAAGTAAAACTATTATATTATACATCTGTAATGTTTACTAACGCAAATAGGCTTACGCATAAATTAAAAATTAGATGAGAATAGGGACACACGTTATTTTGTAAACACATTACTGTTTGTGAGTTCGTCTATAAGGGTTCAACGATAATCATTGGAAGTAAGGTAAGGTAGAATTTAAAAAAATTCCCCTTTCAATATACCTCGATATTAAACTAGCATTGAGTAACTCTGTTACATTGTGATCACGTAATTGCTCTAATATATTGCTGTAAAATCGCATAAAATTTTAAAATGCCAAGGGGTAGAGCAGTGAAAAGGAGAGCTATTAGCCCAGCTACAGCTGCCAGAGAAAGGAAGAGGAGCCAGAGATCAAAGGAAGAGTATTGTAGGAAAGAGAGAGAAAGTGATGCGGAAGCTCATAGGATCGCCCGTGTAGATGAGGAGCGGAGAGTACAAGAAAGAGAAAGAAATAGGGAAACACGTCAAATGAATAGGGAACAAAGAAGATCTAACCTAGGGCCGAGCTATTTAGATTATTTGCAAGCGTAGCTGCAGCGGGCTGCTAGTTCTCATTATCGTCATAACATATGATTTAACTGTTAAGCTTGAACGATGCAAAACAATTTCATTTTAACTTTCGCAGCGCAGGTAGTAATGCATCACGTTAGTTTTTGGTTGAGTAAATCCTTTACCTTAATTCAACTTGATTTACGTAATAATGACGGGTTCAAATTAAATGAAGATATCTTACTCTCGATAATTGACCATTAAAGCCCTAACCCTTTTTCGTAATTCAATTAAAATCATTAATCCGTGCTTCCATACAGTTATTTATGCTTATCATAGTAATTGAAATCAATTACATCGAATGGTAATCAAAACAGGAAGTATATAGCTGAAAAGGTGCTGATGAACTTCTGTAAATCACATAATTTCGAGAAATCAACGTTACCGATAAAGAGACAAAATGGCAAAGTGAGCAACACTGGGTCGCTATAGATCTAACTTTCTATGACTACAGGATCTTGCTATATTATTTAATTTTGAATGTTATTTAGATACATCAGCCAAGATCTCTTTCTCGCCAACAACGTACGGACCGCTTGCCTGACTGCGCACGGCCCCGCGCTTTCATATAGAAATCAGTATCATGAAAACTATAAAAGTTATTTATATTGGATCCTTTTCAAAAACATATTTCAATATTTCCGAACGTTTCATTCGAATGATGTACTCACCTAAACCAATTAGAAAAAAGCGGTACAACATACGTTGTACAAACTTTCTCATATATGGGTACTAATGCGTCGTTTAGTTATCTTTAGAAAATGAAAATCGTATGAGCCTGTTTTTAGAAAATCCAATTTTTGTTAAAGTTGCCCAAGAATAAACTAGCCTTATATTCATTCATTGAAAAAAATGAAATACGTAGTATTATTGTAGATGTATACGCAAGTAACTGTACGAAATTTGATCAAAAATGTTAGAGCCGTTTTTGAGAAAATCGAATTGTTGTTAAAGTTGCCTAGAATAAACTAGCCTTATATTCATTCATTGAGAAAAATGAAATACGGAGTATTATTGAGAACTTAAACTCAAGTAAATGTACGAAATTTGATCAAAATCGTTAGAGCCGTTTTCGAGAAAATTGGATTGTTGTTAAAAATGCGTAGAATAAACTACTCTTAATTATTGATCAATGTCAACCACATCTATGTATACTCTGCTCAGTATGATAAAATACCTACTAAGTAAGTACGAGATTTCATTCATTTTCGTTCTTCCATCTAGGCTCCAGAGCCAGTAACAGACAGACGGCATTGAGAAAACCACTTTTTCGGATTCAGCGACACCTAAAACGTGTATTTCCGTAAAAATCTCGAGGCCGAATTTTTTCGCGAAAACAATACTTTCTCGATACTTCGTATGAGAAAGTAAAAAGGTTTGTCGAATGTCAAATGTTTCATGTCTCGACTAAAAATTTGAGATGAAAGTTATGTTTGTTAAATTTTTTAAATGCGCATCATAAATTTTATGATTTTCAGTTACAGGAACGTCATTAGGAATCATGAAAGAAGTTATATAAAAATAATTGGCACTTTTCGATCAATATAAGCCAAGATATGATGTTGTATGTTTTAAGGACGACATATGCGGAATACAAAAAATTCAAGTATTTTAAACTTTTAAGGTAGTTGCCGATTTTTCAGAAATTTTAAAGATACTTAATGCGATTCAGCATGGAATTTACTATAAGAAAACGAACTTTTTTCATATTAATACCACTATTGAATAATTTTGCTGTTTCAGAGCGTGACAGAGGGACTGACAAAGGGACAGAATAAGACTTTTATATATTACCGATAGTTCGAAATAGCTCGGAAAAGGTGAAGGAATAATATTATTTATCCTTGGCGGGTCGAGTATGCGTCAGCTGCGCGGGATTTTTAAGAAAATGGACTGATTGATGAGATAGAAAAAGTGCAGCGCAGGACAGCTAGATTCGTAAAGAGACATGATAATAGTAAACAAAACGTAACGTCATCAATAGAGAATCTAAAATGGACTTCGTTAGAGGAACATAGACTGCAGGCTAGGTTTAAACTTCTAGAAAAATATATGTCGGAGGAATTAACGAATGAGATAGTAGATCTTATCAAAAGTACGACATATCCCGGTAGGCTAGTCAGCGAGGATAAGAGAACATAATAGGAAGAGGTAACGTAGGTATGCATCACCTGCCATCCACCAATAAGGTAAGTTGCAGGGTACCATGCAGGTGTATGCCTCTTGTGTTTTGGAGGCTTCCTGTCTATGCCAATCTCTCGCCAATCCACGTAATATGACATGACATCGGAGTGATGCAGGACGAAGAAGGACTCTCCAGTCTATCTTGCTTTAATAATTAATATGTCTGTCATAATGAAAATTCTCGACACGAATGATTATTAACCTAATTTTCCCGCATCACGTACGGACGATGCTTCATGCGTTGTCTCTATTTTGATATGACAATGCTTTTCGAACGGAGTTTTTGATGTATTGCATTGAAAATACTACAATATTTTAAGCGAAAAAGTAATTAATGACTTTGTCGTCGTTTTTTCTTAGAATAATATATCAATCGAAATTCGTCTTTCGGTAAAAAATATTTAAAACTTACAAGACTGCGAAAAGGTTAACCGATTAAACTGAATGACATATTTTTCCCGATTTACTACTCGATTTAGAGGCATATATGTACGTATGTCTTAAATTACAACTTCAATTAAGTTCCAAACTCCAAGATAAAACAGCCATTAGTTTTTCAATTCAATTAGCATTTTTTTTCAAATAAACAGACCGAAATACCGCGAAAATTATTATTTATCAAATATTGTCTCGTGCACCAAAAAAAAATTACTTTCCGTAAGAAATTTCATCAACAGCTGGGAGGTCGCAGAGAGAAGAAAAGGTAAGGGATTCCGGAGACGGCTTCTGAAGGGAGAAACTCACGTGACAAGGCGAGAGGGTCGGTGATTCATGGGAGGGAGCACCAAAGGCCAGAAGAAAGCACCTCTAGGGCACCAGCCCCCAATCTCCCACCGTTGTTATAAACCGTATCATCTCTTCGCCTCTCAATCTCTTCTTCCCTCCCTCCTCCACGCCCTCCTCCCCCCCCCTCCCCCTCACGAGCGAGGTACGACAGCAAAATCCTCCCTTGCTCTACCCCTTCCCCCTCCACCTTCCCTCTTCCGCACCCAGAAGAAGATGTATCTGTACCTCAAGGATATCACAGAGCAAGAGGGGATGTGCGAGGTCAGCAAAGCTTTTCTGCGCGACGCGTCTCACGGACCGCCAAAAGGAGCTTAAGCTGCATTAAAAAAAGCAGGAGGGGAGTTTTTTTTTTGGTAGGAGGAAAAATCCAATTTTTATTTATTTTTTTAAAGGGAATGGATTGGAAGTCAAAGTCCTCTCCATTGGGAAGATGAAGCATGCAGATTGGATGATGGTCCTTAGGGACGGGGCGAAAAGACAATCGATGTAGGAAAAATAAAGAGAAACATTTCGTTTAACGTTTAAATTTCGAGGTTTTGATATCGATTATGAAGTTGGAGGGGGGGGGGGGGGGGGAAATTCCGAACTTGAACGATAATCGAACTCGGGTCATCCGCTTTCCGGGTAGGTGCTTTAACTAATTAATTCCCTGTCAAGTTCAGAATTAAACACCTGTCCGGAAATTGGAAAACCCGGTTTCGATTTCGGGTCAAGTTCGAAATTGTTCTCCTCCTCCAAATTCACATTTGTGTCAAGTCCTGCCAACTCACGCATAAAAAGTTACATTTCAGTATATTCCATCTCGTTTTGATAGCGAAATACCAAAGCGAGAGCGATGACGAATATCCAACACATTACTGTTCTTAAAATTTTGCACGTTGTTACTATATTTCTTGCAAAATGATGCAAATACTGACTTGCAAACTTTCGAAATATGGCCACGGAAAATAACGCTGCAAATGAAATAGAGGGGAAAAAGGAAAACAACTAACGTTATGAATAACATGAGAGGAAATAATTATGTTACGGCTGATGAGGAAGGAGAACTGGAAAAGGCATTCACGCAGAATAAACTGAATAATTGAAGATGAGACCGAAAAATAACTTTGAAGAAATTGTGGGATGTGATGGAAAGGGATTCAGCTGGCATACGACATTAACAAGAGGGGAATTTATCAAGATTCAGAGGGCGAGAGAAAGATGAAACAAAAGAAATTATGCAATAAATTAGGGGGTAATTTTTAGTCAGTAATTTTCCTATTCACAAAAATCCTCGGATTCCTCCGCTTTGTTTTTGTTGAAATGAATTGTTCTTGAAGCACCACGTTCGTTTAACAACACAACAACCCATGCAGGGTTACTGCATGCATGACGGTTTTAAAATATGCAAACCGGGAGTTAATATTAGCATAATTTAGAGATAGCGAAGGATTTTTTTTGAGAGAGAGAGAGTTTTAATGTAAGGAAGAATTGGCAATAGCGCGAAATGAGAAGTATTATTTTACTGTCTGCTTATGCAGAACCGCGCTCGTAACGGCTTCAAGAGTTTCACTCAGTTCTTCGTCTTCTTTTTTTATCTATCTTTCTATTCTTAAGGATAGAATCGTGCCAAAACAAAAACAAAGCTCTCCCGCTGCCTTGACGACCGTTTACTCGGAGCGATGCTTTTTTTAGGCGCGTTTCGCTTCCAGCGTGAGCGCCTATTATCGTCGGTCTGTCCGTCCGTCCGTCCGTCCGCATGTTCGTTCTCGGCTTCTACAAAACGGATTTTCATGAAATTAGATATTAAGGACTTACAATCAAATATAATACGAATATCGCAAAAATGAATCACGTAAGCCAATCAGGGATACCACTTTGCTGGTGATAAAAAATCAACTTTCCGTCATATCTCGTAAAGTATTGCTCATATCAAATTATTTTTCAATTAAAAAATTGTAGAAATAGTAAAGAAGAACATATTTACTTTCCTATACATTTTTATCGTGGGAGTAGCCGTTATCGATAAAATCAAACAAAAACGTCTTAAATTGATAGAAAGGATGTTCCGAAGATCCTTATGCGACAGGCATAAGCTGTTATGATGGGAAATGAGGAAACAGGTGAAAAAATCTGCCATGACCGGGAATCGAACCCGAGTCTTCCACTTCCCGGGTTGATATTATACCACTGAACTACCGTGGCAGACCAATTCTCCGGTTTCAGAAGAGGAATATTTTCTTAGGTTGGGACCAAGCTAGCTATGCTAGTAACAACCAGCCCCAACGGATGTCCTCAAGGAGAAACATCAAAGAAAACCTCTATCCTCTCAATAGCTAGCTTGGTCTCAACCTAAGAAAATATTTCCGTTCTGAAACATGAGAATTAGTCTGCCCCGGTAGTTCAGTGGCAGAATATCCGGCCGGCAAGTGGAAGACCCGGGTTCGTATTCCCGGTCATGGCGGATTTTTTCACCTGTTTCCTCATTTCCCAAAATTGTCTTAATTCGAGTTGAACTTTGAAAATTTCTTGCATGGATACTTCTTCATAGTTCATAACATAAACAATCCCACAAACAAACGTTTAATTTCCTTACGTGTGCATGCACTATTTTTAAATAGGAAGAAAATGGATTATTTACGATGAAGAAAAGAACTTTAAAACGCTATTTCCCTTACGTACATGTATATAATTTCTTTCTAATACTCTTATTGCACGAAACGCGCCCATTTGTGATACGTTGTACACTTTCCTAACTTTTTTTTATTACCAGGGGAAGTATTAAAAAATAATCGTTCCGTCGTTCGTGCATAAGATCAAATGCCTACGTGGCGCTTGACGCAAACTTGATGCTCCGCGTGCGTACATTTCGCACGCTCGTATCCCAAGTAGCGTATAAAAAGAAAACACGGCTTGAGTGAAGCGTGCGTGTCGTTTTAAAACTAGTATATGTAATACGTTTCGTGGGAAATTCATTATAACTAGGCAGCTGCCTTTGTTTTTTTTTTGGTCGTCGAAGTAAAACGCCTCACGGGAGCTTTGAAGCCGACGAGACTTGAATTTATAAATAAAACCGCTTCCAGCAGACAAAAAAAGTTCAATTAAATTTTCATTTGCGAGAGTTTTAATATTCTTGTGAGCGAAAGGCCGAAGGAGGTGCCTGACTAGGACCTTCAAATTTAACACTTTTGGGTCGAAATCTTTGCGCGATTAGTTTTACGTTGAGGTTGTTGAGCAACGGAAGCGCTCATAAAGACAAATGCGAGATTATAATGCAAATGGTTGATTAATCCGATTTGAATTTACATTTAAAATCCTAATATAAAAATTTCATCCGGATGAATCTGCCTGCACGAGCCAAAAGTGAAATTTCTGCTGAATTTAAATTGTATCCTTTGAATCGATTTACTTAGTCAGTTTTTTTATTTGGGAGATTCCCAGTTTTAGCGGAAATTTGACATCTGCAAATTTTATTTTGTAATGAATGGCATTCTTTATAATTTATAAATTTCCCTTGCGCGGACAGTTTATGCTGGTGATGGCCTAGTCAAGCATCGAAAATTAAATGTTCGTGCGTTTATACTATGCTAACTTTAAATGATGCATTCCTTCTCGGTAAATTTTATCTTTTAGATCGAAAGAAAACCTTTGGAAAAACGTCGATTTCATAAATCATCGACTTACGCCTTTGTGTACATACTATCACTCTTCCAGCTTCATCTTATTTAAAGTATGTGTATTCAGAATAAGTTAGATCGCGCTTTATCGTCCAAAAAAGGCAAGAAAATTCTCGGAATCAACCCAAGTTCAAATGCTAACATTATAAGACAACCGACTGAAAATAAATGTTTATCTTACTTTTCTATAAATACAGAAAAATTCTCAATCGAGATAATAAAAATATATTGTGACCTGCTCTCAATTTCCCTCTCTTTCATACATGTTTCGAGAATTAAGTAGTGTACGAAAGAACGGATGAGAGATGTTTATATTTTTTTTAGGATGCCAGAGTACTATAGTAAACACAAAAACAATAAATGAAACATATAAACCCCACTCTTGAAAAAAAGAGATGAGAATCGGAACACGTCCGTTTTTTTTCTCCAAAGAAAAGAGAGTGAAGGGATTTGTTAGGATTGAAATGAAATATATTGGGGTGCGGCAAAGGGGAAAGAGGGAAATATCAGGAGGCGGATCGTTGGCAAAAGGATCTCTGGCCTTAAGAAATGGCAGGAATTGGAGATATAAAAAAGTCATTCCGAAAGAGAGATTGAGAGAGATAGGGAGCGAGAAGGGGGGGGGGGAGATAAAGAGAGAGATAAAGAGAGAGATAAAGAGAGAGATAAAGAGAGAGAGAGAGAAGGAGAGAGTGTAAAAGAGGGTTGGATATTTTTCGGCGATGGAAGTTTGCTTGGGAATTGAGCGATTGGTTGTATATCTCCGAAGCAACGTAAAACGCCTTCACCAGGAGTGGCCGTCCGTTAAACGGCCAAAAGGAAAGAAGGAACGATAAAATTTAAAAAAAAAAGGAAGAGAGATAGAGAACGGGTGATTGGATTACAGTCGAGCGTGAAAATGCGCCCAGAACATTAAGGGGCGTGGTGTAGTCGGATAGGCATTGCAAGAAATAACAGTTGCAGAAAACGAAAGCACGTAGGGTAAAACGAATAAAAATTATATTGAGAATAGGTCGAGGGAAAGACGCTTAGCTATTTTAAAAAAAAACATAGGTCATACTTTCAGAAAAATTATATTCCTTAAAAATGTTTTGCATTCTTATGAAAAATTATATCTTTAAGATAAACCCCAGTTAACAAGTCCCTAGAAAACTGATGACAATGACTTAAGTTATCAGACAGTAATATAACTACAAATATTCGATGATGCTTGTGAATATACTGAGAAAAGATAACAAAACAGGTTGAAATCTGGATACACAGGATACGGCATATTTCGCTAAATGGAGTTTAAATTTGATAATTTATTCTAAAGAGGTTTTCATTACAACAAGGGACATATCTCAATGACATTTAAAACGTGTAAGATTTTAGAGCATGTAATATATTTAATTCGGTGATGCGTAATTTAGATCGGCGTTTCCCAACATTTTCAACTTCAGCAACACTTCCAGGCCCCGCGAACCACCTCATTTCCTACACTAACCTACTTACTGTATCTACGTTTAAGGAAAGAGGTTACTTGGCTACGTAATTTATTTGACCATTTTAAAACATATTACGCGTTTCTGCCTGAAGATCACCTGATTATTTTTTGTTTTATTCCAAATATCATTTTCAACAATTGTGCAGGAAAAATTTTTGAAATATGAAATAGTTTTACAAACGTCATCAATAACAACATTCAATACCTGTGATTGTGTAAAACTTGCTTAACTTTTCCCAAAAGAATTCCAACTAAATATGAGTGCGGTCTACAAAAAACTACATTTTGGAAACCTCCACAGACCACAAGTGGTCCGTGGACCATAGGTTGGGAAACGCTGATTTAGATAGATGTACATGCTTCATTAGATACTAATCAGCATTGTTTTACTAAAAGTAAATCGTGTGAGACCCAATCAACGCTGTTCACACAAAATATTTTAATGCGCTGTATTTTTAGATTTTAGAAAATCTTTTGACGAAGTTCCTCGTTTATTTGAAAGCTTATTTGAAAATTAAAATGTTACGGGATTAACGACGCAGTTGTAAGATGGATAGGAGCGTTTCTTTATTATCGACAGTAGATAGTAGTCATCGATGAACATCTCTTTTAGATTCCTTGAACATCAGGTGGTCTCCTCAGGCGTCTTCGGGCCACTCTTTTTTCTCAAATATATAAACGATTTCAGGAAAATTGTAAGCATCACTTGTACATTATCCGCGGAAGGCACAGTGGTTTATAGAATAATTCGCAACGAACAAGTTCAAACGCTCCAGCGTAATTTATATTCCATTTCTGAGTTGTGTAAGTAGTGACAATTAGAGTTAGACAGCGGCAAATCTTCCTTAGCTAATTTTTGGTAGAGTACACAGTAATAATTAATTTCTCGACACGAGTTTCATAAAAACTCGGAAACCTAAGAAGTGCCTTGATATCCTATTAACGAATGATTTGTCTTGAAAGGCTAACAATAAGATTTTTCCGTGGAATATTAGGGGTAAAGACACGCGAGGTTTGTTATTTTCTCTGGATATACACCTAATTGAGTATGCGTGCAGCATATGGGACCCGTAGGAGAAAGACCTTATCCATGATAAAGAAAATACAAAAGGAACCACGTCTCGTGAAACGTCGATATGGTAATCAAGTAACTGCCAAGAGTCTAATAAATGAGCTTGGATGGGAGTCTCAGGAGAAACGTCGTCAAAATCCCGGGCATCTAATATAGCAGAGATATATGTCAGAAGAATTTAAAGATAAAATGTCAGACGTAATTACGATCTAATGTAAGAGGCCACGACTAAGCTGACAAGATACGAGAAATTGATTGTGGAACGGATAGATACGAGGGATTCTTTCTTCCTAAGACAATAAGAGAGAGCATAACAGGATAATAACATGATAGGTCGTTAATATTCTCCCTATGCCACAAACCAATAGCGGTGGCTTGAAGGGTATTGATTCAGATATACCTATATTTTTGCAGGAGACTACTTAATGTGAGCCAATGTGAGTCATGTGTTTCTTTTTCTAGTTTTATATAAAATGTAATATGGGACTAAAAATATTGATTTTCTCTAAACTGCTCTTTTTATATTTACCTTTATGTTGTATACGTGATTAATAGGAAATGTAAATATATTGAACGTTCAAAGAACCGGAGTTTTTAATTTCCTGGAGATTAAGGACGGTAATTGATCTCCCCTATATATCAGGAATACATATGAATGCTTCAATTTATGCTTCATTAATTATTAAATTATTTTATGATTATTATTGCATACATTCAAATTCAACGAAATAGAATTAATTTATTGAACGAATTGCGGTATTATGTGTCAACTAGTATAATTGCCCGTCAAAAATGACGGGGATGATTGATTATTCTGGAATAAAATAGTGCCAGTGTTCTTTGACCTGAAATCATACCTCCTACTGAGAGGGTTGCCTTCGATCCGAGCGAAGGTTCGAAACCCGCGCCGCGAGTATCTATTGTTCTTCAAAAGCTGACCTTAGTCCCCTCTTGTCAGGTATAGTTAAAGTGACCAGACTTACTGATTTAATCAGTATAGTACTGATTTTAGAGAGTGTGTACTGATTTCAAATATGTACTGAATTTTGTATTGTATTATAAATTTGTACTGATTGTAAAAGAAGAAAAAATCTATAATTATTTAGTTCATTTACTGTGGGATTGACGGTTGAGGTGGCTCGGGTGCGATGTTGCCAGGATGTGTAAAGAGGACTTGCGGCAACGCTGTGTAGTTCCACTATATATACTACTACTACTACTACTATATAGCAAACATTACCTCCCCTCCACCTATGATTGGCTGTGAGGGAGGGGAGTTTTTCAGTCTTTCCTTCCAAACCCCCACCCCTTCTCTACAACTATAAGTCTCAATTCCAAAGTAATGTCGTCCAGACAATAATAGTTATGGTTGTTTATGTCATGTGAGTAGTATAATATTTTAATGCTGTTTAGTAAAGCAACATTATTCTCAGAATAGATTATTAATATCATTATTTAATTATATTTAAAGATCCTGCCATAAATAGAAGAAAAAACAAATTTTCTGATCGACTTCAGCAAGAGTATCCAATATATATAACAATAATGTTATATACCTATGTATACAGTATAAAATTTCAATATATATGAAGTATTATATTGAAATGTAGTTTTCTTTCATGAATATAAGAAATATTAAAAAATGTACTGATCTGATATCTAGAAAATCTGGTCACTTTAGGTATAGTACTCTTTTTCATAGCGTGACAGAGGGAGTGACAAAAGGACAAAGGGAGAAAATAAGGCTTTTATATATTACCGATACATTAGAACGTTTTTTAATTATATCATAACGCCATCCTGAAAATATCATCAAATTCGGTCCAGTCGTTTACGAGATATTGAGCTTCAAAAAGCATTACACACAACGTTTGCTAAGGCTTCTATTTATATGATTGCATTCAATCCAGAATAAAAGTATAATTTTTTAAACTGTTACTATTCTTTGTAATTAATTAAATATCGGTATAAGAATTTGATGTGACGATCAAAGTTACGAACACAAATAAAACATTCACATGGAAGCTGATATTAAACGATAATTTCTAAGTATCGTGAAAATGATCTCAAAATTTTTTTAAATATAAATTTTAAAAACCAGTTCACGTTAAAGATTTTATTATTGGCTTTCTAAAATTACGAGAAGTTTGCATACAATGGAAGTATTTTTTGTGCGGATGGGCTGCTCTGCCACTCAAGAGTCGTTAAATTCTTATCTATGTAGAGCAGAGATTCAGGGCAGCCTTTTCAATGCAAATTGCTGTCGTCGGAGTAAGTAAACTCGTTAGCAAGTTCTGCAATTCCCAATCACCATTGCTTAACATTCATCTAATATCCTCAGGCGTAAGACCAACTTCTAAAGATATCCAGAAAATCCGCGCTTTTTAATTCCGCATTTTGCATAAAGCTTATTTTAGCGTAATAAAAACCTAGCTGAACTAAAGTTGGGGAAGTTTCAATTTACGTAATTAGGAGGATTTATTAAAAAAAACACTATCAAAGGAAAAATGGAAAATACCGTAATTTTAGGAACTAAAATATTATGAAGATATACTTTTTGTTTTAAATTAATACTTATAGCTTCGCCATGAACATATAAAATAAGTCAACCTGTAGTACCTTTTATAAGTAAAAATCTTGGCCACGTGGAAAGTTGCTTAATTACTACACCCAGGATAAACATATTATTGAGCTTGTATATATTCCTCATTTATCTTTCTAACAAGATGTAAGATGTGATCCGAATTCAGGAGCCACCATAACTGTTTTCCCAAGCATTCGAGTGAAGTTAGTGTGTGCTCAGCTATGAACATTGCTCGGTGTCACTCTTAAAAATAAAAGTCCTCATAAGAAGAGCATAATTGTTGAAGTTTAAATCAAATATTAAAATATCATATGTATATAATGCCATTTGTCGTCTAAATTGTGTCCTTTTGAAGTTTGTATCTTCGCCAATCATCTGCATAACTTCCTCTCAGTAAAACAAATTTTCCGATCCACTGAAAACACATAGAACGTATTTGCATGCAAATATGTATGTACAATAGGCAAAAACACGAAATTCGATATTTTCCTTTGTAAGTAAACAGGCAAATGCGTGAATGAGAAAGGAAAATACTACGCTCTGAAGTTTTACAGCTCATGTTCTACGGTTACTGAATAAACTAAGTCTGCTGAATTCTAATTTTGATTAGATAAACTCGACGCAAAAAGATTTCTTTCACTTGTATGCTCAATTTCGGCTCAGTTCATGCGAACTTTTCATCTATCATGGAATTTTCTAAAGATTTAGAAGGTATGCGAGAACCAGTGACAAGGCATGTTCGATGTAGGTTTCAAGGGAACTTCTTGCCACGAGTAACTATTTATCACTAACGTAATCGCCCGTCAAATAGGCCTGGTAGGCGTTAATTAAGTATTACGTTAAAATAAAATAAAAATTAATGACACAAACTTTTATGTGCACTAAAACGTAAAAAATTAATATAAAATTCAGGTAATAGAATGTTCCAGAAAGTAATAAGAGTCATAGACATATAAAATGAAGTTTTAACATGATTTTATCACAATTTTTGTACGTCTTACGCATTAGAATCGAGCCAACATTATAGACTTTAAAAATTGCAGTTGTCACTGCGATGTATTGAATAAGTGCGTAAAAATGACGAAAAATAATAAAATAATAAAAATAAAATAAAAAATAATTTTCGGCTTTTTTCGAATGAGATTTGAATTTATACGATAGAGAAATTCATTTGCATAGTTTTCTCGGCCCGTGAAAATCCCGCGTAGATATATCATTTTTAAGATATTTTAAAATGCTAAAGAAAAAAGGCTTTCTCGGTTCGCTCCAGCTTTGCCCATGTTATTCAAATGGAGAAAAGATATGCTCCTGGAGTCAAACCCAGGACTACTATGTACACGGCGAGCAGTTGAATAGTAAAGTGATTCTTGAAAGTTTGATCGAAGAAGGTTGATAACCTTTTTAGTTAAGAGCGGTTTTCCTTTTCTCCCATCACAGATTGGTCCAAGTAGTCCCAATTCTGCGTTACTATGTAAACAAAGCGTTTAATACAGATACACAAACCTGGCCTTTTATATAAGAGTAATAATCAGGCATATACACTGCTTTTGAAAGGTGTATACGCCTATTTAACGATGTCTTTCGTGTTTCTATACCATTTTCTTTCATTCACAACGGATATGGCTCCAAATTTGACATAAAAAGTCAATCACTACGTGCCTTTCGTTAAAAGCACGAGCGTGATGCGAAAACGGGAGATTAATTTTTTTTAGACTGCTCGTCGACGCACGAAAATTCCCTGCGTAATATATTCATTTCATGAAATTGGTTTGATGATGATTAAGAGCAAAAATCCCATAACAATAAACTCTGGATAAATATATATATGAGAATGAGTTTCGTCGTACTTAACGTTATGTGAATCGTGTTTTCTGGACGAAGTCAGGGGAATGGGCGTGGCGCCGTTCGCCGACTTAGCCTCCCATTTGTGGGAAATAACGCAAAACCGATTGGAATGTGGGATAGAATGACGTCATTAAATTTAACGGGGAACCGGAAGCCAATTTTACGTATTTTCATTGACGTAGAGCCGTACCTTTTTCGTATAAAATGGTTGGGCTTGTCTTCCCGGTAGTAAAGTTACGGTAATATTACTGAGATAATAATAAGCAGCGCATTAAAATGTTTTTATAAAAAACAAATGCAGTGTTATCCATGAACATGGATAACACACATGGATTTGATATTTTTATGTGGTTATACCGCCAAATATTTGGTCAATAGAGCCACGTTTGTGACACCAATGCGAAAATTTACGCTCATAATTACAAATTTTACATATTTTATTTTTATACCTTCGAAGATATTTTAAAAAATCGGTACAACAAACATTGTACAAACTTTCTCATATACTAATGCGTCGTTTAGATATCTTTAGAAAATGAAAATCGTATGAGCCTGTTTTTAGATAATCCAATTTTTGTCAAAGTTGCCCAAGAATAAACTAGCCTTAGAAAAATGAAATAGGTAGTAATATTGAAGACGTAAACTCAAGTAACTGTACGAAATTTGATGAAAATCGTTAGAGCCGTTTTTGAGAAAATCAAATTATTGTTAAAGTTGCCTAGAATAAACTAGCCTTATATTTATTTTTTGAGAAATATGAACTATAAAGTATTATTAAAGACGTAAACTCAAGTAACTGTAGGAAATTTGATCAAAATCGTTAGAGCCGTTTTCGAGAAAATCGGATTGTTGTTAAAAATGCGTAGAATAAACTACTCTTAATTATTGATCAATGTCAACCATTTCTAAGTATACTCTGCCCAATATGATAAAATGCCTAAGTACGAGATTTCATTCATTTTCGTTCTTCCGTCTAGGTTTCAGAGCCAGTAACAGACAGACGGCATTGAGAAAACCACTTTTTCGGATTCAGCGACACCTAAAACGTGTATTTCCGTAAAAATGTCGAGGTCGAATTTTTTCGCGAAAACAATACTTTCTCGATACTTCGTATGAGAAAGTAAAAATTAATAGGCGCCTTTTCAATTCTGCATATTTTTCAAAACTAAAATCTAGTGAAAAACAAATGACAGAAGTAGAGGAATATATCCCCCAAGTTTCAGCTCTCTTTTCGTTTACGGTTTCGTCACAATTTAAATTTGAGTGCTGAGACAGACGGACACCAAAGTACGAGTGTGAGTGCATTTTATTTAAACATGCTAAATAGCACATTCTGCAGCGCGAGCTCAATGTCCTGCTGAATTTAAAATAGGTAGAAAAAGAAATATTTGGAATGACGATAATTAAGGAATTGTGACGTGCATATTTTTCGAAATTTACACCATGAGTAAAAGTTTCCTATTTCGGCGGAGCGATTTGAAAGAATTTCGAAGCGAAAATTAATTGATCCACGCTTTTATAAGCAATCGGAATTTGTCGAGAGGAAGTTGGTTGTTAATTTCTGTCCTTCGAAATCAGAATGAAAACTTTCTACTTGGAGGAGAGGGACTCGCGCTAATTGGCTGCGCGTTGGAAATTGTCTCTCGTTGCGAAAGTTTCAGCACTGAAACCCTGAGTCGAATTAATATAAAAATACCTTTGACCATTGCTGAACCGTGTGTCTAAAAAGGGTTTTATGGGAAAAATTTTTCATCGATTTTAATATAAAATTTCTTCCTTAACCCGATGTAATTGCGGGTTATCAAGTTTTAAAAAGAATCGCCATAAATATTAGCATATAACAGGGGTTCTCAAACTTTTTAGCATGGCGCCTCCCCCAGAAGAGCATTTGAATCATACCGTCTTCCCGAAAGATGCAAAATAATTTTGAAAAATCTAATAATACTTTCAATCAAAGAAACTACATTATATTATGAATAATTGGTAATCTGTAACTAAATTGAAGCATTTACCATATATTTAAGAGCTGACGGAACTAACTTAATGTTCCCGGAATCTTGGAGTGAGTGCAGAGACATTTATCCTTGACATATGCTCGCTCTTTACAGATACAAACGCAGAGAACCCAGCTTCACATAAATATGATGTAGCAAGTGCTGTCAGTAAATTTATAGCTTTCTGACTTAGTTCGGGTTATTCTTGTTGAACACTGCTCCGAAAATCAAGAAGGCTGATTTTCTGGAAACTCAATTTTCAATAAGGTGTCACAAGATAGACCAATGAACCCAGGCCCGTCTTAAGGGGGGAGCTGGGTGGGCAGCCGTTCCGGGCCCCGCGCCTTACCCATATTAAGTGAAATGGGGCAGTGAATGAACCTCTCTTCAGTCACTGAAAATATTTATTTCACTTGGGGAAGTTTCAAAGGTTCTCTGAACAATTTTTATTTACGAAGGATATCATCTGGGAAATACCTTTTAAAATTTGTCTCGAGAGGCGATAAATGATTTATTATCATCGATTTATCAGCCGGTAATCCAATATCATTGTTCACACGAAAAGTTTGCATTATTGGAAACATTCCCGTATTTAAATCTCCATTTTCTTTCACCAAAATTCTATTTTCTTAGCAATAACATTCATTGTATCACTCAATTGAAAAATATAAACACCGCGTCCTTGTAATGAAGTGCTGAGAACATTAAGTTTATCAAAAAATGTCACATAAATAAACAAGTTAAATTAAAAATTCAGTGTCAATGAGCAAATTAGCTCAGTCATGATTATCTTCAGTCAGATATTGATATAGTTCGTTCTTCAGTTTAAATTCGCGCAATAAAGCATATAACGTTCAAATTCACAGTCATGGCGTATTTTTATGTTTTATTATGCTATTCTTAGTCGTCACATTGCAAATGCAAATGTCGATGTTGTGGATAAAAGGCAAAGTAAGAAGAAAAGTTATAATGTTCAATACTTTCGCATACCCCTTCAAAACTGTTGATGTACCCCTAAAGGGGTAAGCGTACCACCGGTTGAAAACCCCTGCAATAGTCTAATAGTGTGTTTTTTCGCACTGTCAATGCGAGGTATGGATTTTGTATGTCTTAGCAGGTGGGTTATTTTTCAGCAATGATATCTTTATCCTCCTCATTTGAGAATGAAACAGCGGCCTCAATATGTGTTTAAAAAGATATATAGAGATCAGAGGGGCATGATAAAGTATTGTTAAGATCAGGATTTGCAAAAAAAGAATGTGTCCATTTCGTTTTTTTTGCGGCGTTTCATTCATCTCTGGAGCCCCTCCATAAGGTCGTTGGATTGGAGATTTGGAGGGGAGAGAGAGGAAGGAGAGAGAAAGAAAATGAGAGAGAAAGAAAAAGAGAGAAAGAGATAGGATGGAAGGGAGGGGGGGGGAGAGAGAGAGAGAGAGAGAGAGAGAGAGAGAGAGAGAGAGAGAGAGAGAGAGAGAGAGAGAGAGATAGAGGGAGATAGAGGGAGATAGAGGGAGAGAGAGGGAGAGAGAGAGAGAGAGAGAGATAGAGGGAGATAGAGGGAGAGAGAGAGAGATAGAGGGAGAAATAGGAAGAAAGGGAAAGGGAAGAAAAAAGGGTTTTTTCACATCCTTCATCAGTCCTTGGTAGACCCCCTTTCACCACATTCATTCAAAATCCTTCCTTTGAATCCTCACATTTTCAACTTGAAACCGTACGTGGGACTCGTTTCTGAGAGGGGCAAAGGACTGCTGGAGAGAGGGAGAAAGAGAGAATAAAAAAGAGAGATTGTCTTCGCCTCTGTCCTCTTGCGACTTGGCCTCTCGCCAAATCTACTTGTTTTTTCGACGCGCGGATGTGTGAGATACAGAGAGTTAAAAATGGAGAGGGATAGAAATGGGTCTAGTTCTTCTCCTTCCGTTCCATCGCGGCAATGTTTCCCCCATTTTTTTTTTAAACTTCCGGTTTTTTTTGTTCAATCGATGCGAGGGTGGATAGCACCGAGCTTTGTCCTCGCAATGGCGAGATACAGCAGCTTCCAACATCACCTCTTCGCTCTGTTTCCCAACCTAATGAGATTTGTAGCAAGCAATGCGGGAGAAGAGGAGTAAGATGGATACGGCGAGTGTTATGTAAAGGGCGGTTGATGGGATGGACAGCGAGGGAAAAAGATTCCTGGACATCAAACTCGGTAATTAATATCCCGCTTTAGATTCTGTGCGTCGCGATTGAATGATGAAGAGGCCTCGAAGTTGGACGGTTTTTTAGGCTTTCTACTACTATCGGTATCGATTTGAATGAGGACGTGCCAGCAGAGACAAGAGACAATCAAGTTCCTTTCGAGTTATCGTCTCGACGTGTCTGTCTCCCATGAATTCACGGCGTTTCTTACAGTTGAGTCGTTTCAATAACAAAAAATCGGTACAACACACATTGTACAGACTTTCTCATATACTTACGCGTCGTTTAGTTATCTTTAGAAAATGAAAAACGTATGAGCCGGTTTTTAGAAAATCCAATTTTTGTTAAAGTTGCCCAAGAATAAACTAGCCTTATATTCACTTTTTGAGAAATATGAAGTCTATAGTATTATTTTAGACGTAAACTCAAGCAACGGTACGAGATTTTATCAAAATCGTTATAGCAGTTTTTGAGAAAATCAAATTATTGTTAAAGTTGCCTAGAATAAACTCACCTTAATTACTGAGCAATGACAACTATTTCTTCGTAGCCTCTACTCTGCATGAAAAAATGCCTAAGTACGAGATTTAATTCATTTTCGCTCTACCTTTTAGGCCCTAGAGCCAATAACAGACAGACAAACGGATAGCATTGCGAAAACCACTTTTTCGGACTCGGCTACACCTAAAACGTATATTTCCGAAAAAATCTTGAGGTCGAATTTTTTCGCGATAACAATACTTTCTCAATATATTTCGTATATGAGAAAGTAACAACTAGTTTCCCGTGGTGAGCAAAATTTCTGCTCTACTATCCTCACGGCATCCAGCATAAAACTAGATTTTTTTAAAAAGAAGGAAGCACATTGTTTGCAACATCTTAAAATGAAAGCATACATGCCTATAAAACAGATCAAATTTTTGTTGTTCAGAACGTAGCCCACGTCTAAGTTCTTCCCGTGTTTCTTCAGCAGTGTTTTTCATAGTCAGGGGTGGTTTAAAATAAATTATTTGGAATATAGAGCAATATTAAACAGTACGTAATCGTAAAATCTATAAATCACTTGTTTATAGTATCAAACGAAGTTCGAAATCAAATTAATAAATGCGAAGTATGTACCTTCATTCTTTATTGCAAGATGGGGGATGTGTGGCAGTCAGCGCGAGTAGCAAGTTGAAAACAGAATATTAGTTTTGAAAAAGCCGTTTACCGCAAATCATTATTAACACAAAAACTTTCGATCTTCGTAGCACGATCGTATAATACCGAGAATAGGCCTCATTAAACGGAACGACGAGAATTTACGAATCCGGGATAATGGGAAGAAATCGGGGAATTTTCCACGCTCTTCTCACGAAGGCGCTAAATTAAACATCGGATATGGCTTAAGGTAAATCTTTGCCAGATGTTCTTTATGAATATAATTTCCGCGGCTAACTCAGTTTAAAGATTCGGAGACCATTTGAATACTTCAGTACTTGGAGTATTCAATCGATTATGAAGACATGCAACGAAGAATTTAACTTACCCGGCAGAGAAATTATAATTTTTGTGTTTGATCAATTGCTTATTTTTCCTATTGTGCAGAACAGGATGGCTACTGTTGTTAAACGTTCGTTGTGTAAGCGATGCATCTGAGCTTGGTAGAATAGACAAATTCGCTTCGGTTTTTAAAGTTCGCAACTGAGGCGATGAGAAAGTTTCAAGGCAAATGTGCACTCCAGTTAATTAGTCAATGGATTTTTTATTTTTGAATAATTCTTCTGACGCATTCATGCAATCATTGGGATGGGTGACTAACTCAAGATCAGGGGGCATAGCAGTAGTTAATATCCATTTTATCCCGCATTATTAATGGAATAATGATTTCTGCGGTATTATAAACATAGTGAGATAAAACCTTTTAAGATAGGCAGCATTACAAAATTAGAACATTAATTTTAATACAAAATTGATTCCGTTCAAACACAGAATAATTTTGGAATTATCAATTATCCAAAAAAGTATATTCTTATGAAAAGATATATATTTATGTAGAATTATAATGCGCAATACAACGCTAACTTAACTATTAATCCTCTCTCAATTCAACATTAAATCACCTTCACGTGGTACCCTCCCCCCCCCCCTCCCCCCTCCCGTTACTAAACAAACGAGGCTCTATTTTCCGAATATGTGGCGGTATAGCCACACGAGAGATTAAAAAAAACGCCATAATTTTATCCATGTTCCTGAATAACACTCTCTTTGTTAAATTTACATTGCGTCGCATAAAAAATGTGATTTTATGGCATTAGAATGAAAAACAAACTAGAAAAAATGCTTTCCCATTTAACTCTCCCTGATATGATCCTATTTACCGGCGTAGGCTGTTGTAAAGTGTTATTACCGCGGTGGAATTTTCAGAGCCTCGGTGCGCTATATCTCAACACCCTCAGATGGAGACACTTGTAATTGGGCCTCTGAAATGGGTTTCTCGTGTTAACCGCAATTTCTCCGCGCGCCACGCTCAACCCGTTGAGAATAATGACTCGCCTCTCTCGCGCCCCACACCACCGCGTGTGGCGAGAGCGACATGGCTGGCGGCGGTGGGTTTGATGGGAATGATCGGCCGCAAATCAGAATCCATTGGCGCGAGGGTGGGATCGCGGAACGCGATGACTATTTGGTTAATTCCTTGTTGTGATGCGGGTTACATTGATCAACGTCTCCCTTACTGGAACGGGTCTGTTTGTTAAGCTGTTCTATAGTGGTGTTCTTGCATTACAAGAATCTTCTGCGTTCGAAAGGAAGAAACGTTATGAAGCATAACTTCCCATTTAAAATAATATTATGTATTACATCCTTTACGAAATATTATGTCGTAAAAGATGTTATAATCAAGCAAGTTTTGTACAGCAATAAAACATTTTTTAAATTATTGAAGCATTAGAAACTTACGTGCGCGGAACCAATATTATAATATTCATATGGATAATCAAAAAAATATTCTGCATATAAATAATAATATTCCCTAACAGAGTATAGGACAGTAATGCTTGCATTTAATATCAACAATATATATATAGCATTCGATTTAGACTTTAAATTTCGCAAAGACAAGCATGATTCTGTCCGTATAAACGAATTTTGGGACACCCAATATACACACAGCCCCGTAACAAGATATTTTAGCGCCCGGGGAAAACTGCTAAATATGCGTCCTCTCCCCCTTCAAGAAATTATTTTCACCAGATTATTATGTTACTATTTGGATTTTTTACGCCCCTTGCTTAGTTGCGCCCGAATCAGGCGTCCCTCTTCCCCCGTCCTAGTTACGACACTGTGTGTGTACGTACCTGTGTGTTTGTGTGTGTGCATAAGATTGCAACTAGTAGTTGAGAGGGATAGGAGGGAGCCAGTGGACACTTGGTCTTATGGACGTCCATGGCGATAGAGGAATACGATATATCAAGCACTCTTTCCTCAGGTAATGTCCAATCCAGTTCGCCTTCCTCTTTATGTTAGTCTGTGTAATCGTTCGCTTCTCTCCTATTCTTCATTCCATTTTATCTTCCCCATGTCCTAATTTTGAGTCTTTCCAAGCATTTTATATCATTTTTCCATAGTGTCCATGTTTCTGCCCCATACAAAGCTATACTCCGTACATAGCATTTTATAAACTTCTTGCGGATATCCTCTTTTATATTCCCCGTTAGTTGGAGTTTCTTTCTTCTGAAAGCGGCTTTTGCTTTCGTTATTCTAGTCCTCACTTCATCGGCACATTTTGCTTCTGTCGTTATGATGCTTCCAAGGTTTTTATAGTGTGAAACTTGTTCCAATGGCTTTCCTCCAATACTTATTTTCAAATGTTCTTCTTCTTTAATTGATATTCGCATGACCTCGGATTTTTCTGTATTAATTTCCATACCGTATTTTCCACCTCTTATCACTAGTCTATTTATCATTTTCTGTAGTTCGTTTTCCTTTCTTGCTAGAAGTGCTTGATCATCCGCGTATTTCACTGTTCTTATAATCCTTCCTCCGATTTTGAAATATCTCGTGCCTGCTAACGCTTCCTGCATTAGCCTCTCTCCAAATACGTATATTGAATAGAATCGGCGATAGACAGCAGCCCTGTCTTACTCTTCTACCGATATTTACTCCGCTGGTGTCCGTATTCTCCAACCTGACCTATTCAAATTGATTCACGTATATATTCCTGATCAGTCCCTTGTCTTTCCAGTCTACACCTATATCCTTTAATAACCTCATCAGCAGTACCCAATTTACTCTATCAAAGGCCTTCTGCCAGTCGACGAAACATACGCAGCAATCTTGGCTGTACTCTATTGCCCTTTCTGATATGATTCTCACTACCCCGATAGCATCTCTGGTTCCTCGTCCATTTCTGAAGCCGAATTATCTTCCCCTAGCATTTCTTCGGCCTTTTTCTCTAGTCTTTTATTAAGAATCCTCGTGATGATCTTCGAAGTGTGTGACAGTAGGCTTAGCGTTATTTGGTCTTTACACTGCATTGCATTTGGCTTCTTCCTTAGAGGGATCATTGTTACATCTAAGAAATCCTGAGTCGTAAATTTGTTAATTGATTTCGTAATCACTTTTAGTCCTACCGATCCTATGACAAGTACCTCTGCCGGTATTCCATCGCTGCCTGTAGCTTTTCCTTTCTTCAGTTCCAGTATCGCCTTTTCTGTTTCGCTTTTCATAAGACTTGTTCCCAAGTTGCCTTCTTCAATGTTGTCCTCTTCTTCCATTTTTATTTGTGCCGATCCTGCCTGCGTGTTGTATAGTTTTTAAATGAATTCTTCCCATTCCTGTGCTACATCCTTTGGTCCTGCGACTATTTGTCCATCTGTATTCATAATCCCTTTGCCGCAAATTCCATTAGGCTTCTTATCTTCTAACTCCAGTGCCCTAGTGTATATTATATCGTACCGTGCTAACTTCTTCATCTGTTGTATTTCTTCACATTTTTCTTTTATCCAATTTTTCCTATCTTTATCTGTTACCCTTCTCAACTCATTGTTTATGTGTCTATAGTTGGCTCTACTTATTCACCGATAACGTTTTACCATTTTCTTCTCTCATCCATTTTCTCCAGCATTTCCTTAGTGATCCATGGTTTTCTGATTTTCTTCTCTTGTTGTCCAATTTCTTCATTCAAGATATCTTTAATACTAGCTTTAATTTCCTCCCATTCTATATTCACAGTCTTCGGTTTGTTTTCCAAATTACTAAGGCGATGTTCCGTCTTCGTGCTGAATGCATCTTTCTTATCTTTCAGTTTTTCTAGGCCCCAAGTCTGTCTTTCTCTTCTCGTTTTCCTTATTTGTTTAAGCTTTGTAGTTACATCGACTATTAGAAGGATGTGATCTGAATCAATGTCTGCTCCTGGTGTCTTAGCATTTTTATGCTGTTTCTGAATCTTTGTTTTTCTAGGATGTAATCTATTTGGCATCTGATTCTATCTACTGGGCTTTTCCATGTGTACAGCCTTGGTTTATATTTTATGAACCATGTATTAATCACTACTAGGTCGTTATTAATGCAGAATTCTACTGATTTTTCTCCTCCTCGGTTTCTTTTCCCAAGTCCGTATTGACCGACAACATTTTCTTTTTGTCCTTCACCAACTATGCTGTTCCAATCTCCTATTATTATGCAGTTTATCTTTCCTCTTCCATCTTCTTCGTAAATCTCGTTAATTTGTTCATACATCGCCTTGATTTCTTCTTCTTCGTGAGCGGACGTTGGCATATACAACTGGATTATCAACATGTCCACTGGGACTGCTTTTAGCTTTATTGCCATCAACATATCGTAGGTTGAAATTATTTTTGTCACGCTCTTCATCATATCTTTCCCAAGTACCAGAGTTACTCCCATTGCCCCACTATTTCCTCCATAGTAAATTCCATGAATTCTTCCGAGTCGAACTGCCCTTCTCCTTCCCATCTAGGCTCGCTCTGCTCTATGATGTCAATCCCATTTCTTCTTTCAAGTTCCCCAGTTTTCCTGCCTTACTCATGGTTTTTACATTCCAAGTAGCTATGCGTAAGTTACCTTCGACAAATGCTTCTCTCAAGGCAGTTCTCTCCCGGAGATCCGATTGGGGGACTATTTTACCTCAGGATATTTTACCTCGAGAGTACTCATATTGTCCAACCATATAATCATTACTAGGGAATTGTAATGTGGTAGTTTCCCTCTTGTTCTCCACATCGCAGTACTGTAGCCTACAGCTCTATTGGATATAGATCCAGCCAACATAATTTGTTTTCGGCTCTATACCATACTGACAGTACTGCCTACTGCCAGGCACCGATGATAGATTTTTATTAATTAAATAATTAATTTTTTGTGAAAAAACCTCCATCCGCGGGGATCTAAGCCCAGAACTTTGTAACGGGAAGCCGCACGCTAACCTATATATATATATACACACACACATATATATATATATATATAAATAACTAAATGGATAAATCTCTTCAGATATATTCGATACATGAAACCTGTATTTCAGCATTTTTCCCTCTTTATTTAACCTCTCCGCCATCGCCATTTCTATTATTTCACGGGAGCCCACTCTATAAATCAATATCATTCAATTACAGCTCTTAAAATATTTTATTTCCCGTAATACACGTGGGTATGCGTATCGAGAGGAGCCTCTTAACAAAGTATAACGCGGAATAACCCTTGCTTTTTAATCTAGTTATTTTTTTCAGTGACCTACTTTGGATAAAAAATTAATTGAAACACCGAGCGCTGATCTCGCGCTCGTGTGCGGTTAACTCGTTATTCCTGAACTGTTTGAAAAACCCTCGGGAGTAAAATAAAACCACCATAGCGTAAACACTGGCACATTCGACTCTTCAAATTTTGTTTCGTCCTTCGATGAAATGAAAGAAATGTATTCCGAGAGGCTTTATATATATATATATATATATATATATATATATATATATATATATATATATATATATATATATATATATATATATATATATATATATATATATATATATATATATATATATATATATATATATATATATATATATATATATATATATATATATATATATATATATATATATATATATATATATATATATATATATATATATATATATATATATATATATATATATATATATATATATATATATATATATATATATATATATATATATATATATATATATATATATATATATATATATATATATATATATATATATATATATATATATATATATATATATATATATATATATATATATATATATATATATATATATATATATATATATATATATATATATATATATATATATATATATATATATATATATATATATATATATATATATATATATATATATATATATATATATATATATATATATATATATATATATATATATATATATATATATATATATATATATATATATATATATATATATATATATATATATATATATATATATATATATATATATATATATATATATATATATATATATATATATATATATATATATATATATATATATATATATATATATATATATATATATATATATATATATATATATATATATATATATATATATATATATATATATATATATATATATATATATATATATATATATATATATATATATATATATATATATATGTGGAATCACGTGATGTATTAATATAAGTTCGGCGAATATATTTAAATATATATAGTTGTATATCAATTTCAACATACTTCTGAAAGAAAAAATCTTAATTATGAGCCCTATGGTTTATCAATGAAAATGAATGGAGGAACCTCCTAATAACATACAAATATTTTATGTAAGATTTAAAGAACAATAAGAGGCATGTTGTTGAAAATATTTATAGTTTTAATGGGAAATAAAATCGCACATGCTTTGCACTTTGATACTTCTGACAGTAAAAAAGACATTCCGTAAATGGGCTAATATTTTATGGTGAAGGAATTTGTATCGTTACTCCATGTTGAACACAGTGCTCAAGAGTGAAAATCAGAGCAGCAAACCACTTCAAAATTTGGAGTGGTTCGGTTCACGGTTCGGTTCAGACGAGAATTTTGACAAGTGGTTCGGTTTGCGGTTCGGTTCAACTAAATTAATCATTTGAAATACTAATCATAAATAATTTATCCAATATAAACATTACAAATTCAGTATCAATCTGTAAGTAAATCAATCAGCAGTCATTATTATTTAAAATGAAAGAAGAATTTATTTAAGGATAGATTTATATTTTAAATATATTAAATCCCATCATCATCTTCATTTATTTATATTTAAAAAATGGTATTTTTGATCCTAACATGATTTTTGTTCATTGTTGTTTACATATCAATTAAAAATTCTCTAAATGGATTCACTTCAAATTCATTTACCAACATACACAATCATACGTAATCAGAAAGAAAATGCGCCTCTAGATTAAACCGCTTTTCAGACTATCCCTGGATGGACGGACAAACCGAAAACATAAAAGTGTTTTAAAGAAACCATTAAAAATCAAAGAAAATTAGTTCCTCAGGCATTTTATTACTTTTTCTTACCTGTAATACACATCATTTAGAGGAAAAAAGATTTATAACAAGGGCCTTACCGCCCGTCTCTCAATATTTAACCTCTTTAGTTCTACCACCCGCACTTGCCTTTATTTTCCTTATTCCCACACACATACCCATTGCTGCATTGATAATTTCCTCCCTCTATCTGGGGTTCACCCTCTCTCCGTCTTCCCCCCTTTAGCCTCTCCTTTCCCCTCCCCGTTTATCCCTTTACAACCTACCCCCCCCCCCCCCCCCCCCCCCCGTAACCCTCTGAGATAGGTTCCTCCTTTCCCTACCCTCCCTCCCCCGTCTCTACCCATTTCTCTGTATATACTTTCTATTCTCACCATATCTGCACCTGACGATAGCATTGTAACGTCGAAACCCGGGTCGTAAGAGAAATAAAAACAATGGAAATTACAAAGCGTTATTCCTTTGGTTCATTTATAACAAATAAAAAAAATGTTCGCTATATTTATCAAGGGCCTAGGAAAATTCTTTTCCGTAAGCACTTATTAAGATTTCCTTGATCGAATGATAGATTTAATTATTGAAGTAGACAGTTTCTTGCTTTCCAATGGCGATGATGCACGGCGTCTCAATTTTTCCAAATTTCAATAATAAATTTATGTAAATAAAATATTTTAATTAGTTAATTGGTCAAATAATATGGAATAAAATATTACTCCGAATGAATTTATGATATGTGAAACTCTAATAAATTCGATTATTAATTCTTATTATTATATAATAAATCCAAAAAGACACTTTTAGTTCGATTCCAAACATATTACATATTGCTAATTTTTTTCTTTTGCCACCTTATAAAAGTAATCAAAAAATCAATATGATAGTAAAATTACGTTACAAGAATAATTTTAAATTAATCGACAGTTCGGGGCAGATTATTCAATATACGAAGTGCGGACACTTACGGTTCAAAACAAACGATTATAAAATATAGAGTGACCCTCTTTAAATAACACTAACATGTTAATTAATTTTGTCTTAAATAAAGTTTACTAAAATATTATTTAAAGTACACACTTTAGATAATTCAAGGAATTCTGCGGGAAATGAATGCCTCCGATCCAAGGGATCCGCCGAAGCCCTCGCCTTTTCTTGCTGGAATATAAACCACCAAGTAATGGAAATACCTATCATAGAAGAACACCAGAGGAGAGTTGGAAAAGGAATGATGTCGTTGAAAGCTCAAGCCGTTGAGAGCAACAATTTGAATTTTTCTGAAGAAAAAGATATGAGGAGAGTTAATGGTGTTCTAAGAAAGACACAGAGGGGCATATTTTCTCGAGTCTACTAATTACAAGCTGAAGGGGGTGATGGTGATGGTAAGGGTATATTTTTCTCTCGGCACAAAAGCAGATTACGGCTTCTTTCTAGGTCTTTGTAAAACGACCATTTGCCTGCGTTCAGATCTTTCTATATTCTGTTGGTCGGTTTCTGCCTACAGTGGTTGACCCGGATATTGTCGCAGTTGGTGTCTCCATAACCCTCACCATAAATGTCATCTGTGGATAACAATAGTAGCAGAGAGGAAGCAAACCCGCTGGTTTTTCCAATGGAAATTCCTGGTCTTTTCGTTGGTCCGTACTTTGTGGATTGAGATCGAACCGAAACCGAACCACTTTTGCAAAAAATTACGGTTCGGTTCACTGAAAAATTACTCAGTGGTTTCGGTTCGGTTCGCGGTTCAGCAAAATGACTGCGGTTCGGTTCGGTTCAGCGGTTCGGTTCGGTTTGCAGCTCTGGTGAAAATATCATAAAAGATTTACCTATGGAATCGATAACTAATTACCCACGGAGATTTTCAGTCACCAAACGAGGAAAAATATGCTTTTCCAGACAAATTCAAATAACTTTTTAAAAACTGCGTGTTATACAACGTTTTAATTAAGAAGTTTGCAATATGCGAAGCAAAGAAGGGTTTCGTTTTTTTTTTTTCAAAGAAAGCCGAACGTTTAAGAGTTTTGATAAAGTCCAACTTAACAACGTTACGCTCGCATCGCGTAACACAAAAAACTTCCTGTTGACAAAGTGTCTGGAGACGAGTATTTGATGAAGACTTTTCAACTTCATTAGCAGACTGCTGCGCGAAAGAGCCATCCATCCCTCTCCTTTCGCGTAATTCATTTTTTATTATTTTGGGATAGGCTGTAGACGAGGGCTTAAGGAAAGTCTCTGAACTTATTTAATTTTGAGATGATGGAGTTTTAAGTTATTTGATCAAACTTGAGCCTCTTAAATTTTTTGCATATTTTCAATTTCATTAAATTCTCCGCGCCGCTGAGCAAGACTCTACTCCCTTTACTAGATCGATCCGTCGTAGGCCATGTTTCCTTAAACGATAAATAATTGCATAATAAACGCGTGAAAAAATAATTGAACACGCACGTGAGCAAAACTAATTAAATATTTAATGGTGTTATCCTCGGCTCGGCTTAAAAGGTTATGCAAAAAGCTTGCGAAGGATGTCAGCATGGATCTGTCCATTATAGAAAAGTATTAATTTACTCAAATACTTTATGGACATTTTTACGCAAAAAAAAATTAAGCAATACGCAATATATTTCCTATCGCGTCCGTCCGCCTTAAAATAAAACATCTATGCGACAGCCAGTTTTGGATATGCTATGTTTTCCAGAACGCCTTACACGTGAGGTAAATTTTCGATGAGCTCTTTCACGTCACATTTACTTTTTTTTAATACTCGCGCATTTAAAGTTCATAGAAGTCCCAGAGTATAATTTTCTCCGAAAACTCCCTCGATACTCATCTCCCGCACTAAAATTCAATCTCTCCGTCCGCCTCATTTCGCTCTCCGCCGAAGCACCGCCACAAACTTTCATAACCAATTTCCTTAAAATATGTCGATCACCTTTCGGGCGTTGAATTATTCAAGAAAGGTTCCGTCGATGGGAACAAGAGAGCATAGTTCCTTTCTTTGCCGGCAGGGGTTGTGTGGAAGAGGAGCGCACTTATATATGTACTGCAACTTCAAGCCGCTTTCCCGCTCAAGACTAATCGCCTACAAGCCAGCGCAAATTGCGCATGCCCTAGTGGAGTTAAATTAATCCCAACTATGCCCATGACGCTCTTTATCTTTTCTAAATTTATTTTCTGGTTAAACATGAATTGGTACGTACAAAACAGTGTGATTTTAATATCGATTTTTAAAGTTATATAAAAAAACGCTGATTTAATTGCCTTTCCAGTCTGTCCGCGAATTCACACTAATGAATTCAGTGGCTGGAAATCAAGAAAATAACGTCGCGACCGGAAGTCGAACCTTGCTCTTTCTACAACTGAAATATCATGGCACAGGGGATCCCAAAAGTTCATTTGTTCTCTGTTTAACAAAAATAAATGCGCATGCTGTATTTGTCGTATTTAGTTTTATATTTTTTGTTATATTCGACATATTTAGTGTTTATTTAGTCATCATAATTATTTATAATAATCAAGTACATCAGTGTGGGTGTTATTGTCTTCAACACAAAATGGGGCGACACAGATTTTGATGATTCATCTTTAGTAGCATGGGAGTAATGGCCAAAACATTCCGATATTCTGATCGAACATTAATCACACATCATCTTCATGAAAAAAGCAAGAATTAAAAAAAATAAAACCGAAATCCAATTAGCAGGTTACGACAACCAGGTTACCAGGGATTCATAGGACTTCTTATGCTTATACTACTAGTAATAGTGAAGACTACGTGTGTGTGTGTGTGTGTGTGTGTGTGAAATGCAGATTTTATTATCGTCGCGAAATTTCGCATAGGTATATCATTTTACCTTACGTGTAACATAAGGAATATGGCGATAAAAAAATTTGTGTGGACGGGATGCTTAAAATCAAGTAGAAAATTTAATTTTTTTTAACCTAAAGGGAAAAACTGCACTAAAATTTCCAAGCTCGCATCAAATGCCGATATTTAACATTTTTGAAGAAAAACTATATATATGTATATCGATTTACGATGAACATATATGATACTTAAATTTAAAATTCAGTTAGCTTTAAAACGCCTCATGAATACAACAAGAATTTTCAAAATTGCCAAAATATAAGCAAATAACCTTATTTAATTTGTTTGTTAAATAAGTACCATTTGGAAATTGACAATTGACTTTTTACTCCATAATTATTCTGTATTTTTCGACGGACTTCTATTTCTAAAGATGGTTCGATCATCCCCTCTCTCTCTTCCGACAGAACTATTTCAATATATTTCATTGTGATACAAGGACTATTGAATACCACGGTTTTGGAGTACAGTAACGGCGAGAGCTAAATTCAAACTTTTAAATAATAAGATCCAATCTTTATGAAATTTTTATTGTTCCACGAAAATATCGCGCTATACCTATATGATGAAACTTTGGATGAACTCCATCCGTATTTGCATTATATGAAAACAGGTCAAACTCAAGGAATGCACTGCAGACTTAGACGTTCTGCCGACAGAAAAAGAGTTCAGTTTCACTGAAGAGAGTATTCGAACCACAGGATGAACTTCTTATACATGAGAAAAATCAGATTTTTAAAGCCCCTATCAATGAAAAATTACAGTTGAAATCACATCATAGTGCGTTGTCACCTCCTTTACCCTTCAGTGAATTTCATTCGGCATTTTTTTTAGTGATGCGTTCCCCACAAAGCTAAAGGCTTGTCTGAAGGTAGAGGGAAAACCCCAAGACGAATCACGACATCCATGCCCGAAGCGAGATTCGAACCCGCGACCTTTGTGCAAGAAGGCAAGCACATTGCCTACCGGTCTATTTTCATCTAAGACATATAGGGGGTGTAAAGTTTTATCGATAGATTTTTATCATATTTGCATAAAAAGTGTATATTTGTTCCGGAAATGAATAACTGAACCTACCTATTACGTTTACAAAATTTATTAATACATTTTATTGTTTCAATTCAATTGTTATTTATTTAAGTTTTTATTGATCATGGTTGTTGTTGACATGTAAACTCATATTTCGTAATATGCACTTAGGCAACAAAAAATAAAAATAATAATAATCTCCAACAAACATACAGGGCCATTAGAAATATAGCTAGTGCTTAAATTTTCAATTATTTACACTTGAGCGCTTAATCTGGAACGTTTTATCATCCATAAGACGAGCTCGGTGATTCTATAGTGAATAGCATATTATTAACACTTTTGGATAAGGTTTCAACACAACAAAATAAAATTACGTTTCTGTAATATTCCTGCAGTTCCAACGCTGAGCTGTAGTAGCTGCAGAGAGTAACATAATTTAAAAAACATTGAGTCGAAAGAATAATTTGTCTTGTTAATGCTATTAACTTAAGAAGAAGGCATTCCACTACTCTACTTTTACTGTGAAAATAGATTTATTGCGAAATTTCCTCCAACATAAAAATGTACGATACTTTGCTTTGAAGGGAGGATAATTTCATAAAGGGAGAGATATGTAGGGGGCGTGAGAAACACATCTGCAGTGGAGTGTAGATGGAACACGATTGATCGGGTCCGAGAAGCTGAGCGAAGAAGAAAGTCGAGAAATCAAAGCCTTTTCTCTCTCTCTCTCCCTCACCTCTCATGGGAATCGCTCCCTGGCGAGATTAATCATCGAAAACTCAGAAAATAAATGGGAATTGGATAAAAGAGTCAGGGTGAGGCACGCCTTTGACCCGGAGTGAGGAAGATTTCCGTAAAAAAGAGGAGATTATGATTGGACTTGTGCTTCTAACGAAGCAAGAAAGGCAGAGATTGCATCCTTCCTTAAAAATTACTATTTTCCTTTCGATTCAAAGGGGTTGAAGAGTATTCCGTCAGGCTTTAAAATGGGTTAGTGCAATTTTTTCAACACATGGATAACAGATGTCACTCTGGGGCATTGGACTTTTTGGAAAGTAAATAAATCTAAAGTCATTACTTCAATATAATTTGATTGATTTAAGGAGAGTAATTTTATTGCAGTTTTCTCTAATTTTCTCTGATAAATACATAATTGTTATAAAATTTAACAGAATAAGCAACTTGACCGAAGGTAAGGAGTGATTTGTTAATGCCATAACAGTGGAATGATTTCTTCGTAAATTATTCGCGTTATACTCCGCAACAGACAGGACTACCTATATAACAACAAAAAAATATGTCATGAACATTGAATAATATCGATAGTTTCAATTGACACTTTATATGAAACTCCCTATTACATTGAATTAATACAAGCGAGAATTTGAAGTTAGAACGTTGCTTAGAAACGGCTACCGCTATTTTATTTGATTTTTGATCGTTGATCAAAGAAAAATTTATTTTTAAGTTATCCGAAATTTTTTTTAGCGACAACAGAAAACCCATTAAGAATCAAGGGGAAAAAAGTTGAAACTTCAGTCGCTCTTAGTTTCAAAGGGCTTGTCATACAAATTAGTTTCGAACGAGATTCAAAAACTCCAAAGGATTTAAGACTCCGTCGTAATGGAATCTCGCGACATTCGTTTTGTTTCTCCCACCCCCTTCTCCTCCCTCCTAAGGACTCATGGGATATCATGACCCAACTAAAAGCCCTCGAAACCCGTCGAGAAGGCTAATGAGATTTCGCTTTAGCTCGCGAAAGGAAATTGAGGCGCTCGAATTGCTTTAGAAAGGCTAAGCGGGAGAGAGAAATGAAAAATTGAGATACAAACGAAACAATTCCTTCGGGCGTTGCACAGCTTTTGTTTTTTTTTGCGGCACGGATGAAATGAGAATGTAATCAACGTGACGCGTGGCGGCGCTGGAGAAAGTTAATGGAGGCCATGGTATCTTCTTTTTTCTTTTTTAATGGATGTCCCACGTGACACCTAGTAAGCCGAAAAGAGCTTAGCCATTTATTCAGCAAGAAAAGAGCTTAGCCATTTATTCAGCAATGGAAAACGAGAAAGCTAAAAAAAAAAAAAGAAAAACGAAACGGGAGGCGTAGTAAGAGATGTTCTCCGGACTGGAAACGGAAAGCCGTTCCGCAGAAGGAATTCGCTCCTCCAAAATAAAAATGATTTTTATTTTATTTTTTCGATTCCATAACCTCTTCAAAACTATACGCGTCAGAAGGTTGATTCGGAAGCATCCGAGCAAGCCAAAAAGATTCCTAACGTTCGAGAGAAAAGTCAGGAATACATTGAACTCAGATGGTAGAATTTTTATACAAATTACTACAAAATAAGAAATAAAGATTAAAATTAAAAGATGTGAACCTCGTACATAAAGGTCCTGGTAAGGACAGACACGTCAAATTCTCTTGCTTAAAATAGTTAAAAAGTTTCATGTAAACGAAAAGAAACAATGTAACCACCCGTAACTGATATCGAGGAGTTAAAGAAAAAATTATACAAACGGTATTCGGTATGAGAATTATAGATAAATAAAATTATTATAGGAGTTATGCAAACTAAAGATAGCCATATGTGATATAATGCTATTTCCATTAAGTCCATCGAGTTCAACCTACCCATTACCACTTTTAGGACTTTAATATTTTTATTATCATGGTGTAACATATGGCAATTTTCCTAACAATCCATCTATTGTAGAAGTTCAACCGAACAGGCAACTAGACTAGTGCTTCAAATAAATAAAAGATATCATTACCACTTTTAGGACTTTAATATTTTTATTATCATGGTGTAACATATGGCAATTTTCCTAACAACCCATCTATTGTAGAAGTTCATCCGAGCAGGCAACTAGACTAGTGCTTCAAATAAATAAAAGATATCAACTTCAAATAGTCCAGTTTAATGCGCCGACGTCATCATACTCGAATGAGGAAGTAAAAGATTTCCACCAAGAAGTTGGAGAACTGCACGACAAAGGAAGCTGCCATCTGTAAGTGGTCATGGTTGATTTCAGTGCCAAGGTAGGAAAACAAAAGGAAGACGACAGCGCAGTTAGAAAATGGGACTATGGAGACAGAAACGAAAGGGGACCGACTTGTAGACTTTGCTGAATGTAATATATATATAATGAACACTTTCTTCAAAAAGAGTCCCAATAGAAAATGGACCTGGAAAGGACCAAATGGTACCAAAAACGAAACTGACTACATACTAGTCAATAAGAAGCAACTGTTCCGTCCTCAACCAGTATAAAACTGAAAGCGACCATCTCTTGGTAAGATGCAGCATAAAGTTCAACTCAAAGTTGGAAAGGCAGAAGCTTATAAAGAAGAATCTGAAGTCTATTATCAATACGCAATTGCTAAAAGAACAGAAAGATGAATTTCAGCTCCAACTAAAAAATCGATTCAATGCGCTTGAACACCATGAAGTGGAATCACAAATAACGGAGATACTAAAGGAAACCGCTCAAGCGGAACAGTTAAAACAAAACCTGAAAAAAAGTTTACCGAAAAAACAAGACTACTGATGGAAAAAAGAATGAAAATGAAAATTACTAATGATCCTAAAGAAATGATCGATTTTGCAGAAGTAACATGTCCCTCGGGCGCTGAAGAAGGGCGCCAGCCCGAGATCTCCATATTTGTGTTTTTCGTGTGTCTTCAGCACCCCCAGCGGCTCTCCAATCTAAGTAAGTGTCCACTGGACTTCCTCCAACACCTTGTTTCCACCATTATTATTACCTTTCCCTTTCTTTAAGCATATATATATATATAATTAAATATAAATGCATTGGACTCAAAACTCGGCAACTATGGGAGTTGTCAAGGTAGCTCATTAACGCAAATAGGCTCACGCATAAATAAAAAATTAGACGAGAATAGGGACGCACGTTATTTTTTTTAAACAGATTGAAAGTGACATGGTATTATTTTCTACGTAGATAATCTAAATGACAAAGAACGTTAGGCGACGGGCTACGTTTATTCCGGAACAGTGTGAAAACATTTGTTTTACAAAATGAACCTAGAACTTGCCGAAACTTACTTGCCGCAATTGCGGCAACAATCAACTAGTTGACAGAATAAAATGCATCCTTTATTAACCTCTCTCCGTTATCACTGAAACTTGTTTTACACGATGAAACTGACTTCCTTCTGAAAATATTCCATTAGGCTAAATTAACCTCAAGACCGAAGAAGAACCAAGAATTTAAGATTCTCTCTCGAAAAAAAAATGCGATCGAGATTGAGGCAAAGTAAAAAAAACAAATTCTTATCGATACACGAAGAATTATTATAAAGGAGAACCCAAAACTAACTAACTAACTAACGCATCCCTCAGTCGAATATTAGTGGGATGGATTTCCGCCACGGGGGTAATTTCCGTCGTTTCACCTTTTATAGGGACCCGTATAACGCATCACCTAAACAGCGACCCCTCTCCTGCGCACATTCACCTCCGCCTCCCTTTCTCTCTCCTCCCCCCTCTCTTATTCACCCATTTCTCCACCTTTTAGCATTCAAACCCCCCTTTTTTTAAGACACGCATCCTTTAATGAGACGCCCCAAAGAAGACCCTCCGCCTTAATCACGGACCTCTGACCAGATTCCCATTACCGCGGGAGAAATTGGCAGGCTGAAGAAGGCGAGTCGAAAAATAGCCAGCCTCAATTGTCAAGCGAAACGTTTTGTGTTCCATCTCCGAAGACAGGTTGGTCTCTTTTACGCCATAGATTAGGGGTTCCCAAGCTTTCCGAACCAATGGAACCCTTATATTAATTTTTTTTCGCGGAACACTTAACTAATATATTGTAAGCCAAATTGCAATAAAATTACCTTTAAAACCATTATAATGTTTATTTATATAGCTTATGTATCTTGCAGTATTACTGAAGTCACTCGCGAATTTCTACAATTCGATTTCAGTAAAAGCGGGCGGATAATTGAAATCCTCGTCAAGTTTAGCCGAACAAAAATTGTAAAAAAAAATAACTGCTAAAAAAGAGGTTCCAAAAGCTTCTTTAAAAGAATGTTAACGCAAATTTTCGGAACAACCTTTCCTGCCCTGTTATTTAAAAAATAAGTTAAGCCGTTGTAATATAAAATCTTTAATCAATTTTCGAAAGTACCTATTTACGCTTCGATTTTATTGTCGTAAACAAACGAAACACTACCGCAGTAACGGACCTATATATGTATATAGTTCATAAGGTTTTTTTTTATCCTGATAAAAATCAAACTGACAGCGAGATGGACCCAAAAATCATTAAGGCTTATGTCCATTATCAGCTGAAACTATCATGAGAATCTTAGTTTCTCAGCTTTTCTAGTTGATTAAAATTTTTGCGCACTTGCGCACAAAAAGCGAAAAGTACGAGCTATAAAAAAAGGCGCTAAAAATCTCGAACCCCTCTTTCATTTAACTTTCGTCGACTCGCTTAATTTTTCTCTCCCTCTCTCTCTCTCTCTCTTTCTTTCTTCTTTTCCCTTTAACGTTTTACGGTTGCCAACAACCCTCATATGTTAAGCGTTTTCCTATAAATGCATAGATATATACGACGCTTTTTTATTTCTTTCGGTCTTCCATCCAGCTTTATTTTATTTTTTTGCATTGCGGCGTTATTTTTCATTTCCCTCAATGTTCCCGCTCTACATCCTCCAATCCTATTTCCTTTTTTATTTTTTTCGCTCGCCTCCCTTCATGAACCCTTCCTTGCATGCTCCATTCGGCATCGCATTGTCCTTCCATCCGTTCCATTTCCTACCGAGAGTTATCCGAGAGCAGTAAGAGGATGGGGAGGGGGAGATATTCTCCCTCTTTTTTATTTTTTTATTTTTTTTTTAGAACATAAAAACCGCGCGAGCAAACCCCATCGTCATCCCTTTGCGAAGAAACCTCAAGTTCCAGAGCCTTATCCCCTCGAGGAACAGGTTTATAGGCGGAGCGAAAAGAGGAGAGAAAGGGGTGAGAGAGAGAGAGAGAAAGGATATGGTCTCGTGCAGGGTGATAAGATACCGTGGGAATTGGAATGGGAGGGATTACATGCGGTGAATGCAAGGAGAGAGAGAGAGAGATTAAGAGGGGGACAGAAAGAGAGAGAGAGGAGGAGAGTAAAGACGAAAATGGGGATAAGGGATGGAAAAGAAAGAGCTCTCGATGTGAGAGAGAGAGAGAGAAAGAAAGAGACAAAAAGTAGAGGAAATATGAAAAACGAGGTAAAAAAAAAGAGGTAGGAATTTCTCCGTTACGACGCGTGAGAAAATGGAGGAGACTTTAGGAGAATGTAGAAGAGCGTTAAAAGGAAATGGATTTCTGGGGAAAAAAATTGACATATGAGGGATAGACGTGAGGAGCTTAAGGTTCCGTATGAGACGAGGAGGAGTGGATTGGGGGGGGGGGGGGGGGAGTTGAAAAAGGAGAGAGGGGGAAAGAGACGGAGAGATAGATGAACATGGCGAAGGAATTCGTTAGACAAGGGAAGGATAGAAAAATTGCAAAGGAGAGAGAGAGAGAGAGATAAAAGAGTGGAAGGATAGAAAAAGGTAGAAAATATAGAAAAACTCCGATTACAGGAATGCAGATCAACCGGGCCTTCTGGGACGAGTTTGAGTCTTGTCGCTTATGCAGATTGAACAAAAATGTTGTACCCGATTCAAAAATGAAATTACAAGATAACCGTAAAAGATACATTTACATTTACATCAATACCCTGCAAGCCGCTAGAAGCGTTTGGCAGGGGGTAGATTGGATAGTAATATATTTCATTAATCGGAAAGCGTGAAATTTTATTTAATACACACCCCTTTTTGTAGTATGTTCAAAATGTCTCATATAATGTTACAACTACGTCTATAGCCAATGTTGGACGTGAAATCTTACGGACTATAATCAGCAACTATACTGCGTGCATTCGCTTGTGCGCTCAGAATGACGGAAGACATTTTAAAAATCTGTATAAATGGAAATGAATTTGAAATATTCCTCTTTTAATTGATTTTTGTTTCTCACTCATATCACAGTTCATTTACGTTTTTTTTTTAAATTTTGAAATCGGGTACATTATTTTGATAAATGAAGGAGACGCGCGACTTCGATAAATTATAAACATCCGCCGATTTATCAAATCAATCTAACAAGATGTTTTTTAAAAGAATGGAGAAAGTTGACAGAGTTCTGTTGAAAATGCAACGTACACCAATTTACCTACGATTTTTTATTCGTAATTAAATTGTCTCATTTTAATTTTCGAGAGAGATTCTTATAAAACCAAGGACCATCTTAAAACCGCAGCGATATTTAAGTTACATTACGGCAGAGTGAATGCTTCATTCACATTTATACCTTAATATCGCATATTTTTCAAGTCACTCAGTCATAACGATTATTCGTTGGTCATAAATAATTATCACTGCCAAAAAAACAAATTCTAATATTCAGTTTATTTATTCCACCCTGATTCCAGTTTTTTGCTGAATTGATATCTTTTTATTTATTGCACGAATTTTTAGTAAATAAATTTGTGCAGTATTTAACAGGCAATAAACCAAATTTACAAAAAATGATTATGCCTTTCCTTCCATTGTCCGCACCTATCAAAGTCCCAAATAACACGGGTAATCGAGGTTTCACTTTATAGTAGATGAAAGGAAGAGAATACAAAGACGGGAGAAACAGCAAGCGTTTAAGAAAAGGTCTATGGAGGAGGAAAAATGAGATAAGTAATTGGTATATAATGAAAGAGGGAGGCTCTGCGCACCTGATGTGTTTATACACAAGTCTACAAAGGAGAGAGAGAGAGAGAGAGAAAGAGGAACGGAATCAGACAAAGAGAGTAATATAAATAGATAGGGAAGCGGCGAAGATAGGAAGGAGGCTAAGAACGAAGGATGGAGCTAATGGAGCGGGTGATAAGATGGCGGGTTTGAGGGAAACGAAACCTAGCGAGATGTGGATGGTTTTGGGAAAGGCTCGGCTGCTTAAAGGCGAGGAGGATAAAATAAAACAGGCCAAAATACAGGGATAAATGTAAACGCCCACGAGATTATTTCGCCTCTTTAAACTCCTGTCTTTGATGTTCTGCAAGCCACCGTAATTGGTGTGCGGCAGGAGGTTAATATCTCCGAACGATCGTGTTATTCTCCTGTTATGATATAGCTATCTCTATCTTGGGCATCTCTTGTAACTATCCGTCCAACAATTAATTTCCCGTATATTTTAAGTGCGTATGTTTTAGGGATCGGGACCCATGGGTAAGAATGATCATCGACTGCTCTACTTTTATTAGTAATTAATTTATATGGTGCTATTTATTCTTCCCTGAAAATGTGTCATTCACTGTATTTATCGTACTTTCACATGCGCCCATGTCTAGGATAGGTCGTTTTAGTTTTAGTGCGGTTTTATTTATTTTTTACGAACGGCTATAATTACACGGCAATCGATGCTACTTTAGCACAGTATCTAAAACCGTTTTCCAGCGTTAAAAAGTCACAAGAATTTTCGCCCATGCTCAAGATGATATAAAGAATGGTCAAAAGACAGCAACACTGCATGTGGTGCAACTAAAATCTTGCATTCTGAGCTCAATCCGGCCCTCGAACTTTCTAACTTTTGCGGATTTTTCGTACTCTTGCCAAGGCGACCGTCATTGTTGCCTCCGATTCAATTACTATCAATTATACCTATAACGGTTGCATTGACGTCGCCTTTATAGTAGGTCCTGTAAGAAGTTAAAAGCAGTCGTTGATAGACACTTGAAGTAAAGCAATTGTTTGTGAGTTCGTCTATAAGGGTGCAACGATAATCATTGGAACTAAGGCAAGGTAGAGATATTAGCGCAGCTACAGCTGCCAGAGAAAAAAAGAGGAGCCAGAGATCAAAGGAAGAGTATTGTAGGAAAGAGAGATAAAGAGATGCGGAAGCTCATAGGATTGCCCGTGTAGATGAGGAGCGGAGAGTACTAGAAAGACAAAGAAATAGGGAAACACGTCAAATGAATAGGGAACAAAGAAGATCTAGGGCCAAACTATTTAGATTATTTGCATTTCATTTATTTCATTAATTATTCAATCAAAATTATTTCACTAAACTTTCAGTTTATTTAAATCGCGTTGAGGATAGGAGATCCGGGGCTGTCCTACTAGTTTGTATTTATAAATGCATTTCTCTTGGCTAAATTTAAGCATCGCATTTATAATTTATAATGATGCACAAAGTGAATTAGTTTTATTATATTATCTAAAAATACAAACTTTTAAGAGAGTTACAGTCAAGGGCGGATAAAGGGAGAGGGGGAGTAATACCAGCCCCAAGATTTCTGAATAATAGAAAAAAGTAATTCCTAAATCTCGTCCTACATACTAAGTAAGTCAGACGAGGACTATACCGTTTTAGTATATAATTTTTTATGTAAAAAAAGTTATATATTTCCTTTTTCTGTATTAAAATATATGTGAATTACGATATTTTCAGTTTATTTTTCATTCCTGATTACCCCCCTCTCCCAACAATGGATGAAGCATGGATCCGCTCTTGGTCACAGCATGATGTATGAGAAGCGCTTTTATCTGCGACTTACACAAATAAACGACAAAAGGTTACTGAAACAAAAAATTCTGGTTTGGAGGTTTAGAGCGTTGAATTCTTTTCAACCTTTCCTATAAACCTTAAATTTCCTCGCATAGGGTCCCGCTGCCGTTTGTTGTAATAAAACTCTGAAAAAATCGGTCATGTCGTGAACTATTTGTGATAAACATTTTCAAATAAGAATCATTTTACAGTAAAAAAAACATTGAAGAATTACATGATTACCGATAGTCTTCACAGAGGCACAGTTGGGAAAAACACCCATACTACTCCTCCAAATTCACATTTGTGAATATTATTACGCACCCGCGCATAAAAAATTATATTTTCTAGCATTCCACCTTGTTATTAATAATAGATAATGAGAGTACATTGAAAATATACAAGGATTCGATGAGACGTTCTTCTGCCCAAACGAGAATAGACATTTTCTCTCTCTTTCTCTCTCCTTCCTTCCTTTTAAAGCATCAAATTCTACGAAAGTAAAAAAAACGTGCTAAAAATAACATTCTCGGATTCTTCCTTGGAACCCTCTTTTTTCTAATGGGAGCTTTGAAGTCTTCAGGAAAAAATATAAAACTGGAAAAAGAAGCGTTGGCACGAAGGAACGGGATGAGACGGTCACGGAAAAATTATATACATACATACATATATATATATATATAAAGGAGAGTATATTGTTTCGGTAAGGAGGCGGGAAAGCGCGCCAAGAAAAGGGAAGAATCGGATTGAGAAGAGAGATAAGGCAATTACAGAGGGCGAGGTGAAAAGGAGTGATTAGTTGTGAATTAGAAAGGAGAGACCGAGGGGGGGAAAAGGAAGGAGGAGAGAGAGAGAGAGGGGGGAAGGAGGGGGAGGATCAAACGAAGTTACGAGTTAATAAGAAAAGGGAAAACGAGACAGGAAGAACAACGGACAAAAGAAGGACGAAATAACAGAGCGAATACGCAAGCGAGCAGTTTTTCAAATGTCTCGGATTAAGCCCATTATGTAGGAGGTAATTGGGAACGCGTCGAGAGGACATGGAATTAGCCGAATGAATGGCTTCCTGGATTATCTAGGACGGGAATCACAAAAATATAAATGGACGAATGAACGAAAATATTAATAATACGATACGACGAAAGTTTTGGACGGCGGCTTACACAATTTGGAAAGTAAGCAAAATCTAGGGGATTAGAATGAGGACGTCGTCATCCATGAAATTTTAAGCCTTAAAAAACAAAAAAAAATTCCACTTAAGAGATACGGCGGAAAGGGTTAAAATTCTCTGAAACTAATGTGAAACGTGGGAAGGAATTTTTATGCGTCGAACGGAAGGAAGTGTGGGCAAGGAAAACGGGAGCGGAGGAGGAAAAGGAGATAAACGAATAATAAACAGGATGAGCGGAGGCAACCAATGATATTAGGAAAGGTTTCTATCTGGTCCCGTTCGAAATTGGTTCCTTTATTGTGCTAAAAGCGAACCGGTGCAATGATCCGGAGGGGGGATCCACGGTAAAGAAGATCTCTTACAACTAATAAGACTTTCATTAAAACATTTTCGTATTTTGTCACAAATTTTTTTAACTCGTTATTTTCTGAAAATTATTTTTAACCGTTCCAACTCGTCGAAATTATCGGAAACCATTTGCTGCCACCGTATCGTATTGAAATTTGCATATTCCAATTCTCTAAACGATGGATACTAATTGAAACGTTGATATTTGTTTTAATAAAAGAATGTTTCCACGGAGAAACAAAAAAGGATTTTACACTGAGGCCCACTAATTTCATACTGACGAAATAAAGACAAAATAAGCACAAGACAATTTCTTTTTATCTTACGGAAATACAGCAGAAAACAATTATTATATGCGTACTTTCCTAGCTTTTTGTATCGTTTTTGTCAACTTTTTGTAATCGAACTACAAAGCGATTGAAATGCGAGGCGCTAAGATAACGTATAGTGCAGCTCATATCATAATGCGCCACTGCTACTGACCCTCCACATTCTCAATTCCACAGTTGTCGGAAGGATTATAGTGTGAATGATTCCCAGAAGGGGTATAGAGAAGAAAGGAGGGCGAAAGTGAGATGAATGGAGAAAAGGAGATAGAGAGAGAGAGTGGTTCTTTTCTCTATCTCTCTTTCTCTCTTGCTCCAAGAACCCTTGGATCCAAAGAGAATACAACCTCAGGAGACACGGAGTCTCAACAGGAGTGCGAATAATGCCTCTTTTACAGTCAACGGGAAATACGTACACTACTTTGTGAGAGCGTACCCTTTATTTGTGGCGAAATATCTTCCAACCTCTCAAGCATATGGCTCACGAAAAATATCTATTTAAAAAGCGTACTTTTAGATGTAAATGTATTTTTTCCGCCGTTCAACTATTCGTCGTAGTGGGAATTTTAAAAATTTAATCAACATCCTATGTGATATGATTTTGCTTTAAAATTATACTAGTGCTTTAAGAACGTATCTTCAAAACCAATATTACTAAATATGATAACTGGATATCACCGCGAAAATATTTCGTAATTTGAATTGCTTCCAAGCATCTCGCGCTTAGTACAAAAATGTAACGACGTATGGAAATGGAATGGAGAAAAAACTGAAAATTTAACTAATTTAACATTGACTTTCAAATTACATATTACTTACGAAATACGCAGTATAAAGATAATAAAATCAAGACTAGAGTTTCGCTGAATTTTCAATTATTAGAAATCAATACAGTGCGGAAGGTGAACGCTTTTTTTCTCGTCGATAAAATTAAAGATAAGTATACTAAAATAATTACATCCTAAACTTTTGTCCATCTAAGATTCACTTAGCCTGCCCCCTTGGACGTCCACGGGGATCGATTTGATCCCTTGCGAGTTATCAGCAAACCTATGCGTAACAAGGAGAGGGATGAAGTCACAAAATGAATGCCGCTATATTTAGAGGTCATTTATATACTTAGTTGCGTTTGAGACCATTAATGCAGTGTACAGTCCATGTCAAAACAATATTAAAAACACATTTAGCATTAATACGGTCAGATAATTTATTATTTGGCCTCTTTCCAATGTATTTGAAGTAAAATCGTCCAAGAATTCAAGAAAGAATCCGTATTGAGGAATAAAAGACATCTTTTGTGAAGGTACATAGAACAACAAAAGTGTAAGTGAAACGAAAATAAGCAATGCCTGTAAGAATTTTAGTGACACATTCAATGACAAATTCTCGTATGTAAAGTCACCTTTCTAGGTTGCAATTACGCATGTGATGTACAGTCTCACTAAAAATGATGGATACATTGCATACAATCTGCCTCAGAACGTAATTTACTACACAAATTTGCATCCTCGTCAATTCCAGTAGACCCGCCGAAACGAAACAACCAGAAGGAACTAGGCAAAAACAGAGCGTGAAGGGAGGGGAAGAGAAGGGATGGAGGAGAGGGGAGCAGGCAGGTGAAGGGTGCGCTGTAGTCAGCGTGACGAGCGATAATAAAAGTGATGTCATCAAAGAATCTCAGTGGATGACCGCTAGCCTTGTTTTCTTCGAAATTCGATTGTAGATACTGGGGGATCAAAATGATCCTCGTGGACGTTCAAGGTAAATTTATGATTTATCTATAAAATAGTGGACTGCACACAAAGTAACTACTAAATGATGAAAAGTCACAGGAGGAAATAACACTGTCGCTTCCCGCTGTCAAATGGCATCCATCTAAAAATCAAGAAAGGATCAAAACGATCCCCTTTGACGTTCTAGTGTTAAGAGATCGACTATCTCCACAACAGGTGACGTAAAAAGCCGACAGTCGATAAAATGCTCTCATTGTCTTTTTCCCTAGGAAAATAAACTGCCTCTAGAAAGATCATCCTCGGGTTTTTTGACTCCAAAAATTGAGGATGAAAATACAAAAACATTGAAATTTTGGAAAAACGTCAAGAGAGGAAAGATAAGAAAAATCTAACTCGAAAGTTATAATTGTATGTACTTTTGCGACAACTATAAACAAACTATTTTGCGATTCTATAGCAACGCGGGTGCAAAGAAAATAAGGTTTTTGAGAAACGAAACGACGAACCACGTGGTCGACTTTAGATAACCCCTGAAGAACATCTTGCAGAGTGATTCGGCCACATTATTTTTACGGAGGTTCCTCGAATTCGAAGGTCCTTACGGCGAAAGTTAATCGCCGTTTAATTTTTCCTGGACTTTGATTAGAAGACGGATCCGAGATACATATTTTCGATATGTAACATTAGCAACCACGGATTATGAGTCTAACTCAACCGCCCTTTCGGCGAAACGCGAAACAAAACTGTGATACGCAAAATATCGTCTAAATGATTTTCCATTTCGGCCGGACTATGTGCTTTGTGAATGACGGAAGTTTACTCGAATAACGTCACTTCCAGGCACATAATGAACCGCGGGGCACAACTCTCTCTCTCTCTCATTTTCGAGATGCCTTTTCAAATACATCGCGTAAATAGCTTACGGGCCCCCGATAGGATTAACCGCCATCATTCTCCCACGAAACAGAAAAGTAAAAAAAAAAGAAGCGGAATATACGCTTCCTCCTCGCGCGGATCCATAGTTGAAACGGGTATCCAATTCACTCTATCGTTTTACGTCGCCTGGATACGAGATGTCTTCTATCCGCAAGATGAAACGACTTGTCATTTCTGACGTTATAAATTTTCCAATTTCCCCCCCTAAATTTTATGGCCCGTTAACCGTCCCTTCCCCGAAAACTACTACTACTTCTTCTTCTACGTAGCACTTGTTTTCACCCATAAAAAAATATGACTGCTAATTCTTAGAAAGTTCCCTTCTCGCGCGCAACCAAGCGTTACTCAATTTCCCTCTCACCCGAATCCGATTGCCTCCTTAAAATTTGTTTCCCTCCACTCAAATATTTTTTTTCTACTCTTCGACTTCCGCCTGCGTACGAATTCTTTTTTCCTTTCTTTTGGCTACGTACAATTTCCCTTTGTTTCCCCTTACATCACCGGCCGATTACGTCTCCCTTTTTTTCCTTTCTTCCTCATTTTCTCCCGAGTATTTTTTTCCCATCTTCGTTCGTCCCGTTTTTTCTTCTTCTCTTCCTCTCTATCTCTCTCTCTCTCTGTGTAACACCATTACGAGTTCCTCCATGCGTGCGCGCCGTCGGTGAAATTGGAAGCGCGCTAAAGAACAGCGAGCGAGAGAGAGAGAGAGAGAAGGCAGGAAATCGTTCCTTGAAAACGAGAGAGTCTCCCAAAAGGGGTTTTAACGGCAATAAAAACAAAAGACGCCGCCGAAGCGGCCTTAAAATAAGAAACTCTTCATCACGGCTCAGTTGGGATGGCTTTGAGCATCGGGAAGAGGTTTTCTTTCATTTTCTTTATTTTTTTTTAGGGGTGAGAGTTAGGAAGAGGAGAGGATTGCGTGGAAAATCAAGGAAGGCAAGGAAACGTCGGAGGGAGATTTGAAGGAATGGAGGAGATAATAAGAAGAGGAGGGGGTGAGGAGAAAGGTTAAGGAGGACGTGAAAAGGGGTGTCTTTTTACGGATGAGACGATTCCGTAGATGAGAAGGAAACTACGTTAAACATTCTTGAAAGATCCGGATAAGGCTTCCATTTTGTTTTTAATCCCAGCTCGCGACTGTTTGAGAAAGTTTCCGAATCAGCAGCCGCGGGAGCGGCATCAGAAGTAATTAGAAGTCGAAGAGAAGAGTCGGAAAATAAAGAGGTCCTAAGGAGACAATCGTCGAAACGTTTTCGGTCCATTCTCATCCTTACGGATCCGGAGTGTTTTTGAAGGTGTGATCAAAGTTCCCGTTGACAAAACTTTCTACGAAAGGAAATGTCGAAGCATAAATAAAGTTTCATTCGTCTCGGAAAAGGTTATGTTTATAAATAAAGGAAAGGTCGTGTTTGAATACCCAGTGACTTACTGAAGTGAGTAGGGAGAGTACAAACTGCAAAGTTAAAATGTGCAAAGGAATCCTTTTCACTGAATTTCGTCTAATTTCGCACGAGAGACATAAAGCGAAAACTAACTGGTTCGTATGCTGAGCGATATTATATTATTCCAACTACGATTTTGAACCCCAAGATATAATGTTCCATTCGCATTAAAATCAACGTATACATTAATTAAGGGAAGGCCTATGTCAGTCACAATCAGCCACGCCTGAGGAGAAGTGGAGGGGAGCGCGCGGGGTTGGGCAGCAGAGGGCCTTATTACCGTAATACTCCAACAGAGCTCCGATTTCGGAGCTGTACGGGCAGCTAGTCCAAACCATCAACACGATTACTACTACAACTATCGTGGTAATCAATTTGTATATGGGGCACAATAAGAACGCAGGGCTGTATTTATTTATTTTTTAATACAAGGACTCAAAACCCATTCGCAAGCACGAATAACACGGAAGTATATATACCTATACACCATCTCTTTCGAAAACATCTTGCGATAAACGTGAAATACATTTCGACGAAATGTAAGACGGCAGAAATAGGACGTCTTTTTTTAAAGATCTGAAGCATGTTAATGCTGCATCTTACCCATACGACAAAACTCCTTGTCGTACGGAATAAATAATAATATTCTATCAAGAGACTCGACTGCAATATTCTCTAACTTAGCCTCACGTTAGAAACAGGTATGGAGTTGCGAAATAAGTTACGGTGTAATCAGTCAGCGTAAGGTGAAACCATTAACCGATGTCGAGTAGGTAATCAATAAAAAATCAACGGGAAAAAATGAAGACCGTTAGATGAATATATACCAATAAGAAATTTCAATGACTGATTTGCATTGGGGGGACTCGGTGGAACATTACTTCGGCCAAAAAAAGATAGAAAAAGAATTTAAATTCTTACGAATTTTAACGTAAAAAAATAACGTAATTTATTTGAAGACGCTGCATAATAATTGAATCCAACTAATTCCCGTTAAAATTTACATGTGAACAGTGTCTCTTGCGTGGCTAAATTTTTCTTTTCCCAGATTTTGCTACAAATACATACGATAAAGAAGCAAGTGCAAATTTAATGGCACGTGTTGACACGTGTACGCGAAGGGACTTGAGAGTAAACGTGTTTGAGCGTGCGCCTTTAAATGCGCCACTTTTCAATGGCTTCCGTGGAACTACGTATCTATATTCATACCCATGGGATCTAAATTGAGCAGCTCGCAGTGGGTTGTATTTTTTTTACGCCTCCGTACGTTCCATCTCTCTACTGAAAACCGGCGGGAGGGGGGGCCTCTTATAGAAATCCTCCATTCATAAATATTGTGTGTGTGTGTTCCTACCGCCATGCTCTGCGCACTTATTTCCAAGGATTTCCTGTTCAACTTTTTATCTGGATACGAACCACCGAACGTCTTATGTGCTAACTTTGCTGTCTCTTGAATTGAGAATCCTGTACAACCGTGTGTTATGATTCTGACAATTTACGAAGGGTTCAAATGGATTTTAAATCACTGCATTATCATGGTAGATAAAACGTTTTTGCTTCTTTTTTCGTGAATATGGCTTATAATTATTGGAAATTTAATGATAACAAAAGAATGCAACAGATTTTCTTAACGTCGCGCTTTTGATTCAAAACTTTCTATTTCGTCTTACGGTAATTCGAAATTGACAAATATCCACACGTGTTTAAGTATATGAATTTGTAAAAAAAAGAGTGGCCTTTCAAGTTAACGAGATGGACAACAATTTTTAGCGAGGACTTTTTTTCATTCTAGTTCCATGTTTCGAATGTGATAGTTTACAGTTGTTACCAATTTTTTTAAATTTAAATCATAATTTATGAAACATTTAGAGCGATAAACTACAATTAAAATTCTAGAACTTCGTGGGCATACAGTTAATTAATATAGACGACCTTCAATGTGATAATAAAATGTAAAACTCTATTTCCAAATTCTTATGCCTATAACTGAAAAGAGTTTTTATACTGAAGTAAATGAAGACTAATGGCCATAAAAAGAGATAATTTCGCTGTCATTGTAACGATGAAATGGTTCCTACTATTTCGTTTTAAACGTTTCCAATCTGTATTGGGCTTTCAAAGGCGTTGGTTCACAGTCGAATTAGTGAGTTTCTGTTACAGTCAAATCCCAATTTTCAACAAAAAAATACATTTTCTCTGACTTGGCATGAATACCTTTCAGCTTAACTCATTCAGTTTTTTATTTCATTGGAGGACATTTGTAAAAACTCTTTTCTTATTTAATCGTTGAAACTGCGATTAAATAACGCTATAAATGTTAGAATGCGACGCCATAAAAGAACGTTTTACGTGAAAATCATGTGAAACCACGTAGAGAAACCAAATGGAGTATAAAATATATAAAAAAATTAATGCTGTCTCTTCCTTTTAAATTCATATCACATTTTATAACATCCTTCGTGTGTTAATGGATTCCGAGAAAATTATAAACTGTTGAAAGTTTACTCTCTGTAATTCTATTTCCGGGAATCCATACCACTAAGGCTACTAGCGACAAAAGTAATTAACTTCAGTCAGAGAACGCACGCAATTAGGAAAAAAAGCCAGCGTCAATTTTTGGCGATATGTAGAACGAAATGCCCGAAGAAGGGATTGGAAGAGGCTGGGAGGGGAATGACAGAAATCGAGAGAGAGAGAGAGAAATATGAGCCAGGTCACTCCAGATTCAGTCAAAGATACGTCAAGGCGAAAACGAACGAAATCGGAGGAAAAACTTTCAAGGCGCATATAAGCTATCAGATGTGTACTTTGACTCGCTTTGTGTGATTTATAGAGATCTGATATTGGCTGGACTTAAAAGATAGAACGTAATTTTTCCATTACAAAACATTATACTTTCCATCGAAATGGAATGAATGAAGCAGCTATTATAGCGTACATTTGGTGGATTCCTATTAAACCTTTCAAGCGGGAACTATGGCCGTCCTGTGCACCGTCTAACAATGCAGATCTTTCATCCTTTCCGCGTTGAGTTTCTGCCGGAAATCACAGGTATCTCTAAGCTCCATGTATATATGCGCCTATACAAATATTTTCTCTCTCTCACATGGTTCTAAGAATAACTTTCGTGAGGGTTTGTCTCCAATTAAGTCAATGACGCAACGAGACTCACTTGCTAGGAGCGATTCTCTTCTGAAAATATGACAGTAGGATTAATTGTATGTTCAAGGAGAGGGTGCTAACATTTAATGAAATGTATCACACCATAAAATTCTTAAGTACAAAATATATTCCTAAGGAAATAGTGTTAGCCAAAACAATTATGTACGAGTATGATTATACGTTGAGAATTTAAAAGGAAACGGTATTAAAACTTATCCATGCAACTTTAATAAACGCTTTACATCATCGATGTGTAATAATGACGATGCAATACGATTTATTTTGCAAGATTCGCTAAATATTCATTTGCATTGCTATTTTGAATTAATGTTTTTCTAAGGCGTACATAATGAACTCTTTTTAATTTTAATTCAAAAGTTTATTCGTGCCCGAATGCTATTTTGAACAGGAAATTACTTCAGATTTCAGAGATAAAATTCTTCATCCCTCCACCAACTTTGAGGATCGCCATTACAGCAGCAATTCTAAAAACTGCTTAACAAATTCGTTTCACTTGAATTCCGATATTTTTACCATTAATTTCATTTATTTTCAATAGCTCTTAAACAGTACACCCAAGGCCTTTTACAAAGAAACTTTGAACAGTAACAAAGACAAACACATACATCCATGCCCAAAGGAGGATTAGAACCCGCGACCTTATGGTTAAGAGACAGACGCCTGTAGAGGATAAATTAATACAAATCAATGCTATATACATGAAGTGTATATTTTTATTTACACTCATTCCTGCACCGATAAATCACATTTATTTAATTATTAGAACAAGGAAGCAATAAAAAAAATGTCAGCGGTGACGTAAGAAAGAGATTCGAGAAGAGGTAGATTGAGAAGGGTACTCGGAAAACATTCTTTCGGAAAACTATGTTGCGAAGCTAGAGAGAGAGAGAGAGAGTAAGTCCTAAAACGGAGCGAATAACGTGCAGAAGTTTCTTCAAGATTCTCCTCCTCTTTATTGACAAAAAACTTCATCTGCCTGTTACTTCTGGGTGAAGAATAGAAGGGAACTGGAACAGATGTTGGGAAAGTCTGCGACAACTCCTTCAGCAACCATTCATTCGCGAAAGGAACTCGAAAATACGTGCAGAAAAATAAGTTTTTCTTTTTTCGTATCTTTTAGAACAGGGGTCTCCAAACTTTTTATTGAAAGAGCCACATTAGGCTTTATGTACGACAGCGCGGGCCACTTAAGACTTTTCAAATGACTGATCGGGCCGTGTGGAGCAAGTTCCGAGGGAGGGGGGGAGGGGGGGAGGGGGGGGGTGTCGAGAAAAGAGAAGATATGAGGTAAGGCAGGCGGGCCGGATTAAATCACTGCGCGGGTCGAAAGTGGCCCGCGGGCCGTAGTCTGGGGACCCCTGTTTTAGAAAATGGCTACATATGAAACGGTTCCAAACAATTCTCACCTAAGTTACCGAGGTCTCCAGCATTTTCTTGTGCTGGAATTTTTATGGAATGATCTAAAAGTAGGAAAAAGCCGTCTTATTATAAAAATTAATAACCCCGATTTAACGTATGCTTCAGAAGAAATTCTGACAGTAAAAACAATGAAAATTATCATTGGCACGGAAAACTTAACATCGTTCGTCTGCAGTGAAAAAAATTCAAGTTTCTTCGACACCGTCCACTTGCGATATATTTTAAAAATCTGTCTCGAAATAAATCTTCATTTATAATCGTCACTCTTCATCCGGTTCCATTCCGTTGGAATTACATTGGGTTAATAGAGTACAGGATGTCACTATCAGATCTCAAGAGTATCCTAAGCAGGAATAAACCGTTCCTAATAAAAGGAACGTTAACGCGTACATTTTTTACTGTGGCGTTCAAGCAGATTATCCTCCTTTGGAAGTTCTATTAAATAGTCAAAACGGTAAAATCAAAGAACTATTTTTTTTTTAATTTGAATAATTATTGATTTTTATATTTGGTAAATTTCTATTTCTGGAGTTTTTAAAAGTATAATTTCACGAAATCCCAAAGAATCATTACTATAGGCCATAAAAATATGCAAGGTTTGATTTTCGATTATTATTAAAGACCAGATTTTTGTCCCGCTGATGCAGGAATATGTTTATTAACGCGTTGCTGGTTTCGTGTAGAAATATTTACTGTTTCTGGTTTCAGTTACGTATCATCTTTCATTACAATGTCTCATGAAGATTTATGAAAATATTCTAGGAGAATTTACCATAAATTAAAGGTACGTAAAAATGTTGTTTACGATACAATTAGTTTTCGACGGGTTTTATTCCTCACGTATGCATGTACGTATAAGAGGATAATGAGAAAGGTAAAAAAATCATCATTATGGCGTATATGACGAAAGCTGTTACAGCCAAATCCATGGACACCTCCTTTAAAACCAAATAACGAAACATCCAAAAATCCTCCAAACTCACTCTCTTCCTCCTCCCACACCCAAAGCCTCCCTATAAGATACTTCGCTTTCACTTCCACCTGGCATTCGTTGCATGGCAACGTTTCTCATTTGTTCCGCTGGAGCTTTAAAAAAAAAAAAGAGGGTCTTTATCGAAATATACTTTTGGCGAAGAAAATGAACAAGTAATGGGTATAAAAATAAATTTTTATAAATAACTTTTATATTTTAACATTTATTATACTCGTTACTTCAAATTTGGCGAAATTACCTGCATAAGTTACCTTTTACTGGTGGAGGCGGTGTTATATTCAATTAATCTGGATATCAAGGCTGAAGACATTTCTTGTCCTATACAAATCAACGAAGCGCAACACGAGTAATATCAAAGGTAAATAATCGGTACTATTACACAATCATTATGATTTTTCATTGCTTTTAATAAGAGAGAGAGAGAGAGGGGGAGGGGACGAAGGGAGGGAGGGTGAGAGAGGGAAATGACTTTCAATACAATTAATGTTTCTGATGCAAATTTTATCTCCATTAATAGCTTGAACGATCGAATCATTACTCCCGTTGATATTTAAATGGGCATTACGCTAGTAAGGTTTTGAAGGAGAAATATAAGACTCTGATTCCCATTGAAAGCTTACCTATATGAAAGCATTAAGATTGTTGCCTAGGTAGCTGATTGTTGGACCCAGAAAAATTTCCACTTTTTTCCGATAAAAACTATAAATTTACGCTAATTCTAGTCGGATTCAAATTCTGTCTTCAAAAATATGAAACTAAAATTTATATCCTATCCGATAGTTTAAGTATCGAGTTCGTATCTTGACGGGAAATAATTTTAAAGTGCAAATATAAAAACCTCTACACCAATTTACGTTTTCTTATGGGTCAAAAATGGGGCAAAAAGGGGCCAAAATAGCCCCTCAAAGTGGGAATTTCGAAAGTTTCGGATTTTTTCCTTCGGCTGTAACCAAAAACCTATAATCCTACCAAATTTCAAGTTTCTAGCACATCTGGAAGTGCGGCAATTTTGTATCTTGCCAAAGTGGTTACAAACCGCTATATATATATATATATATATATATCGAGTGAGGTTAATATAAATGTTATTAAAAAGAACTGGAACAGAGAGAGAGAGCATGGAAGAGAGAGATCTCAGATACTCGACTCACGAGAATAATGGCCTTTTTCGTGTAAGAAAAAAGAGACTTTTGATGCATACCTTAAAGCTTCCCCTTAATGGCTTATCAACGCTCAAAGGAATATTCTGGCGCCTTAATGGATGGTCTTCAGATCATATATTCGAGGAGGAGAAGAAAGCACGAGAATTACGAATAGATTTGAAGAGGTGCTCGACCCCCCATGCTACGCGACGCAGACAAATAGTTCTATAATTAGAGGAGAAGAGAGAGGGACGTTTTTACACGCCAGATAAGGGCGGAAAATTGAGATGTAACTCTTCGTGGCGTTTTGCTAAGGAAATTAACTAGGTACTCGTTTTGCCTTGGTGATTACACCTAAAATTGAACCAACAACTGAGTTTTCCAAACGCAACAGTTTTGCTTATTTTTCTTTTGTATTTTTGTCAAAAATTGTAGTACCTAAGTATTTCAGCCTTGATGAACCGCAGTGAATGTGGTAATTCCGATTGAACAAATAATCTCATCTATTAAATTTGATAAATTAGTAAAAAAAATACAATATCTTTTTAATGATCTATGACACCGTTTTATATAAGAAGATAATGAGCCAGGATGACCAAAAATCGCTCCAGAAAGATTTAAACGCCCTTTCAGCATGGTGTCAAGATTGGAAAGTCGAAATTAATCACAGCAAATGTTCCCTATTGAGTTTCTGGAAGAGTAAGAACAATGAATTAAGACTCGGAGTACAGAATTGATAGATTGAATATCCAATCTGCGGAGTACGTTAAATATTTAGGAGTCACCATTTGTCGTGATCTATCGTGGAATATGCATATTCGAAGGATCGTAGGCGCAGCTAATAAGAAATTGGGCTTCGTAGGCAGAATAGTAAGAAGCAGCACAGAACAGGTACGAGAAACGTGTTATTTATTATTGGTCAGATCTCAGGTCGAATACGCTTCCAGCATACGGGATCCGTACGAAAAGGGACAGATACTTGAGTTAGAAAGAATCCAACGCAGAGCAGCCAGATTTGTTAAGCAAAAATATGAGCAAAAATTAAGCGTCACATCACTCTTGAAGGAGTTGAATTCGATATCGCAAGAGGATCGCAAAATTAGCGATAGGTTAAGGCTTCTGGAGAAATTTAGGTCGGAAATTCTATTAGAGGAGGTCTCAGGAATATTAGAGGCACCTACGTACATGGGCAGGCACGATCACGAGGATAAAATACGAGAGATCGACTGTAAGACCGAGCGATATCAGGGCTCGTTTTTTCCAAGGACCGTACGGGATCATAATAGGAGAGTGATTCCCACGAGGGACGTTATTAGGTAGGTTTTGGTGCGCTGCACTCCCTGCCATCCACCAGTCTGTTGATTTGCAGGGTATGATATAGATGTAGAGCAGGCGAAATCACACTCTGCTTGAAGGTAGCTCATATTCACGCACCTGATTTTATTAATAAGGATCTTCGGATCATTCATTCCATCAATTTATAACATAGGCATTCTCACCGTTTGAGAAAGTGGGGCTTTTCTTTGATGTATCAACCTCTTTCAGATACATCCCGGTCCTAAACTAGAAACATGGGAATTTGTCTGCTACGGTAGTTCAGTTGTAGAATAGCCGAACGGAAGACAAGGGTTCGATTCCCGGCCATAGCAGATTTTTTCACCTGTTTCCACGTTTCCCATCAGAGGAGAAATTACAAGTTGTAAGGTGAGTTAAGGCGGGTGAAAAGAAAGTTGTAAGTGCCATAGATCACGCATCTTTTACAGTAGGAGCAATTGTGAATCGTGTAGGACAAATAAAACTCTGTATTTTATTACATTATTTTCCATTTTGAAGATCTACGTTATTAGCATTAAATGTGTTATTAATTGTGGGAATTATTATGTAATTATTTTTTTCAGACCCCAGAATAACAGATCGAGAAACGAATCCGTATATTTAGAATGAAACAACGACACAATTTAAGGGCAATTATTTTAGCGCAGTAATTTTTATGAACGCCTCCCTTACGCTGAACGGTGTATTGCTGCGTCATTTCTTTAAAATTGGCATATATTATTTGATGCAGTTTCTGAATTATCCATGGGCGGTACCTTTATTAACACCCCGAACATATGACTCCGTCTATGCTGAATCGCTTTAGCCTCGATTACCACCCTCTGTAAAATTATTCTCGTAGTCTAAATTATAACCGGTTATTTTCCTAACAGACAGGAATTAAAAAAATGTTATCCGCATTTCCCTTTCTGCTTTTCGAAATATCTCTGATCGGCATATTTTCAACGCTGAGAATTCTCGATTCTTTGTGAGTTGACAGACAGAAAATTACATCTTTGTAACCGCGATGCTTTTTCAACGTGATATTCAAATTCATCGACAATTTTTTGTGAAAGCCTACTTATCATTAAATCAACCTTCATTCCCAATCGAAGCGGACGGGAATCTTTTATAATGCAAGCAGTTGTGGCTGTTGGAATAAATCCGACGAAATGGAGTTACAATTATTCCATTTTGAGCGATTTTAACACAATATTAAATTAATGTCCTCGAAATCCTGTTTAATCTACTGCATCAGCGTTACTGCATTGGGCCGCATAAATACTGCAAGTTATCAGAATATTAATTTCCAAACCCAGCTTCAATTCGAACGCCAGTAAACTTCCTTCAGGTTTAAGCTCCATTTAAAGAGGGCCTTAAAAAAAACTTCACCGCCGTCTCAGATAGAAAATGCGTATTGGAAAATTTTTAACCTCCCCCTCCCCCCTCAACTCCTCTGCTCTCTCCCACCTCAACTCACCACGGCATACATCATTTTCAATGCTTTCCATCAGTGGAAAGTTCTCGCGTAAACTTCGATCCGAGTGCAGAAAACGGGGGCAATTAATTCCTCCAAAGAACTCTTTTGCGTGCTCCTCCGCTTAGCTCCAGGCACGGCGACCTCGATCCCTATAAAGGAGTTCCGCTCAAAATCCCCACACCTCGGTTAATTTATTTTTTTTATGACTCTCGTTTCCCCAAAAACAAAGATTTATCTTTCCCCGAGTTATTTGCATGAGTGCACCGCGGCGTGGCGTTGTTTTTCTTCCAAATGTTAGTCTTTGTTTATTTATTGTTTTTGGACTATTCGTTCCGGAGGTCTCACTTGCAGTTGTCTTATTTCTTTACTTTAAAAAAGGAACTATTTTCTTCTTTAATTTATAAAACGATTTTAAACAGATGGAGCACGCCATAAATCTTTTGATTAATTCATATATATATATATATACGGTATGGAAATTAATACAGAAAAATCCAAGGTTATGGGAATATCAAGTAAAGAAGAAGAAAATTTGAACATAAGTATTGGACGAAAGCCAATTAGAACAAGTTTCAGATTATAAATACCTTGGAAGCATCATAACGAGAGAAGCAAAATGTACAGATGAAATCAGGACTAGAATAAAAAAAGCAAAAGCCGCTTTCAGAAGAAAGAAACTCCTGCTAACGGGAAATATAAAGCAGGAAATCCGCAAGAGGTTCATAAAATGCTATGTATGGAGTATAGCTTTGTACGGAGCAGAAACATGGACGCTACGGAAAAATGATATTAAATACTTGGAAAACTTCGAAATGTGGACATGGAGAAGAATGCTGAAGATAAAATGGACAGATAGGGTGAAAAATGAGGAAGTACTACGAAGAATAGGAGAGAAGCGAACGATTATACAGACTATCAGAAAGAGGAAGGCGAACTGGATTGGGCATTAGCTGAGGAAAGAGTGCGTGATTAAAGAAGTGCTAGAAGGAAAACTGGATGGAAAAAGAGAAAGAGGTTGGAAAAGGTTTCAGCTAGTAGACGACTTGAAAGGGAAAGAGAGCTATCAAGACATGAAGAAAACTGCGGAAAATAGGAGTATATGGAGAACCAAGTTTAACCTAGAATAATCACGGACCTGTCAACGGACAGACTACCTATGATGATGAGATATATATATATATGTATGTATGTGTTGTGACGAGACAAGGTTTTACCTTTACGAATACGTCTCTAGCAGACGCCCCTAATTTAGAAATGCAGCGCCACCTTCCGGAAGGAGGAGGTCAGGGCAGGTCAGGACGGAGAGGCAACGCACCCTACATCGCCTGTGCTTGCTGCATCAGTTTTAGTTTTATTCTTTCTATAAGTTGTATTTTTCCATGTGCGCCGAATTTGTGACTGAACTCTTGTGGTAGATATAAGAAGACTAATATATTTCATGTTATTGCATTTATATGTTACAGAAATCATATTATAATTGTTTAATTTAATTTGATTATCGTATTTGTGGGTAAGGTCGTTGTAGAAGTTTGTTTTGGTTACATTTCATGCTTTGATGGTGTCATAAAATAAACTAATGAGAGGAACTGTGACTATGTTGAGTCTTTACATGTCGCTCTATCCGAATCGTGCCAACGGCCCCTGTTTCTGTCGACTGACAAAGCTCGGCATTGCTCATTGAAATACCCACGTCATACCTTGATCTTGTTTTTCTATTTACACTAGAATTGTTGACTAGTATAAACAAATAAAACTGGATCAAATTTTATTATCAAAAAAGCACGATTTAAAACGTAATTTGTTTAGGTAAAAAATGCGCCGCGTACGAGTGAGCGATATCAAATCTTTCTTTCGCGTTCTAAAGGTTAAGCACATGGTGCCGACGCTCACACGCGTGGGCCCCTAAAACCAGGGGGTCCCTGGGGAGTTTCCCACTTTGCCCATTGGATAAAGCGACCTTGCCAATTACTTCGAATGGACTGTTACGCGGAAACGCGTGGCCATGGAGCGCCGTTTATTCCTTCGTCGGAATACTTTACCCGATTTGTTGATAAAAATTTAATTAGTTGAAGTTTAACGGGGATTCCGACGCACAAATAACCCGCATCGATGCAGATATACATTCCCTTTATCTCTTCAGTTTCTGTTATTCACGTCAACTATCGCCGACGCAAAAAACTGACAGGACGTCCGTAGGGAGCAGCACATCACTATTTGAGAATTGAACGAGCTAAAAAGCCTGATGTCATACTTTTCCCGGTAATAAAAAAAACTTATGACTATTTCATACGAACACATTTGAATAAGATGTGTCGCTTCGATTTTTTAAATTCAAATGGGAGCCATAAATCTCGAATATTTTACTCAATGAAACAAAGCTTTGAGAGTTTTTAGACGCGAACTCAAGTTTCATAACGTGTTCCTTTAAAAAAAATGCGTCTGTGTCAAAGTCTCCCACATCAATCATTGCTAACTATTAAAAAAAAACATCGCATAAATACTAGAATTCCCATTTTTTTACTCCCTCTATGCATTTTAAGAGACATATACTGCTGGCATGGGAAAATTTTTCACTAGCTTGCAGTTCAAAACTCATTTGAAAAGAACTTTATTTTTTAAAAACCATAAAAAGACTGAACGAGTTTCATCTTGATTTATGAGCACCAACCTAAAGCGGGTTACGAGATAAGATAAACCCAATTATCGAAGAGTTAATGGAAAATCCTATGCTGAGCGAAGCTCGGTAGATTTTTATGAATCTCCTTCTATAAAGGTTTTTGATGGTGTGAATTTTTTTAGACGAAAAAACTCCCCAAGCCATCCAAACACATAACTCGAACATCGATGGAAACGAAAAATAATCTATTAATAGAAAATTGAACTTATATTGAACTCCAAATAAATGCGCGTGGATGTCAAATTACTTTCAAAACTCTGGGAATTCTGGATAATTCCCACTTTCCTACCAGGTGAATTCTAAATCAGAAACCAACATTTTTTTAAATGTCAACGAAAATTCGTAACAACAGACTTTATAAAATTTAAAAATATCCCATCTGCAAGGTATAATACTGCATAACTTATTAAATACATTACATACCTTATGAGAGAATAGATTCCATAAATATATTTTGTATTTACGAGCATTCACGACCACGAAATGATGTTTTTTAGCGGAAAATAAATGGCTGGGTCGAATCTAATTTTTTTACCCACACGGCAACAGTAAAATTGAAAACTTTTGAAAAAAATAATGGTCAACTCTACGTTCCTAAAGAAAAACCATAGGCTTCGTTATAACTCAAAATTCGAGACAATGTCCAGATTGAGTTACGCTGTTACCATGGTAACAAACGGAGTCCCTCGTTCGTCTTCTCTCACCTGTCACACCCTCTCCAGCGCAGCGCTCCAATTCAATAACGCCTCCAATTTCCCTTCGATTCAAATGCAGCGAGAACGTCAATCCGTGTTTGCAGGGATTCTCTAGCCTGCGAATGGCTTCAAAGGAAGAATTAAGACTTCCGTTGAGAAGAGAGGAAAATTTTCAGAATTTAATTAGCATCCATAAAACCTGAAACTCGTCATTATTCCTACGGTGGTTGCGAAAAAAATTGTATGGATAGGATGTTGTAATAAAAAAAAGATTCTTTCCAATGCAACCTTTGTGTTCATTCCTCGAGAATACTTGGGATATTTATTTGTCGTAGATACAACCCAAATACTGTGCTTCACTTATGTGTATGTGTTTTAGCGACAGTTTTCATTTTGCAAATCGTCAGCGTTGGGAATGTGTCCTTGAACGGAAGAAATTTTTCAGTATGGTATTGTTTTTTTATAACTCAAACTGTCGTCAATGAAACAAAATAAACAACCTTCATATGTTGTTAAGAAACCAAACAAGATAATAAGTTCGGTATCACGATTTTACTGTCACCATAAAGTTGTAATAAATATCTTTTGCGAGTAAGCTTGTGAAACATAATTCCCTCGTTACCACATATAATTCATTCAGTAAAGTTAAGCGTGCGTTTTAGATAATATATCACAAGCATTCTTAATTTGCGCCAGCTTAATGCATTTACTTTTTACTTTCTCATATAAGAATTACATTGAGAAAGTATTGTTATCGAGATTTTTACGGAAATATACGTTTTAGATGTCGCTGAATCCGAAAAAGTAGTTTTCGCAATGCCGTATGTCTGTCTGTCTGTTACTGGCTCTGAAGCCTAAACGGTAGAGGGAAAATGAATGAAATCTCGTACTTAGGCATTTTTATACTGAGCGGAGTATATGAAGAAATGGTTGACATTGCTCAATAATTCAGGAAAGTTCTACGCATTTTTAACAATATGATTTTTCAAAAACGGCTTTAACGATTTTGATCAAATTTCGTACAGTTACTGGAGTTTACGTCGTCGATAATACTGTATAGTTCATATTTCTCAAAAAATGAATATAAGGCTAGTTTATTTTAGGCAACTTTTACAATTATTTGATTTTCTCTAACAATAAAACAGCTCGAACGATTTTGATCAAATTTGGTACAGTTACTTGAGTATACGTCTGAAATAATGCTATATATTTCATTTTTCTCAATGAATGAATATAAGGCTAGTTTATACTTGGGCAACTTTAACAAAAATTGGATTTTCTAAAAACCGGCTGATACGATTTTCATTTTCTAAAGATAACTAAACGACGCATTAGTATATGAGAAAGTTTGTACAATGTATGTTGTACCGATTTTTTCGTTTATGCATTGCTGTTGTATTATTTGTGATTGGATAAATTATCTCCTCGGAATTTTCCTGTATTCTATGGCTCTCTTATTCCAGTAGTCATCGGTTAATTTTGTAAAAATACATACAAGTTGAAATACAAACAACGACCTTCTTCGTCTCCTCCGCCTTGCAAAACCGAACCAATCGCCTTGCATTTGCAAGTTTCGACTGCGGCGTCGTTTCAAGGTGCCGCAAAACTTCATCACATCGGATTCCTTCCCACGCAGTCGGTAATTGCGTCTCTCTCTCTTGATTAGACTCTCCTACTTAATTTCCCAGAGTGTATCCAATGCGGAGTCTTCTTTTCAATTTCCTTCGCTTTCAAAAATGAGAAGTTACAGCTTCCATTTCCTATTCCCTTCCGAGTTTATCTGCCACACCTCTCTCTCTCTCACTCTCTCCCCTCTCTCCTTCTTCCTCACTTGCTATTAGGCCGTTCATTTCCTCTCGGGAGGAAATTGCAAGTTCACCTTCCCTTCTCGGCTGCTGCACTTTGGAGTGAAAAGAAGAAGAGAGACCTCTGAAGTTGTCGCGGCTGTTTTACGCGAGACCTATTCGTGTCGGAAAAGTGTTTTTTTTTTCGCTCGCAAAATGAGACCGCGATGTTAAAATTTTTAGCGAATGTGCGATCGATAGGAATGGGAGCAACTTGCTGCGTCCTTTTCCCGCGACGTGGAAGCGAAGTAAACGTAAAATATAGGTAAGACAGAGGCTGAAATTGAACCTGTTCTCATTACTGTCGCTCGTTAATTTATCGTAAATAACTTGAAAAGTCATCAAGATTACATATGTGTGTGTGTGTGTATCTTTGTGTTATGCTCTCAATCCGTCGCTGAGGAAGGGCGCCTGCCCGAAAGTTTCTACTTTGCGTCTGTTTCGTGTTTTTCCTGTTTCTTCAGCACCTCCAGCGGCTCTCCAATTTAGATAAGTGTTTCTTCTAGCACCTTGTTTCCACCTTTATATATATATATATATATATATATATATAGGATTTTTTGGATATCCTTTACGAGTACGTGTGTATGCGTACGTACATTTGTGAGGTGGGAATCTAGGAATATTCGGATATTACATAATTCATACGAAGGATAAAAATGTACTTATGCAAAATGAAGAAGGCAGGATATCAGCAAAACTCTTACCGAACCCGCATCAAAAATAGAGCGAATGCATACGTAATTTTTCCGTCCATAAATACGTAACACCTTCTCGGCAATAACAACGTTTTCGTCCTAAGGGGGATTTGAAAATCAGTTTTCGGCGGTGGGGAAAAAAGAAGCATAACGCAACTTTCTCCGCGTGATTTATGACCAGGATTAAAAATAATAGATTTATCCAAAATCTATCCGAAGAGATGCGATAACAATACATGTTAACACGAAGGGACGAGAATAAAAAAGAAGTAACAAACTTCGTCTGGAAGTAAAGATGAAATAAAGCAAAACAAATTTCTCATCGTATTTCTACCGAGCAGGAGTCGAGAACCTAGTGCTCGCGAGCACCGCTGAGCACTTTCGCAGTCTTACCGTGCGCTTCTACGACGCTAAAATTTAATTTTCTCACCTGTTTTCTTTCTAAACCTACGAGAGGAAATTTTCAATCACTTTGACTTTAGTTTAATTTTATTTATGGTTATGTTCCCATTTTTTACAAGCGTATAGGTGTTCCCGCTTGGTGCTCTACTCCAGAACACGGTTTTTCAAACTTTTTTCTCTGAGGCCAAATTAATAACATAAAACGTGTTTAACCGGACCATCAAAATTATACCTCATAAAACATTGTTATATAACAATTTCGAATGATGTATTTAAAATTGAAACGGTACGATTTATTAACCTTTAAATCCCATTGTTTTATTTAGATTACCTTGGCAAAAATTTAGCCTAAATTTTCCGTGAAAATATCTTGGATCGACCCTTCCTTGAGACCCTCATTGAACGTTTTGCGACCCACCTATGGGTCGCGGCCCATACTTTCAAAATCTTAGAATTTCGCTGATGCTCGCCACAATGAATTTGTTGCGGACCTAGAGTCCACTAATCTCGATGAGTATTTGCAATCCTTCAGAAGCCTGTGTTACAATTTTAAAAACGATTGGTTTTTAGCGTTTAGCATATATTCTCTTTAAATTTAATTTAATAAGTTCATTTATTTTACTTTAAGCAATGAAGTTATGGGCATCGAGATAAATTTCCACATCTTCTACGCAGCGCAGTTCTATACGATGGTCATTTAATTACTGTCGGGATTTACGTGCAGTTGAACTTTTTAGAAAAGTCGATTGTTACAAAAGCAAAAAAATTGTTTTCGTAGAAAACGTATATTTTTACAGTCGGATGAAAGACGACGTGAGCAGCGGAATTATTTTTTGCCGTAAATGCATGATTCGACTGGAAATGTCATTTCCAATTGTATCGTCCTATATAAAACCTGCATTCACAGACGGCATATATGTATATATGTGTGTGTATATATGTATCTATGTGTATATATATATTCTTTCAAAATTGAATTACGCATTTTGTATTTCAAAGTCTGCGGTCAATTCTGATGCCAAAATATTAAACTTGGCGGTAAATTTGACGATAAATAATTCAACATTATTGTTTTCCTCTTTCGCAGTCATCAGTGCTATCGACGCTAATGCAAACTGAACAAGGCTTCGAAATAATCGCATAACAAAAGGAAACATTGAATTAAACCGCCGTAATTCGATTTTTTTTCGTTCCGATGCTATTAATTATCAACTTAATTCCCTGCACCAAAAGCTCCTATTTCCATTCCTGTCCGCTAAACTCGCCAATCGTCACCCATCGTGACTTATGAACTGGTCCGCAGAATATCGGACGTTTATTTTATTTTTTGATTAACCGACTTCCTATTACGGTCGAACCGACTCTAACCTTGCCCTAAAAATAGCACTAGGTGAACTATAATGGCCAATCTAACTTCAGGCGCGTGACTGGTTCATGGTTCTAGTCTGGTGGATGGTAATCGAACGAAAAAGTATCGAGAATCTCTTCTAAGGGGTCATCTCGACCCAGGGGCGGATTGGGCCGCCGGGACACCGGGCAAAGTCCCGGTGGGCCGATGCTGCTCCTGGGCCGGGTCTGTTTGAATGGTTGATGCCTTGGCCAGGAGCTGTTGCTTTTCCGTATTCTAAAGTAGTTTTTCTCAAACTATGGGTCGTGGCCTCCTAGGGGGGCCGCAACATTATTTTATTTGTTAGGTGGGCCGATATCCGAGTATTTGCCGGGGCCGATTTTTGCTCCCAATCCGCCCCTGTCTCGACCTAAGCATAATGAGTGCGCGTAGAACCGCGAACAAGACTTTATTTTTCATGCGAGGATAAATAGTACTACTAGGCGACCCACAGGTGGGTCGCATCTAAGACCGGAAATAAACAGCAACCAATGAGACATTTCATTAAAAAGCGAAGCGTCCCTACCTTTTCCTCGATACGTCCGTCCGTCCATCCGTTGGAAGACCTCCTCTCTCCCACGGCGTGTGCTCCGTATAACATGACGGCTACGCTGGCCGGAGCATCGTCTCGTGGTAGGCTCACCCATGCCAGTAGTCCATCTAGTGTCTCTACCTCGGTAAGGAAGCTTGCAAGAAGGTTCTGCACCCAAGAGTGTTGGCCTGATTAAATCACGTAGAAAACATCGTCGAGGAAGGCAACGGAAAACCATATTAACTAATATTCTAGGACCATGACAAAGTCCATAAATAGAAATTTGTTTCACGACGTGTTTAGGATCGTTGGAGCTGGTTTAACTTCCGGCAGTGACCGAAGGAAGACCGGGGAATATTTACGCATCTGATAACAACTGAAAAGCGTAGGAGAAATCAGAGTAGGGATTTGTAACGTCGTGACGATGCATAGGAAAATTAGAAAATGCTGGCAGACAAAAGATATTTAAGGACAAATGTAATGTAATCAAAGCGTAGTAATTATGAACAGAAAGATAGAAAAAATTATGTCGAAGAAAATAAGGATGTCTTCACACACAACAGACGATTATAAAGTTTTAAGAGAAAAATAGGTGGAATAGGATAATACTGCCTACGGAAAGCGAACGTATCGAGAATTAAACAAAATGTTTTGTAGGGAAACATCAAAATCGAGATAATGAAAAATACGAGGACGTTGGGGAACTGCAGAGAAGGGGGCAGAGTGGACTTCTATGGAAAAATTACGGAAGAGAAACGAGTAGGAAAATAAAGACAAAAGAGGCAAACTTTTCGAACATCAGGTTATACATAAAAGCTGGAAGGCGTGCATTACAGAGTTATGTGCAAAGGATTTGAAGCCGTAATCAATTTAGATTGAGGGAGGAAGATACAGACTGTGAAAGTGTTGGCGGGAGAATATTAAACGGCGAGATTGAAAAGGCTTTTAGATATACGAAGTCAAAGAAAACAGTAGCAGCTGATGAGCTCTCTGTGAAACTGTTGAGTGAATTAGGAAAGGAGGAGAAAGAAAGCTTTTATAAAATTTGCCATAAAATGTACGAAGAGGGATAGCGGTCAAAACGCTTCACTAGATTCTTAGCTAATTCTTTTGAAGAAGAAGAATAGAGCAAATGAATGCCATGATTATAGAAGTCTGTTATATTTCGCATGCGCCTCGACTTATTCCCATGATTTTTTAAAGTGAGGCTGGAGGCAAAAGCGAATAAGTATGTTAAGCCCGTTTCACACGGTGCGTTTTTCCTTGATGGATTGCTTGCGTGGATCTATGATGGCTGCTGTGCGTCCTAGCTTGTTGAAAATCCTGCTCGCTGATGGCTGCCTATCTTGCTACCTTGCTAGTTTTCGAGGTTAGGTCTTGTGCTATTTTTCCTGCGTGTTTTTCTGCTGGCTGGCCGTGTCGGCCAATCACCAACGAGCGCGACATCACGTGATCCACACAGAGCTGTCACGTGTTTTCTGGCGCCCGTTGTAATTTTGAAAGCGGTTTTGGCAGTCAAGACGTCAAGATGGAAGGATTCCTTGCGTGGTTTCACGCACCGTGTGAAACGGTAACCATCAGGGAACCAAGCAGAGCTGACATCAGCGTAGTCCGCAGAGTAGCACGCAGGGAATCTCGCATGCTAGCTAGCAAGGAAAAACGCACCGTGTGAAACAGGCTTTAGTGTACACCAGATCGGATTTCTGAAAAGGCATATCATTCGGGATGAAATAAGGGTGATGTGAACTTTGGTACAAAGAAACACTAAATACATCCAAGTTTGTATTCGTGTATTTCTAAAACACTAATATGGCCCGCGCTAATGGAAGCGTTGAGGAAAATAGGAGTAAATATAATGAAGAAATAAGCGAGTGATCCTACACCTGTGTATGAAACACTGCGCGGTTAAGAGTTATCAGATAATTTTTTTTAAAGGAAACTGGCATTAGCACATGAAGAGAAAGCTCTTGGATAGTATAGATTGGGTTTGATTTGCCAAAAACCTAATGATAAATGGAAACACAATGATGATTACTAGCGGAAAATAGAGATTTTATCCTAGCAAATTGAAGAATTGGGCATGGTATCTGGGGAAGACACAGTCGTGCAGCTTCTGGAATAAAAAAAAAACAAATTACATTATATAAGTTATGTCTACCTTTAAAAATTTCGCAGGATTGTTATTAGAAATTTGGCGTAGGCATAATCATAAAACATATATAAAAGACAGTGTCACTTTGTCCCTTTGTCATGTAATGCTTTTTGAAGCTTAATATCTCGCTAACGACTGAACCGAATTCGATTAAATTTTCAGGTTAGCATTATGATAAAATAATAGAACGTTCTGATGTATCGAATTCAAGATCAAAGACCCGAGTTCGACTCCAGGGGATAATTTTCATTTCCAATAAGTTAACCAGTAAAATCGGCTTTACGACGTGCAGGCTATCATTTTTTTTAGAATAAAATTAGAAAGATTTGGCCTACAGTCTTCGGATATGAGCCATTTTTAAGAAAAAATTATAAAGTTTCTTATTCTGTTCATCATTTTTCGCCTACCGTTCGAAATTTCTCAATGTAAACGTTTAATTCACACAGTTTGAGGAAATCTTGCAATTTTAACGGGATGTTGCCTTGCATACCAATTCCATTGTTAGACCTCTATATCATATTGTTAATTCAATCCTTATGGGTATAAACGTGCTTTGAATGCTTTTAATACGAGAGAGAGGCAGATAGGGGAGCGAGATGGAGGGGAAGAGAGGGAAGTAGAGGGGGAGAGAGGGGGGGGAGAAGGATAGAGGATGTGAGAGGGAAGTAGAGGGGGAGAGGGAGGGAAAGAGAGGAAAAAATTTTAAGTTTAACTAAAGATAGCTCGTCAACAACAGAATATTCACTATAAATGTGTTATATGACAAAAAATTTCATATGTAAAAGTGTGATATTAGTTATTTTAAATGAAAATAATAATAATCTATCTATCTATAATTCTTCCTTTGATATTTCAAAGGGCATTACACTAGTAGAATATATTGCTCAGTGGCCACCATTTCTCGGGTATAAAATGCCGCCATGCAAAATAAACTACCCTTCATAGAAGGACGATGATAAAAGGCGTGAGATCAAAGGTTCTCAACGTGTGGTCTGCCGAATTGCTGTCGACGGTCTGCATTAGCGACAGCAAAACGAAGCCAAATTTCTTATACAATTGTGATACTAGTGGAATTAATTCCATATTTAACATAAAAAAGAGAAAATATAACATAAGAACAACAACGTTGCTCCTTATTTACATTCTGTTACGCAAGCTGTTACGCTACTTTTCTTCGTCCAAAATTTCGCTTAACTAAGAAATAATTTTTTTTAAAATGAGGTGGTTATATAACAATTTTACAGGATGAAGTAAAATTAATTTCAACAAAACACATTAAAATTTGTTTACATTGAATTGAGACTTTTCTTTTCTAAACGTTGGACTGGATTTGTTAAATGTGGCATAAGAGTTCCAGTCCAGATTTCATTCAATATTTTTCTTCCGGTTTGTGTGAAATGAAGCGAGAAAATGCGAAACTCAGTTCGCAAAGGAAAATCTTGCCGTCGATGGATCTCTCAAATAAATCATTTTAAAGTTGTTCAAATCGATCCAAATTTGTAATTCCTTTGCCTTCCAGATTTTCAGAATAAAATCAAGCCGCAACCATTCAGAAAGACTCAAGATATCCAAGGAAGAAAGGAATTTCTTTCTTTACGCGATTTGAAACTCTTAGGACTTTTCCGAATAAAATAAAAATGTCTTGCAGAAGTTTGGATGGCGCTGTAAGAAAATCGGGGATATAATCTTCTGTTGAAAGCGAATATCCCGCGGCAGCTTGAATGTAGTCATAAAAATCTCAAGCTCCACTCCATAGGCTAAATCTTTCTGAAAATGAATTTAAGTCGTTATAATACCGTAAGCTACGCGTGGCAGTGCTGGGAACTACGATATAATGCGGTTTTCTGGCGAACCCCAGTTTGCTACCCACTCAATAGAAATCTATTCTACGGCAGTTACCTAAGGAAGAGGTTAATCGTCCTCAAAGAACCTAGACCGATTTCTTTTCAATTATTTGCTAAATTCACAATTGTGGCACTCAATTTACGAGTTTTGTGTTTTAGAATAATACTATAAAATATAAGTCATTATAATTTTATTATTTCTGTGTGAAAGACAAAAATAATTTTTTATTTATTGGGGTCTAATTAATCGCTTATGAGCCATCGAATATAATTGAGGAGGCAAATTTACATAGAATTAAATAAATATGAAACTTAGGAAATTACCAAATCAGGTAGCTCCACAATGTTCGAATATATCTTCAATTTTTGCATAAAATAAACTTGAACTATCAGGAAGTTAGCTGTAAAAAATATACAATACGTATTATTTATTTACTTCACCTGTTACGATGAAGTAATATAATTTACGTTTCAACCCACGAATCCGGGCATATAAAAACGGAAGTTCCCTCTCTTGGGCAAACAACGAAACATTTTATTGCACTCGATAAGGATCGAATGACGGCCTCGCTCAGAGAAGTGACTTACGTCTTTTATCCAAAAGTACTCTCAATTTCGTGCCTAACACCAAACTATCACGATCTAATTCGACTGATTTCTCTCCGCATCGACCGTTTCACGTGTTTACGACCTGTCACCTGTTTCTCGTCCGTAATATTGCGTGCGGCGTACCAAGGCGTTAACGCCGAACGACTGAAATATTGACAGACAGAGAGAGTGAGAGAGATGGAAGAAAGTAGGAAGCGTAGATAGGTAGAAGGAGACACAGAGAGAGAGGCAGAATGAGGCAGAGTGTGAGGGATAGAGAGTAGCAAAGAAAGACAGGGAGAGCCTGAGAGATAAACAGAAAGGCAGCGAGAAACCGAAATACAGGGAGAAGAAGAAGAACTAGGGTAAGAGAGAGAAAATGGGAGAGAAAGGTAGAAAAGGGAGACAGATACATTGAGAAACAGAGAGAGAAACATGAAAAGACAGAGAGATACACAGAAAGACAGAGGCAAGGAGAAACATGGAGAGAGAGACAGACAGACAGACAAACGACATTATTATTAGGGCGAAATTGAGACTGTATAGTCCCTTCTTACATTTAACCCTGCGTCAACAATTACAAATGAGAATAAAATAGTGATAATAATTTCACAGAAAGGAACCAGAAAATAAAATAAATAGAAAAAGACACAAGAAAAATACCAAATTACGAAATCGGAAAATTTCTATAAAAAGACAGAGTAATTGCGGTAAAAACCTAGGAAAGACCTGACCTGGCCATCCTAGTAAAAGACCACGCAGGAAAACACCCACGAAGGGAAGGGAGGTGGAAAAAAACCTGCGAAAATCCTAGATAAATGAAAGAACAATAGTGGAATTACAATAATACATACAAATTTAACAAGAGAAGATTTACAAAATATAATTTAATTTTATGAGAAATGAACAAGGTAATTAATAAAATAAGATGAAAACGTACATATTTAGCATAAGAAGTGGAGGAAGAGAGGGAGGGAGAGATGGAGAGTGAAAGGGAGGGAGAGAGGGGAGGGAGAGAGGGGAGGGAGAGAGAGAGAGAGGAGGGGAAGGGGAGGGAGAGAGTGGGAGAGGGGTGCATACAAACAGAGAGAGTCTTGGAAAGGCAGAAACTGGGAGAGAGAGAAACATAGAAAGACAGTAAGAGACATAGGGGCATAGCAAGACAGAGAAAAACAGGAAGAAAATGTAAAGACAGACAGACACAGACAGACAAACGACTTTATTTAGGGCGAAATTGAGACTGTGAAGACAGAGAAAGGCATAGAAAGACAGAGAGGAACATAGACAGGGAGAAACATGGCGAGAGAGAGAGAGACGGAGAGAAAGTGAGAGACAAAAAGAGTCAGAGTGAGAATTAAGAGAGACAGAGAATGAATGAAAGAAGCAGAAAGAAAGAAAGTGGGAAGCAGAGAGAAAGTGTGTGACAGAGAGCGAAGAGAGACGGAGGTAAAGGGGTTAGAGAGGGATCATGCGCACATATGCCAGACCTCAAATCTTGCGCGCGCACATAAACAGCGTCTATAATAAAAATAAATTAAATAAAAAAATTTTAACCCTCGAAACCGGAGATTGACAGACTCCCTCAACCCTTTTCTTCCGCTCTTAACCTAACTCGTTGTCCCAAAACTCCTCCTTTTGCTTCTCGACACACGTTCAACACTTCTTCTCTTCTGCTTCCACGGCAAAAAGGAACACGCTAGAGAAAAGGCGATAATTTACGTCCCACGACACTGACCAACCGTCGTTAAAATCGATTTTCTTGCGGTGGCTTAAACTACGCAATCTACAGAAAGAGTCGTGACGGCCGCGTGTTATGTCTGCCTTGTAGAATCCGATACGGTCGGCAAAGCACTGAAGGAGACCCGGAGGCCAATATCAATGGGGGCCCAACGTTATTAATATTTATAGTACATAATAACGAACGATTTATGGAGCACCAGTCTAGTATTATAACCTTTACGGAGTGTTTCTTTATGGGAAATCAATTTGGCAAGTGATTTTCAGTAAATGTTTTTTGCAAAATTTACACTCGATACATATTTGAATAATTGAGACCTTCTGGGGTCCCCATTATTCGGGCGCCAAATGCCGCAGCTCAAATAAAATAATTAGCGTTTCGAGTTTTGTTCTTTTCTCTCGAGCGGAAGTTTGTTTATGGACTTGAAAAAGTATATATAGATTTGGTAGCATGATGATAATGAACCACTGGAAAATTTCAAATGAAACATAATATATGATTCATTTAACCGAATTTTTGCAATTAAAAACATTTTTTCGTAATGAGTTTTTCTTTATTATATCAAATCTGAGATGAATATGTGACATCATTAATTTTCCTAAATTACTTTGTATTTTTCAGATCGTACATTATCATGTCTATTCTATACCAGAGGTTTGTCACCAGAAGAAGTCAGAATCCAAAATAAGCGTACACTAGCGCCAAAATGCTAACAAATATACTAACTAAACTAGAAAAATGGCTAGGAAAAAACAAGTACGTGATAATGTACAATCCGCCTTAGAAGGGGTTAACGCGTTTTCATACGGAGGATAAACTTTGTAATATCTGACGCAATCCTTTATCGTCGGCCACAGTGCCGTAACTAGGGCGGGGCAAGCGGGGCATCTGCCCCGGGCGCAACTAAGCAACGGGCGCAAAAATCCAAATGGTAACTAAATAAACTATAGGGAAAATAATTTTGTGAAGGGGAGAGGGTGCATATTTAGTTGTTTGTCCCGGGTGCTAAAATATCTAGCTACGGAGCATGTCGCCCACTTTGTGCTTTGAAAAAAAAAAAATTAAGTCGAACGGAAATCATTTTCTACACATTGCGACAAGAGGTGCTCGATACGATTCGTAATAAGCACTGGAGGTGGTTGGGAAACATGCCTTCCCTACTCGAGTACGATGGCGATGAAAATGGGAATATGAAGGTGGAACATTACAGTGATAAACACGACTGCGTTTACGAGGGTGCTCTTGCAGCGAGAGACAAAAGATAATGCGTCCTGCGGCGAAATTTCATATAAGAGACGATGGGAAACGCTTTATCTCGAAATTAATTCGTCGAGCGATTCTAAAACTAACCTCAAACACTGAGAAGAGATGAATAAATGAATAAATAAAGACCGGCGTTAAGTTTATTTTCCTCGCTATTTCGTTTAAAATATCCCCAAAATATATATCTCGATATTATGTATTACTAACGGTTATTTTTTCTTTGTTTGGATGAAAGTGTATGTGAAGCGATCAACGATCTCAGACTACTCACGATGAAACGGGACAAGAAATAATTTCTAATTAAAAAAAAATAGATGTTTTTAGATCAGGGGTGTGAAGTAGTATTAGGAGGTCAGAATTTCCTCGGCACATCGTAGCCTACTCAACAGATTACATGTGATTTTAAAAACGAAAATAAAGTCTTAGCCATTTTTCAGCGTTAAAACTTCACCGGGAAAAGTTTTATTACAAAAAATGTGACTGAAATATGCAAAATTATGTTTATTATAATAAATACGAAAGACCACAACTTCATCAAAGCTTCGCGAGCCACAGAAAATGCCCTAGCGATCCGGATTTGGCCACTGTTTTAGATGCACATTAAAGTTTTGGGGAATACAATTATGTATCATCCAATTACGAGGGTTTTGCATGATCTATGTCTTTGTTTGGTGGAGTAGTATCGCAGATAAAGATATGTATGAAAGTCTGTTTCAGTCGCATTACTTGTATTACTTTCGCCGTTCTTATTAACGACGATTGACGAAGTTAATAAAACTATCGATGTTCTAACACTAACCGTACGTTATTTGTTGTTTCCGTATTGGCATAAAACTTCCCGGGGCATATGTTAATTATTAAAATTGCTCTTATCCATAGAGGTCTTTAAATGACAGTTTCCCTGCATGCAAGAACGTGTCGAAAATTCCCCACACGTAAACCCGTCCCATCCGATATTCATACTCGAGATCACCAAGTACTTATCTTTAGACGAGAACTACAAAGTTTACGTCTAAAGATAAGCTCCTTTCCTCCTCGCCAGGACGTGAGAGGCGGCGTGTGATCGCTGGAGGATATCGTGCTTCCTACTTATCCGATACTTCGCAGAGGATCCACTCATGAGCGATAAGCAACTACCCAAAATATATATACATATATACAGTACAGGATGGAAAAAGAGAAAGAGGTAGGAAAAGGTTTCAGCTAGTAGACGACTTGAAAGGGAAAGAGAGCTATCAAGACATGAAGAAAACTGCGGAAAATAGGAGTACATGGAGAACCAAGTTTAACCTAGAATAATCACGGACCTGTCAACGGACAGACTACCTATGATGATGATATACATTAGGTACAGTGAGAAAGGATTTGAGTCTTTCCCGGCGAATGATATGGAGAAAGTTTTCTCGGGTTTCCAGCCGGGTGGTGTGGAATAATGCTTCCGACGTTTCGGCAACTCTCTATGCTGCCATCTTCAAGGAGAAGGGGTGTGGTGAAGATGGCAGCAGAGAGAGTTGCCGAAACGTCGGAAGCATCATTCCACACCACCCGGCTGGAAACCCGAGAAAACTTTCTCCAGTAGGTACAGTGGTTCACGACCGGGGGTCCGTATGTTGTTTCCAGGAGGCCCGCGAGTTGATTTTGGTACCTTTTATACCGGAAAGGTGTTTCATGTTCCTTAAGATTCATTTTGACCCTATAGAGCGGTCGGATAACATTCGGAAATGTCTTTTAAAAAAAAGGTCTCATAGAATAAATTACATTATTAATACGTTAAGACCTCGGCTCTTATCCAATGGATTTTAGGAAATTTTGGTCGAGGGACGGAGAGACGAGATGAATGTTTATAACAACGAAATTCTCATGACTCTCCTTTTTAAATTTTATATACAGCCTTACTCCATAAATATAGCTGTTGTGAGGCATTTTTGAGGGAGAGATCTCTGCAACGTACTTGCACAAGCAGTAAAAATGGTAAATTTCGTGAAAAGCAATGCCACAAATTCACGAATTTTCTCTGTGCTTTGTGAATAAATGAGTTCAGCTCCTATTTCTCTCGTTTCATGATGATGTCCGCTGGCTATCTCGAGGAAAAGTCTTGACACGACAGATAGAGTTGAAAGCGGAAGTCGAGATATTTTTAAATTAGGGAGAAGTTTTTGAAGATGCGTATTTGTTGGCAAAACTTGTATATCTGAGCGACATATTTAGCTTCCTGAATGAACTCAACCTCTCCCTTCAAGAGCGATTAAGCAATATGTTTGTCATGATGTACAAAATAGAATCATTGAAGAAAAAGCTATTTGTTTGGTCTAACAAGAGAATAGATACGGGTATTTACGACATGTTTCCCGAATACTCCGAAATTGCAAGCAATAAGAGCGTTATATTTGATGAAAAGAAGATCAATTCTATCATTAAAACGAATCTAAAAAAGTTTACTAAAAATTTATAACTGCCGTATTTAGTCGTGTACCCCGTGCACCTTTTTCTCAAACTGTTGTTAAAAAAAGGACTGCGCGTCATATATGACCAAGTATTAAAAATTGCGAGTTTCGATAGTAAATTTACTGCAACACGCTTGCGTCTACGTTTATACTCGCATAAGACGAAGAATTCTACGAAGCATACATGTATCTAAACATTAAAACAAACGTTTAGGGTTTAAATGCCGCCTTAGGTTCATCTTCAAGTTCACGGTGGACATTTTGACGATTGAGATGACGTAATATTTTTATAATATTAAAGCTGTACCTTTTTAATGAGTTTTAAGTTTACTGTAGTTACTCGGAATAAGTAGTCCTGTCAATAAAAATTTACTATCAGTTTCCACCTGTACTTTTGCCGAAATACATTAGCATCTGGTATCTGTATTCGTTGAATTCATCGTGAGCTTCGGACGCTCCTCTACCCGGGAGAGAACGTATCTTCAGCAAATTCCCACACTTTTTTTATTTTTTCTAATTTTCCGCCGCCGTAGATGTCAACTTATTCCCTCCGAACTGGCCCAAAAAATAGGGGTGCGCGTGGTGCAAGAGGGTGCAGGTTACACGGGTAAATACGGTACATACTTCTCAAAATTTGCAGATACTTGTAATAAGAACTTTTGGATGCAAGATCTCTTGGCGCATAAATCTGGGATTATACTTACGCCATTAGAATACATACTCATCTCTTGGAAACAATATTTAGGAATAAAACACTTCCAGCATTTTGGATTAGTGTTAGGAACGAGTATTCTTCTTTGAGCGAAAGAGCTCTTAAACTTTTGGTGCCATTTTCATCAACCTATTTGCGCGAATTTGGATTTTCAGCTGTCTTCTTCGAAATCTAGCGATGTAATTTTAGTGTGTTTTTTAAAAGAGTAGAAACCGTAGGTACTATTTACTGTTGACTGAATCTGTAACCCTCTCTTGTAGAAATATTATTTTCCAATTCTACTAAATAGGACCGTTCGTGTACAGAGCAGGTCTGTACCCCAACCAAGACAATTGTCGTTCTCGTTACTACTTCAAAACAACAAGACAATTCGCTCAATGAATGAAAGAAAATTAATTGTAAGTACAATCACGAGTGCCGAGAGAAGCAGAATATCAAGACTGGTTACCTTCTTAAGTTAGATATTCTATTTTTGAAGTTTGGGCAACTTCTTAGTTATATGAGGTTTTAATAAAAATTTAAATTTTGGTTCTTTTTCATAATATTTATATTTCAACGTAAAAAAGCATAAGCTTTTACTGTATTTAAACGACATTTTTGAACTTTTAATGGGAAGGGGTTCCGCAGAAATTGTGATTCGTAGGGGGTCCGCGGCTCCACAAAGTTTGAGAACCATAGCAGTAGGACATCGATAACCGTCGCCATCGATTGTCGTTGTTTCGATCAACCGTCGTTTGTCGACAAGTGGTACACAAAAATTAAAAAGTTCCGTCGCCATTTTTGAATGAAGCAGACAAACAAATAAAATGACGAACCCTTCGGTGGGCCGCATAGAAAATGGCCGATGGATTATAGTTAAATCGTAAGTTACCTAGAGATTCTTAGGTACCATATGCTTGGAAATCCAGTTAGAATTAGCTTTTTAGGATTAACATTACAATATTTAAAATCAAGATTGAATTCATTTTTATAAATAATTTTGAGAAAAATCAAATAACAGCATTAAAAAGAGATTACTTAAATTGAGAAATATACTATACTTGGAGGTCGCAATTCAACGTTATATATCTTAACAGATTTTCCAACATGGAAAATAATATTTAGTAGTTAATTAAAATAAATCAACAAAGTTTTGAAAACTGCGAAACGCTGGCGGTGGGCCGCGTAAAATTTCTTAATGGGCCGCATCCGGCTCGCGGGCGAAGGTTGTGCACCCCTGATCTATCGAAACGGTGCTCTGTAGCTGTTCTCGGAGAACATTTAGACGATTGTGTTGAAATGAAAATATGTCGTGTAAATAGAAACAGGATTAAACAAAGACTAATAGTATTTGCAATTTTGCCTTCAAACATAAGAATCAAACAGCAAAACATTACATCGCGGGTTGCTGCATTGCAGCTCTCAACAGTTGACATATTTCTTAAATATTTTATAGCTTATCGAACCTCAAGTGATAAGAATGATTCCATAACGCAATGTCAGTGACAATAAACAAATAAAACTAGAAGTGAACGATTGAAAATGATGCAGTATAAAATTTCAAACAAACAGGCCTAAAAATTCAGTTTTATTTTATGCGTGTAAGGTCTTTTTGAACGAGTCATTATTCATCGTTCCTATGGGAAAATCGGTTTAGACTATCGTCGTTCCGATAATTGGCGGGGATTCCAGGTACCAATTAACGACGGTTATCGAGGTCCTACTTTACACTCTGGAGCGGGGATTTCCAATCCTGGTGCTAGCGAGCACCACTGTGCTCTTTGGAAGCCTGATGGTGCTCTTTGACGGCCTGTATGTGCTCTTCTACGATCCTTAATAGTTCATTTATTAGGACCAATAATTCAATTTTTCAGTTGATTTCTTTCTACACGTTGTTCAAGATCAATAAGTGTGATGTTTGTTTGATTTTATTCATTATCATTACTACTTTTGCGGAAGTGTAGTGGTGCTCTTTCGTTATTCTAGGATAGGACTCTGTGCTCGCTTGATATTCAAGGATACAACTGGGTGCTCGCCACATCGAAAAGTTTGGGAACCCCTGCTCTCAAGGAAAGCCTAAATTGACCTAATTTTGCTCCCTCTAGATTAGTGGTTCTCAACCGGTGTGCCGCGGCGCATTAGTGTGCCGCGAAGAAGGGCCTAGTGTGCCGCACACTCCGAAGATATTTAATTTTTAAAAGCGTTTGAAACAAACAAATTCGCATAAATTTTATGATGCAAGGAATTTATCATGAGAGGAATTTTCCGTCTAACAATAAGGGCATAACATTTTTACACGTTGAATTATGTATGTATTTAATGTACAATAAAATTATACAATTATTGCATTTCCGATAGTAACAATCTAATGTAACTGCGACTTTTACTTGATACGCTAGTGTTTATCTTTAAAAATGAGTATTTACGCAGTGAAATTAATTAGGGGTGGTTTGGTGTGCCGCGATGTTCTTAAGCATACATGAAGGTGTGCCGTGGTGCGAAAGACGTTGAGAAGCACTGCTCTAGATCAATGCTCCCCAATCGGTGTGCCGCGAAGAAGACACTAGCGTGCCGCACATTGTGAGGATATTTAATTTTCACAAAAGGAACAAACAAGTAATTTAACCTGACACTACGAAGGGAATTGATAGACCTTAGCAACGATCATGCAACTTAAGTAACACAACAAATATACATCTAAGTATGCTAACTTTTAGATGTATTTTGATTAAAAGACAAACGTAAATATCCTTCAATATCTGAATGTGCCGTCGATATGAAAATCCAAATTCGTCAATGTATTTTTGCGAATTTCGTTGTTCGTCAACTGGAATTTAAAATATTAAAAGAGCATGTTTAAAGAACCTAGATGAAGAAGTTCTTGTAGCTCATTCTATTATTGAGCCAAATATAAAGCGTCTTTGTACCAAAAAGACAAGCCTAAAACTTCCGTCGAAGAGCATAACATTTTTACACGTTGAATTATGTCTGAACTTAACTTACAATAAAATTATACAATTATTCGGATATTACTTTACCAGTAACAACAATCTAATATAGTTGCGACTTTTACTTGTTTTATGCTAGTTTTTTCTTTTAAAATGTGTATTTACGCAGTTAAATTAATTAGGGGTGGTTTTGGTGTGCCGTGATATTTTTAAGCGTGCATGAAGGTGTGCCGTGAAGCAAAAAAGGTTGGTGAGCACTGCTCTATATAGATGATCTATTCTTCGGTAATTTTTATTAAACGTTTAAAATTTTTTCTACTAACACAATCATACCCAGATTTATACGCTTGCTATATCGGTAATATATAAGAGCCTCATTCTGTCTCTTTGTCACTTCCTCTGTCACGCTCTGAAAAACCGAAATATACCTGGCAAGAGGGGACTAAGGTCAGATTTTGAAGCACAATAGATACTCGCGGCGAGGGTTTCGAACCTTCGCTAGGATCGAACGCAACCCTTTCAGCAGGAGGTATGATTTCAGGTCAAACAAGACTGCCTCAATTTTTCAGAATAATCGATCATCCCCGTCATTTTTGACGGGCACTTATACTAGTGTAACCATAAAATGGAAGTTCTGTAGACAACGATTACTGGGCGGCACTATATAGGCGGAACGCTACCTAGGGGTCTCACTGTGCTAATATTTCGACTTCCGTTTCTAATATGCGCAGAATTCAAAGCAGAACGTGAGGATTGTCATAGCGTTCGACGAAAAAAAACTTTTCTTGACTCTTGAGAGCCATATTCATCCCCTAGAAAAGTGATCACGGATTGAAAAAAAAATCACAACTGAACAAGATTTATGGTTTGATTTCATCTATTCCAAAACATGAATGCCCCATTTAAATTCCTCTGTGCTGTTCATCGCATGATTATAATGATTTTCCGATGACAGTTTTTTATGCGTGCTTTCTTTTTAACCCCCCAGCAGATTTGGAGCGGGGGGTGCAGGATAAGAGAGAGAGCGTGGGTGGCCAAAGGGGCGAAGGCGAGGAGACGAGGAAGGCGGAGGAGTCGGTGGCGAGAGAAGTGAGGAAGAGGGTCGAATCTCTCGTTCCGAGATCCTTCCAACCGCTGGAAGAGCCCAGTCCGCCTGACTACAAGGATCTAGTGAAAGTCATCCTACTTGGCGCGCCGGCCGTCGGAAAGACCTCCATCATTCAGGTAAAAGGGTTGAAGGAACTCAAAATGCAAGGGCCAGGAGGAAGCAAGAGTGATCCTACGCTCGGTCTCGTCTTGATTTGAGAACTTTCCATTGCATAATGGCAGTTATACATATTCGAGAGCTGATTTTAATGACGGAACTATAGTTAAAAGTGTCTCCGGGTGTGAGCTCTTGTCACCAACGAAGTGAGACCATAAAATTCCTGACTGATTTTTTTTAATGTGAAGTTTGAGAATGAGAAAAAAATCCTGAACTTGACCGTGTATTATTTCGTCTATGTTTGCGCCATTTCGAGATATTGAAAGTCATCCTTAACGAAATAATTGCTTATACCTGCTGAAATGACAACCTGAGGATTACGAATAAATTACTACTATTTATGAAATGTGACGAACAAATTTTAATCGTGTTCTCACAAAGCATTTTATAACAGTGATGGCAAACGAAAGAAATACGTTTCGATACGGTAAAAAAAATATCGTTTTTCGTTACACTCGAATCTAAATTTCGTTTTTCGCTACGTTTAACGTTATAACGAAAAATTTTACCACCCGTTAATGAAATCGAGTTAATAAACATTTTTTATATTTTGTATGTTTACAACCTACATAAGGATTTATACAAATAGAAATTGAATTAAACTGCAGATCAGTAGTTTAAAAAAATATATTTCTGATTGGAGAAACTTATATCCTCTGCAACATTAATGACGACAGAAAACAATCATTGGGAAGTGATATTTGACAAAAACTGAGAAATGACACGAGTAAACCTCCCACATCCCGTTTGCCATATGGCCGGCCTAGTTTAAGCTGATATATTAAAATTATAATCTCCTACTTCCATTAAACCGCTTTCAGCCAAAAACTAACCATCCCTTTACATTTTAATAATAATTCCAAATATAAAATTTTATTGAATGTGTAATATTTCCAATATAAATATGGATAATTATGGCGTTAAATTTAGTGTATTTAAAAAATTATAAAAGTTATAATAAAAGGAGTGTACAGGACATTTTGATGCTAGAAACAAGACATGAAAATATATTGACCTATATTATCAAAATATTTAGAAAATACACTAAACTGATAAGGGTGGAAATTTTTCTATTTGCTAAGGAAACAACTTAAAATTTATATTTTCTTCTTTTTCATATGGTTAGATATTTAATGGAATAAGATACTAATTTAAGGTATCAATTTTAATAAAAATTGTTTGTGTCGTTTACAATCTCATTACAAGGACTAATATTATAAAATAAGTTTTTAATTAAAAATACTAGTAGTTATGAAGTAATTATCTATTTGGTGGATTGATTCAGTCTTAGTCGTCGCACACGCCCAGGATCGTTTCGATGTGCAACTCCGTGAAAATATCGAAATAACGGTTTTTGTTTTTCCGTTTTTCGTTACAGCAATTTCCGACATTTCGTTAACGTGTTTCGTTACGTTAATCGAAAATAATTTTGTTATTCCGTTATTTAATTAAGTTACGTGTAACGCTTTCCATCACTGTTTTAAATAGAGAAAAGCCGCGCGAATATCATCATAAATTTAACTCATGTAATCATCAGAAGTTTGTACATCGAAAATTCCTAACTTCTACATTACAAAGATTGTAAATATTGACTATCAACTAAGGAAGAAGGATTATAAAAAAAAATTACCTATCACCTATTTTTAAGTATTTATTAAAATATGACAAACAAGTGACTAACTTGTAATATATAACGTTATGCATTCAGGTCATATCCTAAATTTCATTGAATAAAATCAATAAAACACGCAACATTTAATATAAAATTTGATAAAATGTTGGTTTTCTCATTCACTCCACTAGCAATTCGTCTGGAACGACTTCTGCGACACGTATTACCCGACAGACCGCCGCCACACCTACTATCCCTCCGTGGTCATCAACGGACGCCTCTACGACCTCAAGATCTCCGACCTGCCCCCAGTGCCCTACTTCCCCGTCGACTCCCTCTACGAGTGGACCGACTTCCGCTCCTACGGACTCAGGTCAGCCACCGCCTACGTCCTCGTCTTCGACCTCTCCAACGCCACCGACAGCTTCAGGCACATCAAGTGCCTCCGGGAGCAGATGGCCGGCAGCCGAGACATGAGGAACGTTCCGGTGGTCGTCGTTGGAAACAAGCACGACCGACTACACAGTCCCGTAGGTGTATCGAACCCTGAAAGTACTTCATCACATGCTCCTGGTTCGTTCTTAGGCGTCCCATGTTTCGCCCAGTCGTCTGGTTTCGGTCTGCCGGGCATGTCCCTGTCCTTATCAACTCTAAGCTCTCAGGCGGGCCAGGCAATGGCCCATCCGGGACCGAGCCGCGTGAACTCCCTAATGGCCAAGCAGCAGCAGCATAACGCTAAAGCTCTAGCGGAATCTCGGGAGAGGCGAGACATTGCGAACATCGTCCAGAAGCATTGGAGATACGGGTATGTGGAGTGCAGTGCAAAGTACAACTGGAGGGTCGTTTCCGTGTTCAAGGAACTGATGCAGGCAGTGGACACCATGGAGGGGAAAGGGGGTGTCGAGGGCGCGGAGGATAGCTCAACAGTGGTGCCAGGGGAACTGAGTGAGAACAGTAAAGGCTTGGCCACCAATTACCATCTCCAGCGTCACCACGGTACTTCAATTGTGCCTGATAACTTTTATCCTGAACTGGAAAGGAACAAGTGCAACGTCCTATGATACGTGAGTTACCAACTGTGCTAGATAACGCCGTGACACATATAATGTATTTGTTTAATGACGCATCAAAATTTATATATTTATAACAAATTCACATGGGTTGTCTTCTATTAATAATAAATAAACAGATTTGGAATATTCGTGTTGAAATGCATTATCTCTCTTTATATGTTTTGTGCCTTTCCAATGAAGCCGATAGTATCCTAAATAATAATTTATTTTTAAATAAGTCCTGCAAGATGAAATAAACAATAATAACTATACATTATTCTTTTTTAACAAATTCGAAAATTCTTGCGCAAATGTAATGATGTTAGCACGTGAGTTATTATATTTAAAATACTAAAAGATGTTAGATAATTAAAACTATTAATAATAAAGCTAAGCAATAAAAATTTTATATAATATATATGAGTTTAATACCATGCATATTATTATTCATCTAATTGTAAGTGATACGATTCTAGCCAAGAAACAGAAGCTATCGCATTCTCTAACTATCACCTGCAAGTTACCTACTTATAAAGATAGACTTTTGAAGTCGAAGGAAAGTATTCGTAGTCGAGTGAAGTTTGATGGGATTAAGACATATGAATGGAAGGCATGGCATAACAATGAAAACCGTCTTCTTTATTGCGTCATAAACTTCTTGTAGTCCCATCCCTGTCGGGCTTGACTACATTGAATATCAACAGGTGCTCGAGTCATTCAGGTGCAGGCAGCGTGGTAATTTAAGAGCGAGTGATATAAACCTTGTAAATAGGGAAATAGTTCTGCTTCCCAACTCCTTCCTTACGTTCGACGTAATAATTATAGCCTTCGGATCGCATCCCGACAGCATGAGTTTATATTTTTCGAACCGAACGAAAATTCTATCTGCCGTCAAGAACTCGATGGGAGTACGCATTTATGAAGCCAATGCCAAACCATTGGGATAATGTGATGCATCCATGCATAAGAGCTTCGTTTCACCACCATTAGCCATCATGGCGTCTTCTCGGCTTATGAGATTTACATCAATGTCAGACTTTTACTCGTTTCGCAATATTTAGTTCAATAATTACTATAATAAATGTGTCCAAAAATTCGGTTTTCAGAATTATTGTTCTATCACAAAACGTAAATACAAGTGCCAAAGTAATTATTGGAAAAAGCTTGCCTTCCATGGAAAATATATGCCGCAATGCGTAATATATCTACACTACTGCTCAGTCAATACGCTAACTTTCTAGCTTATAAGGCAGAATTAACAATATTAATCAATTACCAGCTGCTATCACCTGAGCAACATATTTAGTGCGTCACTTGCATTGTTACACGATCAATTAAGATAAGCGATTATAAACAAATAAGTTAAGTTTATCTTAATATTCTTTAATGGATATTTTTAGGTATGAGTCGAGAACGATAATAACGTTTCGCATGAGTTAACTTTATCCTACAATCTACCAATACGGTAAAATCAAAATGCTACAAAAATTATATATGTATGCATGTATTTATATATGTGTGTGTGTATGTATGTATGTATGTATATATGTATGTATATATAACTGAGCACTCAAGCTACCTTTCTATTAATATGACTTATCTAATCGCCGAGGACGCTCGAGAATATCTTCTCCGCAACAACTGCGCGCTCTCTCAACCGAGACTCAAATATTCTAACCAGCCGCATAAGCACTTTGGTCTCGAATATAATTTCGGCTTGATGGCTGCAGAACGTCATTTCAACCCCGTTTTCAAAAACCAATTCGCGCCTACCTCAGCAGGAGCCATCTTCCTGAATTCGCCATAATATGAAACTTTTAACCGCTCCAGCTTCATCCCATCGGATTAAATTACGGTCGGTCTTCAACAACTCGGATCTTCCAAATTACTACGTTGGCCAGCTGCTCGCTCACCCTTTGCTAATTGTCCAACGGGAACGAATGGAATGTAACGCCCTTGGATACACAGGGCCTCTCGAAAGGAGGAAACGACTTCCAGGAATTAAATTCTAATTAGAAATTTTCGGAGACGGTTGTAACGTTCAGTTTATTAATTTTCCCGACGTGGTTTTCCTCTGACGAATCCCAAACGCGGTTATTAAATTTCCTTAGTGGAAATGAGCATATGTGGACTTGAACTTGGTTACATAGGAGTACCGTTTTAAATTCTAAATAAAATACGTCCAGGACTTTAACCGTAATGAGACGCAAGAATTATCCACGCTTAAATAAAAATTGCACGAGACAAGCTGGGGAAAGAAATCCAGCTCGAGACTTATGGCGTGCTTTCATGATTTAAGTTACATTGTGGGAGATGAATCATATGCTCCTTTGCCTTAAAACTGAAGTATAATACGTCCAAAAAACCGGTTCCTATATATTCATTATTCCGGCAGATTTGTTTCTACGGTGACGACCGACCGTCAAGTCAAGCAGGTAAGTGTTATATGTCTATGTATATATATATATATATATATATATATAAATCGATAAAATAGCTGAATAACTGAGGTATAAATCATTGAGAGACGATTAAGAATTACCTTATTCGTAAGTTATTCAAAATTTCTCTTTAAACTGGCTCCATGTCAAGAATCAATTAAATGTTCTAATCCTCGGCCAGTTGAAAAAAACACAAACTCCTTTTAAATTCAATTTCTTTTTATGCGGCCAAAGAATGATTTAGGTTATTATAGACCAGTGGAGGGCAAACCTTTCTGCATGGTGTGCCGCATTGGTTACAATGAATCCTTCGGTGAACCGCATTGGAAATCCCCAATGGATTATAGTTAAAACCTAAGATACCTAGAGATTCTTAGGCACCATATGCGTGGAAATCAAGTTAGAATTATCTTTTTAGGGTCAACGTTTCAGTAATGAAAATCATGATGGAATCCAATCTTAGAAATATCTTCGAGAAAGATATCAAAAACAGCATTGATAAAAAGAACTTGACTTTGAACAATATTTACTAATAGATCGCAATTTAACGTTAGATATTTTAACAGATTTTGCAACATGGAAAATATTATTTGGTAGTTAATTAAAATAAATGAAAAAAGTTTTGAAACCTATGAAACTCTTGCTTTGGGCCGCATAAAATTGTTTAGTGGGCGGCATGTTGGGCACCAATGTCACAGACGAACAGGTATATGGCGCGCATATTGCAATAAATTGATCGGGACGCACTTATTTCCACTGCGTTTACGTAACGATTGTAGATTACTATATACAAAGCATTTTGATTCGGTAAATATTTTTCTCTCATTTCCCAAGTTATATTCTTTGGTCTATAGAGAGTCTACGAAACGATAACAATCTCTGTTAAACTTTTCTAGCTAAAAAAGTTTGCCTTCCTGCATTTAGATGAGATCTCCCGAAGAATGCTAATCCACTCCATTCGATAATGAAGACATGCTTCGTTTTCCCTTCTCCCGGAATTTCCTTGCCGTTCCGTATCACCCTTAGTTGAGGTAAGTAAAGGCCGTCTTTCACCGATCACGCGCAGATCCCAAGAGACACTAGATGCAATCTTACAACTTCCCCGTTACTCAACTGTGGTTGCAGATATTTACGACATTAAAAACTTTCCGGAGACAAAATCCCTAACGTCTAGGAGCTGGGAAGACTAGGACGTCGGAATGAAACTTAAGAGGAATGACTCAACGGTCGCTTAACCTTTCAGCAGAAGGCGGAAATAATGTACTTTTAAGATCCAGCTTCCATTCCGCCCTTCATTGTATCGGAGAATGGCGATTCTAGTGAACGCCTGCTGACAGAACAGAAATATCGTTAAGGAAAGGATAGGAGGAGGTAATGGAAGGGATTGCGAGGAATAGTGTCTTAGCATGCAAAGTGGAGCACGAAGGCGCATACATACGTGAGCGGAATGATTCTTGAGTAACCGCGTTGAGTTCCTGGAGATGCAGAAAATTTCAATATAGGAGTCGATATGCTAGTTGATGTATTCTTGCTACGTAATGAGGATATAACATGCTAAATTTAAAAAAAACAGAGGGAAGAATTGCAAACCAAATTACATAAGGCGCGCTTTTTCATTGTTTTTACAAGAACTTTCCTGAATAAGTACAGAGTCTTCGTGAATGAATATACCGAAAATAAATTTGAATAACTGTTTGGTTGAAGAATTCCGAAAATGCAGGAGAAAATTTTTGCCTTGACAAGGATTCGAAACCAGATCTTCCACTTGCAGGGCAGATAATCATTCAATCTTTTTCGGAATTTTCACGTTCAGCACATTTTCATCTGTCTGCTCATTTACTGCTTGAGAAAATAGCGAAAATTTATAATAAACGAAAAGGTTTGTAATTTATAATTTCATTAATTTTCATCATTTCTAATAAATTTTTTCCTTCTCGAGGATATCTTGAGAGTTCATACAGGTGTGATGGACAATATTTTCGCAGAATTAGGTTAATTATAAAGAACGATCGAAGACATGCAGAGGTCCACTGATTAATGAATGAAAAATTACAAAATTACACTACTATTTATTATTATATTTTGCTTTTTTCTCAAGCAGCAAAACAGTTACCTTTATTTTTTTGTATATTCATTTACGAACACCGTGAGTTATTTTTTCCTCAAAAAAGCAACAAAAATTATATGAATAAAAAATAAATCTTTAAAAAATAAACTCTCGCCAAATCGAAACACGGTACTTTTGTTTGTAAGTCCGATGCTCTTATTCAATACAACAGCTTTCATTGGTTCTCTTAAAAAAAAAACATTCTTTCTAAGATGAATCCTTATTGGGTTATTAGAAAAGTTCTCATGTAGCACCGATTACTTCACAATAACTGATCCTAGATCCGCCATATTTTTACCATGTTTAACTCACATATAGATCAACCAATCCTGAAATTATTGTTTCTCCAGGTTATTTCAGCGAAGTGGCTCATTTCCTGAGGGTCATTAGTAATTTTCAATTTCTTTCTTTCTCCATCAGCAGTCTTGTTTTTCCGTTAACTTTTTCTCTGACTTTGTTTTAATTGTTCCGCCTATTTCTTGAGCGGTTTCATTGAATATCTCCATTAATAAAATTGTGATTCAACTTCTTGGTGTTCCAGCGCACAGAATCGATTTTTCAGCTGGAGCTGAAAATATTCTTTTTTTCGTTTTTTAGCACTTGCGTGTTGACATGGCACTTAGCCTTCTTTATAAGCTTCTGTCTTTCCGAATTTGAGTTGAACTTTATTCTGCATCTTACCAATCGATGATCGCTTCCAGTTTTAAATTGGCTGAGGACGGAAAGCTTCAACCGCGTGCTTTTTGTTGACAACTATGTAGACGATTTCGTTTTTGGTGCCATTAGGTCCCTTCCTGGTCCATTTTCTATTGGAACTCTTCTTGAAGAAGGCGTTCATTATGTATAGACTGGTACATTCAGCAAAGCCTAAAAGTTGGTCTTGTCGTTCGTTTCTGTCTCCATAGCCCCATTTTCTAACTGCGCTGTCGCCTTCCTTTTGTTCTCCTACCTTGGCATTGAAATCACCGATGACCACTTTTATATGGCAGCTTCCTTTGTCGTGCAGTTTTCAAACTTCTTGTTAGAAATCCTTTACTTCCTCATCCGAGTATGATGAATTTGTCGCGTAGACTTGGACTGTTTGAAGTTGGTATCTCTTATTTACTTGAAGCACCAGTCTATCTGCCCGTTCGGATGAACTTTCCATTTCCACGATATTATTCTTCAATTTTTGTTGACGATGAATCCAACTCCTCCTGTTCTTACTGTGTGAGTTCTTCGGTAATAAAAAAGATGTCCACTCTTCAACTCTAATAGGCCTTCACCTTTTCTTCTCGCCTCACTAAGCCCTAAAATGTCCAACTTGATCTTTTCCTATTCTTCTTGGAGCTATTGAAGTTTATCTTCGCTGGACAAAGTCCGGCAGATGAAGGTAGTTAGACTAAGGTTAAAGGAATTGGCTAAGAATGAGAAAGAGAGGCAGTGGGTGTTTAACCTCCGGGGATTCCTAGCACCCTCTGCCTTCATGCCTTGTTCCTGACTACTGTCACGGTCAGAGACAATCCACCCTCCGGAGAATATATTGTTGGCTTAAGATGTCTCTTAGTGTATTTAGAATCGTTTACAAACGAATAATCCGGCTTTAGCACGATTAAAATGCTCCAAAACGTGTAACATGTCCTCCATATTATAATAAAAATTGATATTCGAAACAATGAAGAATGATTTATTGGTTGGCTTCAAAAATAGAGCTATGGTCCATAACTGTTGCAGATAAGTATAAAGTTTATGAAGGGCATGGAAAATTAAAATTATGAATAGCGATAACATAGGTCTAAATAGCCTTTTTCTCAAAAAAAGAAAGAAAATCGCACTTAGTTACGATTTCCTTAAATAGAAGTAGTTGATGTTATGAGTGATATTTCAGCACCCGTTTGAAAATACCGTCTTGCGAATAATCCAGGAGAATATTGATCTGAATTCAAGTGCAAATATAATTTCGCCGCATCCGAATATTCTTTCTTTGTTTACCGGATATTTTTTCAGAGAGAGAGATAGAGAGAGTGCCTTCATTTTGACAAATCAGCAACAATGGGGTTTCCCCTGACCACGAATGATTCTCTTATCAAAAACCGTAATATTTTCGTGTTTAGAATGAATCTGTGTATCAAATCTAGGCGAATTTGAAACTCGTCATTAGTAAAATGAATTGTCATTCATTTAGGCGTTCTTCGGTTAAAGTACCAAGGTTCTACGGTTATTTTCAGTGATTTTCAAGTGCAAATCAAAAATATGCTGCGGCAAATCCCATGTTATTCAAATTGAGGAATCGAACTAGGACTGATATATTACGCAGTGATTACCAATCATCGTGAGATTACCAATTACCGACACCTGTTTTGATGGTAGTCTATTCACAAGCGAAATAATGGTCAAAATAGATTCGGTCTATTTAAGGTTATTCGACAGTCTTTCGGATATAAATACAAGAGAAGAAGTATACAAATTACCAAATAGAAGTCAATGCAAAAGTCATTTAAAAAAGGTAATAGTCTGCATTAAACTATTACAAGTAAAACATGAAATTTATAAAGAGCGCAGAAAATTTTCAATTCAATACAATATCCAACTTGAAAGACCCGGGTTCGATTACCGTTCGCAGTATTTTTCTTCTGTTTCCAAAATTTTCAACATTCCAGCTAATGCCTTCAGCATATGGATCATACGAACCACAAATTCAATCTATTAATAAGATATCCAACCAACGAAAATATTTGTTCCCCAAAGATTAGTTAGATTTAACGTAGGTGACCTAAAATACAAATTCGTTTCACGCTATCCGCAAGTTCAAGTATTAAGTATATGAGGCAAAATGAAATTTTCATCTCAATTCATAAAATTTTCATGGGAGATGTAGTGACGTTGAAAGTCGCTTGCATTAAGGGCTCAGCCGAAAGGCCGGAAAGACCAAATATAGAGCTCACTTCCTCCGTGATGCCGCAAATAAAGTGTTTCAGTCAATGGCTTTTGTTTCGATCTTCCCCTCGGGAAATATCGGCATCATAACCCGACCTCGGGTTGAGTAAGCACTTCTAGGCATCACAACTTCCATATTTGAAAATGGAATCTCTCTGAAGATTGGATGCTAGAGGAAGAATATTTAAAGATATATTTTAAAAATCGGTACAACATACATTGTACAAACTTTCTCACATATTAATGCGTCGTTTAGTTATCTTTAGAAAATGAAAATCATATCAGCCTGTTTTTAAAAAATCCAATTTTTGTTAAAGTTGCCCAAGGATAAACTAGCCTTATATTCATTCATTGAGAAGATTGAAATATGTAGTGTTATTGCAGACGTATACTCAAGTAACTGTACAAAATTTAATCAAAATCGTTTCAGCCGTTTTTGAGAAAATCGAATGATTGTTAAAGTTGCCTAGAATAAACTAGCCTAGTATTCATTTTTTGATAAATATGAACCATTTAGTATTGTTGAAGTCGTAAATTCAAGTAACTGTAAGAAATTTGATCAACATCGTTGGAGCCGATATTGAGAAAATCAAATTGTAGTTAAAATGCGTATATAAAATTTCCTTAATTATTGAGCAATGTCAACCATTTATTCATAGCTTCTGCTCTATATAATAAAATGCCTAAGTACGAAATTTCATTCATTTTCGCTCTACCGTTTAGGCTCTAGAGCCAGTAACAGACAGACAGACGGCATTGCGAAAACCACTTTTCGGACTCAGCTAAACCAAAAACGTACATTTCCGTAAAAATCTCGAGGTCGAATTTTTTCGCGATAGCAATACTCTCTCAATATACTTCGTATATGAGACAGTAAAAATAATAAATATGTACGCATCGATACGCGCATGGGGTGTGGAGATGAGACAAATACAAGAAAAATTTCGTCAAGAAATGGAGTCAAAGATGTTACGATAAATTTTAAGAGACGGATGGAGAAAAAAAATGTCTGGAAGAAAGTATTCGAACTTTTGTATAAATGTGTAACGTTTACGGAGAGGAAGAGCAAAACTAATCGACGCAAAAGAAGTTTTGAAAGCAATTTATATTTATTTACGAACAGGGACAAAGCACACAACCAGGTATTTATTTACTATTTTCTTGCAATGCCAGAGTTTGATAAAAGGTAACAGGAAAACGTCGTGTCTATAATAATAATAAGAAGAAGAAGAAAATTAAGAAATAAAAAAATGCAATATCGGATGACATGGATTTTGATCGCGTAAAATATTTGATTTTACTGCCATTACCATCCTTACAATTGTAGCGTTCATTTCCATTTGAACATGAACAACAAAATAACAACGGCTTCAAATTTGATGAAATTTTTCATTAAAATTTATTAAAAATAAACGCTATAAAGAAAGAGAGCCCTTTTGAACGTAATACGACTAAAATAATTAGGTTTTTGTTGCTTTAAAAATGGTCAATAAAATAAAAAGGAAAAAATAACTCTAGAGAGAGAGAGAGAAGAATATTATAAAAGATATTACATTTTGGCGGAAATAACAAAAGTGGGAAAATGTGTCATGTTATATTTTCATTTTTGTTTTTTTTTGGAAGCGGATAAGAGTTGGGAGAGGAATGGAGGCGGAAAGAACGCGCCGCTAGATTGGATGGCACAGGCGGCGGTAGGATGGATAAATGGAAGGACGGAGGAAGAGAATAAGGAAGGATAAAAATTCTAAGCGGAGGAATGTTGCTCGCGAGGGATGGGTTTTAGAGGGACAATTGGAGAGAAAGAGAGGGTGTGAGGGGAGAGAGAAGGGGTAGAGTGGAGGGGGAGAAAGAGGGAAAGAGAGAGGGGGAGAAAGAGGGAAAGAGAGAGGGGGAGATAGATAGATCGTCTATGGGGGTGAGAGATGGGAGGGAATGGAGGGATAGAGGGGAGGGAGAGTGGGGGGAGACAAGAGGAGAGTGGAGGGGGAGAATGGAGGAGAGAGGGGAGGGAGAGGGGAGGGAGAGAGGATAAGAGAGGGGGGATATAGGGGGATAGAGGGGGAGAGTGGGGGGAGACAAGGGAAGAGAGAAGGGGGAGAGTGGAGGGGGAGAGAGGGGAGGGAGAGAGAGAGGGGAGGATAGAGGGGGAGAGACAGGAGAGGGAGAGTGGGGGGAGATAAGGGGAGAGAGAAGGGGGAGAGGGAAGGGGAGAGAGGAGGGGGAGAGAGGAGGGGGAGAGGGGGGAGGGAGACAGGGGAGGGAGGGTGAGAGAGTGAGGGGGGGCTAGAGGGGGAGAGAGAGAGGGAGAGTGGGGGAGACTATGGGAGAGAAGGGGGAGAAAGAGGGGGGAGGAAAGAGAGAATGGGAGATAGATATATCGTCTATGGGGGAAGGAGAGTGAGGGGAGGGAGAGAGGGGCGGGAGAGAGGGGCGGGGGAGAGGGGCGGGGGAGAGGGGCGGGGGAGAGGGGCGGGAGAGGGGCGGGAGAGGGGCGGGAGCGGGTGGGAGAGAGGGGTGGGAGAGTGGGTGAGAGAGAGTGGAGCTAGAGAGGGAGAGAGGGTTAAAGAGAGACATAGAGAGAGAGAAAGAGGAAAAATATGCTCCTATGATGGAGTAATCGCTGCTTCCTAGTAAATTCCGAAGGAGATGGAATGTTGCCTTATTTTTCCGACAGATGGTCCGCCTCTCTCCCTCTCTCTCTCTTTTGAGTTCTCCCAGATTGCAATAACCCAGGCGTTTTTTCCCCTCTATTTCTTCTAAGGTTTTAAGGATACGGTGGCGGTTCTGAAGAAGGAAATAAGCTGCTGACCCTTTTCTCCCTCTGAGATGGAGCGGAGTAATGGAATATGAAGGAGGAAATGGATCAAAGATGGAATATGAGGATGAATGATGCGAAGAAAGAGAGATAGGATGAAACATTTCATATTTTCCAGCGTTCCCTTTTGTAGAACTTTCTTAGAGTAAAATGCTCTGCTTATATAATAGTCGACTTTTGGCGTTTCTCCGTCTTAACTGTGTTCCTTAGAAATACAGTTATAGAGAATATGTATTCATAGTCTCGCCTTCTATCCGAATATGCCTATAACTCGAATTTTCCATAACTCGAAGTGAATTCACTTTAAAGGGCTAAATATTTTTTCCAGCTATAACTCGCATTTTATAGCATAAGTCGAATATTTTTTTTTGTTATTACCCTCCATGTTCGACCTCCAGAAGTCCAACTGTATCACAATACGGCAACAACGACGTTATTAAAAAAAAGACAAGACAAAGCCGCCGCACGGTGGTCGATTTATCCACTTTGAAGGGACAAAACTAATTTCCATTGAAATAAGATGATCATTGGTTGAGATTTGAATCACTTTCATTCGGTTATAAATAATTTTGAGTTTTAAATGTCAGATTAACTAAAAATTATTGTTAAACAATTATTAAAAAACAAAAAAATAAATAAAAAATTGCTGAAATAAAGGTAAGCCGTAATTTAATTTACAATTGGAGAAAATATTTTTGCTAAAACTCCTCAACTATTATGTTACTAATTGTAAGCACATTCTTTTACAAAATAATATCAATTTCAAATACAAATAAGCTATAAGACAATCACATTCATAATAACATAACGTTAAAACGGTAATTTCAATAAGAATTGGAGAGTATATTTTTGCTTTGCTTTCTTATTATGTTACTAAGCTCATTAATTCATAAAATAATATCAACTGTCGTAAATGAGAATGAAAGTAATGTAGATATTACAAAAAGATAAAATTATTGCATTTTGTAAAAAATTTACAAGAGAAGTTTACTAGCTGTCTGTATCGGAATTGTCCTCTGTAATAATGTTGTTCCCACAAGATACTTCGGGAGTTTTCTACAAAAATAAAACCACATCACATAGCGCCTCACTGCACTTTCTTGGTAGCTCCCTAACGCTGGATATAACTGGATCGGAAGAAATTAACAGCATGTGTAAGAGGTCTTAGTTTGTGGCTTGCCTTGACGTTTTCCGAGTGTTATGCTCCCTGAAACTCCTACAGTCTTTGTGTCTCGCATCCTGCACTTCTTCTGATAATATAATTCTGCAACGTCTCGTTCTCATGCAGATCTAAAGCTCATTTGTGCTGCGAATGAGAGCTCCTGCGGACTTCGGGACTGCATTAAGGTTCCGACTTTCCTTCTCTTACTTTTCACACTGCCTGCAGTGGGACGACCACCAAATTTGATTGACGATCCTATTTGGTATGAATCGTTATCATTTGGTAGGGTGAATTCCTCGTCCAGCCACGTGGAATATCTTTCAATAAATCTTGTCGCACTACGGTGACACAATTTCCACCGCGAATAAAGATTACAAGCAAACTGTTTTATATTATCAGAAATAGTTTCCCTGATGCTTTCGGCACAGCTATCTAACGTCCACTTCGATGTAATATAATGGAACAAATGTTCCCTGCACTGAGGAGACGTCGTTTGCATTGTGATGTCTTCCTCTAGCAAAAATTCATACAGCTCCCTTCGAGTAATGGCGAGCCGCCCTTCTTTAAATGATATATATTTTTTACAGATGCAGGTGGCTGCAGCTGAAATAGCTATAATATTCTAGCTTATAGACTAGTAAATTGATATAATTACTATTATCAATGAAACTTCGTAAAACTTTTTTTATAAATCTCGTTAAAATTCCTATTTCACTAACTTTTTTGTTATTACTTTAAAAGAAAATCTACCCTCTCTGTGACAAAAAGTATAGAATTGAGCACTTATTTGAATCAATAATCGTAAAATACATACCTGCAGCTTCATTTTCCATGTTCACAAGTCACCTTCGTCTTAACGATATAATGCAATATTCGACCACTTAGCGCACACTCTCGTGCTAGACTAAATCAAAAACGGCGCCAACTGATTACATCTTGCAAATGTGCGTCGTTGTCAAATGCTATATGCGTCTTTACCGTGATTTTTTTAATAAGGGCATGATGCATTGGTTTACATACATTGTATCCATAGCGATTTTAGTTAGTTTTAAAACATTCGATATCTGTGGTTTTGTCCCGTGAAAATGATAAAATCGACCACTGTGCGCCGCCTTCAGCGGTAATTCGTCGAAAATTGCTTCTAGACACCTGAGAAAAGTAATTTTAAAAAAAGTTTCTTGAGTTTTTAGGCGCGTTTCGCTTACAGCGTGAGCGCCTACTTTCGTCGGTCTGTCCGCCCGGCCGTCTGTCCGTCCGTGCGCAGGTTCGTTATTAAACCGATCCATAAATATTGTTTTAATGTCTTAATTAATATGAATAATTGAGGTTTCATTGTGCATGCAATTTTTTAATACCCTTGATCTTTATCCGTCTAGAAACGCCTCTTTTTTTATAGCATTATCCTTATGCATAAATGCATTTCGCAATACGCTGATTCGCTGATATGCGTAATAATATTTAAAAAAATCCAATTTTCGGTTCGATTGGCACTTTTGATTGCTTTCCATTTTTCCTCAGCATGGGAATCAGAGGTTTATATTTTAATGCCATTAATGTTAAACCATGCCTAATGAAGGAAATCCGATATTGATATAATCCCCATTTTTGGGGCTCTTTTGCCCCAGTATTGCTCCATACGAGAACAAAAATTATGAGGCAGCTCCATATGACGTTGAGACTTGAAATTTGGCCTGGTTATAAAAATTTTATTGCAACCGAAGATAAAATAAAACTGCGAAAATTCCAAATTTTAAGGGCGGTTTTGCCCTATTTATGACCCATACCAGTGTGAAAATAATACGGCAATTCTTAATGAGATACAAACATGAAATTTTGCAGAATTATGGGTTTTTAGTTAAAACAGAAAGAAGAAATCCGATATCATGAAAATTCGAAATCTTAGCGACTGTATTGCCACATAATTGTCCTATGCAACGAATAAAATTATAATGCACTTCTAAATGAGCTACAAAGTTGAAATTTGACACGGTTATATGATTTTGTACGTAAACAATTGGGAATAAATCTAGATTGTAAAAATGCTAACATTTAAAAATGCTTGCAGGATGCAAGCACACATTACTAGTAACATATATGAAAGAAAGATAGATAGAGAGATAGACAGAGAGATAGATAGAGAGATAGACAGAGAGATAGATAGAAAGATAGATAGGGAGATAGATAGGGAGAGAAGGTGTGAGAATTAGTTTATGGCTATCGATCGAACTACAGCGGTCCGAACTGAAGAAAACGCCCTCTCGGGAATCTCCTGCCAATTCCCATCGAATGGTCGCAGGTGAAAAATTACCCAAATTTAGAGCGGAATTCAGTTTCGAGAGAAGAACTGTCCCACCCAACCCTCTCTCTTTTGTTACATATATCGACAGGCGAAGGCAGTAAAAAAAATCGATACAACATACACTGTACAAACTTTCTCATATACTAATAGGTACGTCGTTTAGTAATCTTTAGAAAATGAAAATCGTATCAGCCTCTTTCCAGAAAATCCAATTTCTGTTAAACTTGCCCAAGAATAAACTAGCCTTATATTCATTCATCGAGAAAAATGAAATATGTAGTATTATTGTAGACGTATACTCAAGTAACTGTATGAAATTTTATCAAAATCGTTAGAGCCGTTTTTGAGAAAACCATATTATTGCTAAAGTTGCCTAGAATAACTTAGCCTTATATTCATCTTTTTGAGAAATATGAACTCTACAGTATTATCGAAGACGTAAACTCCAGTAACGGTACGAAATTTGATCACAATCGTTAAAGCTGTTTTTGAAAAAATCATATTGTTGTTAAAAATGCGTAGAACTTCCCTTAATTATTCAGCAATGTCAACCATTTCTTCATATACTCCGCTCAGTATGATAAAATGCCTAAGTACGAGATTTCATTCATTTTACCTCTACCGTTTAGGCTCCAGAGCCAGTAACAGACAGACGGCATTGCGAAAACCACTTTTTCGGATTCAGCGACATCTAAAACGTATATTTCCGTAAAAATCTCGAGGTCTACTTTTTTCGCGATAACAATATACTTCGTATATGAGAAAGTAAAAACTAAACGACGCATTAGTATTTAAGAAAGTTTGTGCAAAGTATGTTGTGCCGATTTTTTTAGGGGTCAAAGATAATTCTGTTGGCATATAAGGATATAATTATTTTTTAAATTTTGAGGTCGCTTTCAGCCTAATTTCATTCTTATCACTTTTAAAAAGGAACAGTTTGCGTGATAGGCCTAAAACCTTCAAACACAATTTTTTCAATCCAAAATAAATTTTTAATCTGGTAATAATTATCGCTGGAAAAGAGTCGAAGATTTTAAAATCCTCCTTTTACTTTCTCATGCGAAGCATCGAGAAAGTATTGTATCCTAAGCCTAAGGCGTATCCGTTATCAATAACCGCCAAATTAAATTTTGACTCTGCTTGCAACAATATCGGTGCGGTGGGACCCAGGGCAGTCGCCCCTATTCGCTCAAGCTTGTGGACGGTCTAACTTTAAATCACAATTATTTGACAGTTCACAAATGCGTAACTCAAGACACGGCAAATTTTCGTTGGAACCAGGAGCCAGCTCAAAAACTTAGGAGCCGCACAAATTGTTTGCCTTCTGGGGATTTATACTGCAACGACTAACAACAAACTTAAACCTTCCACTATTGCGGGTATGAATTACATTTTATTTCATTCCCTGCAATAGTGGAAGGTGACGTTATACGAAATAATATTCCCATGACAAACAACAAATAAGCTAGACTACAGATATTTCCATTATTCCTTACGTGAACTTTCGTTTTGTTTGTTAGTCACGCTTGCTTTTTGAGTGTTCTTTTATGTTTTTTCCCGCGCGGTTCATTCTTACGGTATCTAACAGACAGAAAAACTGCAAAAACAGACTATTTTAAGTGAAACACAATACTGGGCCTAATAATTTAAACCAGGGCATCGAACCGTAATTTTTTTCGCTCCGGTTTCCGTTCCTGTTCACTCAAAACACAAAATTTCGGTTCGGCTCCGGTTTCGCTCCGGCAGTCATCAGTGAACCGGTTCGAACCGGGTTTTTTCGCTCCGAACTTAAAATATTTTTAGGAAACTTTCAATAACTGATTTATTAATTTAGATAATTTTATAATTAAATCAAATACATCTTCACTATAACAACAGAGATATTAAAAAACTGATATTAAAACACGAAAACAAATTGTTCAAATGTAAATATTTAGTGTATTTTATTTATTTAAGATGTATTTAGAATTGAATAAGTACAAACCATACACGCGTCGTAAATGATTTGAACAGGTTAGGAAAGTGTAAGGTGAATTACAAAGAAGCACGTTTCCTGCGATAGAGTAGGTGTTCTAAACTTATTATGTTATTCAACCATTCATCTCTTTTTCTAATTTACTGTGCTTAGTCTTTAGCCCTAAATTTCATTAAAATCCGCTGAATTTCTACGAGGAAAAGAATTGCATTAGGATAGAAGAACGGACAGACCGAAGCTAATATGCGCTAAAGCTGGAATGCCTAATAATGAATTATTAATATTTTAAATCACAAATCGTGCGGAAAAATAGGAAGCCGCGTTGTCTCAATAGTGTCAATAAGTTGAATAATACATTAAGTTATTTTCATTAATAATTTGTAGATCACGTGCACTGCTCATATTATGAAAACTGTAAATGCACGGCTTTATTTTTTCATTCAAAGATCACGTAAATGGATGAAAAAATGCATAAAATTTTTATGAGAAAGAAGCCCGCGGAAAATGAGGGTCCGAGAATCCAGAAAGGCTGAGAAATGTTTATTAACATGATACAAATTTACTATGACGGAATTTTGCAAACACACAAAGAAAACATTAATTGACACTTAACTTAAAAGCAGCAGGATAACTGATAGATTCTTGAAAATAGCACTTAAAACAGAAATTTGACGGCTGAAACTTTGTTTTGATTTCAATGATATCATTATCAAATACGTAACTAGTTGCATAAAAGCCACAACAATGAATTACATTGAATTAAATTCTCACTATACCAAATATTCTCTTAAAATTAAAGTACATATATAGAAAATGATTTATCTGTTCCTTAATGCTGGCAACACTTCGTTATTCATACCGATAAGCTAAATATTTTGATGGAAATAACAAATATACATACATTTTTTATTCCTATTTTCAGTAACGATTAACATCCAATATAAAATTGAATTTTTCGAGTTTACAATACATACCTATTTAAAATTACTAACCTCTAACAAAGGGCAACTAATGCAGAAATACGCACAAGGAACAAACGTGCAACAATCCTTCAATAATCGTGGAGCGAACCAAAGGACTTTAGGATTAGTGAACTTGGTTGGAGTTTGGACGCCATGGTGACAGGGTATGGCAGCGTTAGGGAGGCGATGACCATTTCATCATGGAAGGTTACTGTGCGGTTGGAAATTCCGCCTTTAGCTGTTATGCGAACCGAAATAAATATCGGTTTTCTGTTTCGGTTCAGGTTCAACACATTTAGTTTTTTCGGTTCGGGTTCGGTTCCACTCTGTCCAAAAATGTCGGTTTTTTTCGGTTCGGGTTTTCGGTTCGGTTCCGGTTCGATGCCCTGATTTAAACACGCTAATGAACAATACCACACACGTATACATGCGAATAAGGAACAGCGTCCTTTGTCCAAAGGCTAAACTATTTGCGCATTTTGGTAGTCGGGCTATTCGCTAGTTGTCATGAGCAGTTTGGTAACGTAGTGACTGTTGAACCGAGATTTTCAAAAAACAGCCAGTAATTTACATTAACAGTTTCCGAAATTCTAGGCGCCGCGACTAAATTTCTAGGCGCCATGGCGACCTGGCAATCGGAATTTGTCGAGCTCTGGGGTAGACGTACAAAGTCTCACGTATTCATTTTGTGTAAATGCGTTTACATTTTTGCAATATGTCAATTTATGCAAGTTTTGCCATACGTATCGGAAAACCTCATTGACAAATGCAACTTCTAAGTGATCTATTAATGTTCAGCCAAAAGCTGCCGAAGTGAAGTGAAAATATTTTTCTGATCGGAATTTTCCCGAATACGAATTATGACGAATAAAATGCGACAAGAGTGTGAATACGTCGTTTACAGAGAATAAAGGATTGACGTTCGACTATAATGAAATTCTAAATACAAATCAAAAGATCTGCCATTGGAAAAGCAGCATATATAACATATGCGATAAAAAATAAACAATAAAAATAATTAACAACCTAATTTACGCAAAAAACAGACAACCATCTCACCGCATGGCTGGAATCAGATTGCTATAAAAAGCTTGGGGAAACCATATTTTCATTCCGACTGCAATGCAGCCGTCTTCAGCGATGATTTATCTGTAATGGATTCGAATTATTTAAGGGTTTTTTTTCCTTTGAAAAATCGCATATGTATTCGGTATGTCTGTCATTCCGTCCGCCCACCTGCGCTGAAAATACCCCCGTGAACTCGGTGAAGCCATATTTTAAAGGTAGGTTTGTCTATACAAGAGCTACGCATGGGAAAAATTTTGTGAAACTAGGGCAGGCGCGCACCCAGGATTTTCTCTTGGGGTGGGGGTGGAGGGGGGGGGGGGGGGGGGTCAATTCTTACAAAAAATATTCCACCAAACATTTGGGAAAATTGAGGTCCCCCTCAACTACAGACAGGAGCAGAGGCTCCTCCTGAGTACCTACGTATCTGGTTAATAGAAACTCTTAGATTTTAAGTTTCTTAAGTCGGAAAATTTAGCGTTTTTGGTGGAAGGGCTGAACCCGTCAGCTCCCCCTCCCTTTCTGGTTGCGCGCCTAATCTAGGATAATCTGCAGGGAAGTCACCCGATGAAAAGAAAGCAGTTGGTGAAAAAGAAGTGCCTTATGTACGGAATTTGCTCTGCAATTCTTCCCTAACATTTTAGTCATTATTATGTGCGATCGGTTCTAAAACTTTTTAGCATCTCTTACAGGTAAATACTACTCTTTTCGAGCGACAGCCCGGTGGTTTAAATTCGCTTCTGTTTTTTACAACTCTTTTAGCACCTTGTCTTAAAAGAAAAAGAACGTGCTTATGTGATCACTCAGTTTGTCCGTCTGTGGTCAGCCAAGTTTTTCTTTGTTTTATGAGATATTTGAATTTTAAAAAAATTAGATAGCTCTTGGTGAGGAAATGTGAGCTTCTCCGTTTTTCTACTTCGCTATCTATTATTAATCTATGAATTTTAAAATGATTCTGTTTTTATATATTTTCCACTAGGAGGCTTCTAAATTGTAAAATTCAAATTTTGAAATGGTGTTGTAGCCAAGCCACCGAATCTTGCTTGGAAAGGTATAGTAATGGTTTTCCCCGAATATTTTAAAGAAAACCTGTCTTCACCTCTTACTTTAGCAAGGGTATCTAGCAGTTTATAGCTATTGGAGCTATGCACAAAGAGAATGCTAAGCTGCATTTCGAAATCCTTAGTAAAATACCATTTTGCTGAAATCCCTTCGTCTCCCATCATCAAATAATTTTCGCCATAAGACAAAGCCATGACATGTTATCCTTGGTCTTGGAAAATAAAGCAGAGCACCAGACGCGGGGCAATATGGGACAAAAGCCGAAGACGGTGCTAGAAGTTCTCTCCAGTTTATGATGCAATCCCGCCATGATGCGATATCCTGCTGATAACGAGCTGAAAGTGGACGCAAGGTGTGTTCGGAGGGCGAAATTCTTCCGCCGCGATGGGGCCGGTGCAGCAGATTGCAATTTCGGTTAATCTCCGGGCGCTGCGAAATTTACGCGGCATGGGAGACGATTACGCGTAGTTTCGGGCGTCTGTTTTTCAGCCGCTGAGCGCGCAATTCACTCTTGGCGCTGCTCTCTTAATGACGTCATCACGATTTTCGGTTCATTTTCGCGATAAATGAGCCTCTGGATTAAGCCCGGAATGCCATAATAAGGACGAGTCAGTTCCAAGTTGTTATTTCCCATTCCTGGGCAACACTCGTTTCTTTCACAGCCAACGCCGTAATGATGTTTAACGACTTTTGACTAGCAGAGTCTTGTTATTGTAACGTTTTAATTAGAATGCACGAAAAAAAATTTGAAGTACCGAAGAGAGAGAGGGAAAAAGAGACAGCAAGCGAGAAAAACATTAGTCCGAAAGGATTAAACCAGCCATAATATGGGAATAAACTTGCGAAAAATTACCATAGGTGTGCATATTTTTTTGTAAATACGTTTGAGTTTTACTCTTAAAAAAATATAAAGTTTAAACGACGACTTCCTGGAGATTTAGCATCAAATTACTTCTGCTATAAATAAAATTGCCAGAATAAATTCTGATTTTAAATTATTCATGGTTCACCTAATTACTCGTAAGATTAATATATTAAACGCTACTACGGGCACGTAAAATAGTTGTTATATGTGGTTTTTTTTAACTCCAAAAGGAATCATCGCGGTCTTTATTTTCTGAAAATTACAGTTTTGGGTAAATCTTATCCATTGCGATCGAAAAAATTCTCAATGAGCACGTGAAAGATAGCTTCGATAGAATTCTTTACATTATTGGACGGAAAAATTTACTCGTCCTGCGGCATTTTGGGACGCTATAATATATCGTATTTCAGGCTGTAATAAGTGATATGACCAGAAACCGATGAAATCGTAAAAGAATAAAAGACCAGGAAGTCCATTAAAAAAAACGTCGTAAGGGTTAAGGTGTAATTATGTACCAAGTCCTTCAGATACGTTAACGCAATCGCTCATATTTACTGTAACACTCTCAAACTTATCAACTCTTCCTCGGGCTTAGTCTCTCTCTCTCTTAGCAACCCGTAACCATAGACAACTTCCTCCCCCACCCCCTTCAACCTCCTTCCCACCGATCTAGGGCTCAAGGTACCCCAGGGTAATTGCACGCCTTTTTGCATCTTCGGCGAGAGAAAGGCCCATGGCAACGCCTCAATCACTGCTTTTAGCCGTTTTGAATTCACCGCAGCGATTAATCTGAGATGACTTCGGCGCTTCAGTTTGTGAACGAATTCCGTTGAATCAAGCCATTCGGAAAGCGGCAGACAAAAGACCAATTAAAACAAGCAATGTGCTTATTTTTTGAGGAATTAATTATAAATGATTATAGGTATATTATTGTTAATCTGGAATAAAAACAATCACATGAAGCCGAAACAGCGATTTCTGAAATTTATGCCGTAAAAAAAAACTGATAGGAAATACCTCCGTAATTGTTTTTTGTCAAGTCTTTGTGTTAGGTATGAAAAGAAACTATGTTTGTTTAAAAAGAAATATACACAGACGGGATGTGTTTTAATGAAACAAGTATCGCTATAATTAAGTCTATGAGTAATTACTTCATTTTAGTTTTTTCACATTAAACAGCGTTAATACATAGCAACTGTCGATGAAAGATTTAAATGTCAAGCGAACCGCTTTCTCATCGTGTAATTTTAATAAAAGTATTAATCGCTTTTCTCATAAAAATTCAAAGTCAAGGCTTTATTTGTACATTTAGGTTCTATTTACTTATGCAAAAGCTTGTTATCCCTACTTGAATTAACATGTGGGTCTAATGCTATATGCATGTCTGAGGTATATTGATACCTATCTAGAATACATTTCAGCGCCCTCTTTGCTTCAAAAAGTTCAAAAATATATTTTTGTCTTTTTATGTATTGGTTTAAAAACTAAGCAAATAACAATAATTATTGAATATTTATGATGCAACTCATCACATTCTCCATTTATCATCACGAAGGATTATAATTAGTGAGGTTGAAAAATAGAGATAAAAAGTTTATTTTTTATTTATTTTTAAATGAGAATTTCAAGTCTCTTTTTTTTAAGTTTGAATAAATTACGCTGATGAGAGTTATTTATGGCTCACTATCTCTCCTAATCTTTGCCATTTTTAAATGTGATTCCCGTTTCCCGTTATTATATGATTCGCCTTGAATGTCTTCCTTCTCTCATCATCAAAATTTCTTTTTTAAAGATTCGATCTAGAACATATTTTCTTCTTTTTAGGCGCGTTTCGCTTCCAGCCTGAGCGCCTATTATAGTCGGTCTGTCCGTCCGTCCGTATGTTCGTTCTCGGCTTCTATAGAACGGATTTTTATGAAATTTGATATTAGGGACTTACAATCAAATTGAACCTGAAAATCGAAAAATGAATGACGTAGGCAAATCAGGGATACCACTTTACTAGTGACAAAAAATTAAATTTTCGTCATATATTGTAAAGTATTGCTCATTTCAAACTTTTTTCAAATAAAAGTTGTAGAACTATATATTTTTATAGAAGGAGTAGCCGTTATCGATAAAATCGAACAAGAAGGTCTTAATTCGAGTTGAACTTAGAAAATGTTTAGCATGGTTACTTCTTCATTGTTGCTAACACAAACAATCTCACAAACAAACCTTTAATTTACTTACGTGTGCATGAACAACTTTTAAATAGGAAGTAAATGGATTATTTATGATGAAGAAAAGAACTTTGAAACGCTATTTCCCTTACGTACAGGTATATAATTTCTTTCTAATACTCCATTGCACGAAACGCGCACATTTGTGATACGTTGTACACTTTCCCAACTTGTATTTCTACTGCCTTCGCCCATCGATATATGTAACAAAAGAGAGAGGGTTGGGTGGGACAATTCTTCTCTCGAAACTGAATTCCGCTCTAAATTTGGGGAATTTTTCACCTGCGACCATTCGATGGGAATTGGCAGGAGATTCCCGAGAGGGCGTTTTCTTCAGTTCGGACCGCCGTAGTTCGATCGATAGCCATAAACTAATTCTCACAGCTTCTTTCCCAATCTATATCTTTATCTCCCTATCTCTCTTTCATATCGCGAGTTATGTGCATCGATGGTGAGGAAATGCTGAGACCGCCGCAGAGCGTACGAAAAATCGTAAAAAGAATCGGTACAACATACATTGTACAGAATTTCTCATATATTAGTGCGTCGTTCATTAATCTCTATAAAATGAAAATCGTATCAACCAGTTTTTAGAAAATCCAATTTTTGTTAAATTTGCCCAAGAATAAACTAGCCTTATATTCTTTCATCGAGAAAATGAAATATGCAGTATTATTGCAGACGTATACTCAAGTAACTGTACCAAATTTGATCAAAATCGTTAGAGCCGTTTTTGAGAAAATTGAATTATTGTTAAAAATGCGTAGAATAAACTTCCCGTAATTACTGAGCATTGTCAACTATTTCTTCATAACTTCTGTTCTGTACGAGATTTCATTCATTTTCGCTCTACCGTTTAGGCCAGGGATGGGAAATACGCGGTCAGAAACGGCACGCAGGCGAATTTACTTGGCACTCGAAAGCTTGTATTTTCTGTATTTAACATGAAGTTGCTTTGAGAAGGAGTGGCACGCAAAAAAAAAAAAAATTGCGATGGTTCACAGTGCTTTCTTGGCACGCGACTCAAAAAATTAATTTGCCATCTCTGGCTTTAGGCTCTAGAGAAAGTAACACACAGACAGACAGACGGCATTGAGAAAACCAATTTTTCGGACTCAGCGACACCTAAAACGTATATTTCCGTAAAAATCTCGAGGTCGAATTTTTTCGCGATAACAATACTTTCTCAATATACTTCCCCCATCTACCTCTCTCTCGTATTAAAAGCATTAAAGCACGTTTATACCCACTAGCTGTACCCGCGCAATGTTTGCGCTGTATATTTTCAATTGATTTATAAAAAAATTAATAAGTATGTAAAATAAATTGATCTCAATAATTCACATTTAACTCTAATAATGCATTTCTCCGGTATAGGATTTTAATGTATTTGGCTCCCAATGTAAAGTTCGCGAGTTCGAATCTCGCTAAGGGCACGGCTGTGTGTGCGTATTTACAATTTATTATGCGAAGTCAGTCAGAAATCTGCTTTTTAAAAGTCCCAACCTAAGAAAATATTGCCTCTCAGAAACAGAGGATTAGTCTGCTACGATAGTTCATTGGTAGAATACACGCCCGGCAAGTGGATGACCTGGGTTCGTATTCCCGGTCATAGCAGATTTTTTCTCCTCTTTCTTCATATCCCTACACAGTAATTGATCGCGAACTTTTGTTTTTAATTTTCCTTGTTTCTTTTTATTCAAATATGTCCTTTTTATATAACAATCAATGCAACCTTTATGTAGATTACCAATGAAGAGAAGATGACTATGTAATGTGTTAAAAAAATAACATATGTCCCTATTCTCATTTATTTTTAAATTTATGCGTGAGCCTATTTGCGTTAATAAGCATTATAGATGTAGGTATAATATAATGGTCTACTTACAAAGAGATAAGATTCCGGCATTCAAACGATGATAGGAAGATTCAACTCCCATACGCAGTTAACTCAATAATTATCCGTAAATATTTATATTGCTATGTATAAATGTTTACATTGCTACAGCAAAAATTTCGATTCTTAAACAAAAGTGCGAAGCAAATAACTCTATTCTTTCAATTATTTGAAGGTACAATTGATAGTAATTGAATCGGAGGCAACAATGACAGTCGCCTTGGCAACGCCCGGAAAGAGTACGAAATATCCGTAAAAATTCGAAAACAAATGCGTATTTCTGAAAATCTCGACCTTGTAACATGTAAACATCGCAAGAATAAGATAGTATAGAGTTTTAGCCGTCAAATAAATCAAAAACGAGAAAATCGGTTTACGTGTTTTAATGAATAAAGGAAAAAAACCTTGCACTCTGAAAAATCGAAAATCCCGTGTAAACTTATGGAAACATATAATTGTCTCCTGGATTCGAACTCGGGACTTTATAAAAATGAGAAAAGTTTTCTGGGGACCTCCTAGCTCGTAGAAACAAAACTTTCACCATGCGAAGACGCCAATTTCCAGTCATTTGGACATTTGCAATGACAATTAATAAAGTTCAGGATCAAACATTTGATCATGTTGGTGTTTACTTGCCTGAGTATGTATTTGGACATGGTCAACTCCTACGTGGCCCTCACAAGACCAAGAAAATATAAAAATGTGAAAGATTTTGATGAATGAAAAAACATTCGCCAAGAATGTGGTGGTTAAGGAGCTGTCAAAGTGATTTTTCCATCCGATCACGATGAATTGTCTTCCCCTCATTTTTGAGGGGTTTCCACCAGTTTTGCAATGTTTCTCGTCGATTTTGCCACTAAATGCAAAATTTCAAGTTTGTAGCTGACGTGGAACTGCTTCATAATATAACTCGAGAAAGAATCGAGATATGATAGAAACTTTAAATTTGGTACGAATACTCGATTCACATATTTTAAGGTGATCGCGAAAAAAAATCTTTTAAAATGTCCCGGGTTCGACTCCAAGCAAGACACCTCCATTTCCCATAAGGTAACATGTATTATCAACTTTTCGGCGTGCAGGCTTTCATTCTTCTTTAGTTTAAAATGAGAAAGAATTGACCTACTATCTTCGGATATGAACCATTTTGAAGAAAACACTATAAAGTTTCATGTTCTGTTCATTTTTTTCGGCATACAGTTCGAAATCGCTCATGTCAAAACGTTTAATTCACATATTTTGGGAAATCTTGTCATTTTAACGGTGTGTTGCCTTGACTACAAATTACATTGTTAGACCTCGATATCCTATTGTTATTTCAACCCTTATGGGTGTAAGAGTGCTTTGAATGCTTTTAATATGAGAGAGAGGGGAGAAGAGGGAGGAAGATAGGGGGGGAGAGAGAGGGAGAAGGAAGGAGAGGGAAATGATTTTCAAGACAACTGAAGTTTCTGATGTCAATTTGAGCTCCATAAATAGCTTGAACGATTGGATCTTTAATCCCCCGTAATTTTTGACGGGCTATACACTAGTGTAATATAATATAAATATATATAGCCTCTCCAAATCTCTGCGGCGCTTCGAGACATGAAAGAATTAGACACGTAGAGAGAGACAAAAGAAAGGAAAAGAGATAGAATTGTATGTGATGTCCGAATTAAGTGGAGTGTGCGCACGTGTGTCGGGATTCCGACCCCGCTGTGCTGATTGCTCGGAGTAATTGACGCCGACGTGACGTGACGGTGTCTTTATTTTCACGTCCGAAAACATCGTTGCAGGACATGGATTAATTTACGAAGACCAAAGAGACACCGAAATGAAACGTTGAACCGTCCCTCGCTCGTTTCTCTCAGGGCATTCAATTTTGGTCGTCATTATTTTTCTCACGGATGTTCAGACATAGGACGGAAAAGGCATGATTCAAACTTGAAAAAAACTGTACAATATACATTGTACAAACTTTCTCATGTTCTAATGCGTCGTTTAGTTATCTTTAGAAAATGAAAATCGTATGAGCCTGTTTTTAGAAAATCCAATGTTTGTTAAAGTTGCCCAAGAATAAACTAGCCTTATATTCTTTCATCGAGAAAAATGAAATATGTAGTATTGTTGCAGACGTATACTCAAGTAACTGTACGAAATTTGATCAAAATCGTTCTAGCCGTTTTTGAGAAAATCAAATTATTGCTAAAGTTGCCTAGAATAAACTAGCCTTATATTCATTTTTTGAGAAATATGCACTATAAAGTATTATTGAAGACGTAAATTCTAGTAACTGTACGAAATTTGATCAAAATCGTTAAAGCCGTTTTTGAGAAAATCAAATTATTGCTAAAGTTGCCTAGAATAAACTAGCCTTATATTCATTTTTTGAGAAATATGCACCATAAAGTATTATTGAAGACGTAAATTCTAGTAACTGTACGAAATTTGATCAAAATCGTTACAGCCGTTTTTGAGAAAATCGAATTATTGTTAAAGGTGCCTAGAATAAACTAGCCTTATATTCATTTTTTGAGAAATATGCACTATAAAGTATTATTGAAGACGTAAACTTAAGTAACTGTACGAAATTTGATCGAAATCTTTAGAGCCGTTTTTGAGAAAATCGAATTGTATTTTAAAATCCGTTGAATAAACTACTCTTAATTATTGATCAACGTCAACCATTTCTATGTATACTCTGCTCAGTATGATAAAATGCCTAAGTACGAGATTTCATTCATTTTCGCTCTACCGTCTAGGCTTCAGAGTTAGTAACAGGCAGACAGACGGACAGACAGACAGAAGGCATTGCGAAAACCACTTTTTCGGATTCAGCGACACCTAAAACGTATATTTCCGTAAAAATCTCGAGGTCGAATTTCTTCGCGAAAACAATACTTTCTCGATACTTCGTATGAGAATGTAAAAAAGCAAGCCGAAGGCTCGTCAATATATCCTTTCAATGTTATATCCTCTTGAATGTTGCGCCGCAAATGGAAGGATATAATGGCGAGCCTTCGGCTAGCTTTGTTGTAATGGGTAGTCGTCTCCGGGCGCTACCGCGCCCTTCGCCTCGCCCGTAACCAAAGAAACCCTCCACGTTGTCCGGAGATTGGGTTTGTAAATGTTGAGACCGGCCAATCACAGCCACGGGTTAGGAAAGCTACCGCATCTTCTTCACTATTTGGTAACGGTGGGTATATTACACATTGATCTAATATAATTGATTCCACTACTGCGGGTGGTATAATAGCACAGTTGCGGGTGGTATAATTAAAGTGACCAGATGTACTGATTTAATCAGTACAGTACTGATTTTAGAGATTGTGTACTGATTTCAAATATGTACTGAATTTTGTACTGAATTATAAAGGTGTACTGATTGTAAAAGAAGAAAAAATCTATAATTATTTAGTTCATTTACTGTGGGATTGACGGTTGAGGTGGCTCGGGTGCGATGTTGCCAGGATGTGTAATGAGGACTTGCGGCAACGCTGTGTAGTTCCCCATAGCAAACATTACCTCCCCTCCACCTATGATTGGCTCTGAGGGAGGGGAGTTTTTCAGTCTTTCCTTCCAAACCCCCACCCCTTCTCTACAACTATAAGTCTCAATTCCAAAGTAATGTCGTCCAGACAATAATAGTTATGGTTGTTTATGTTATGTGAGTAGTATAATATTTAATGCTGTTTAGTAAAGTAACATTATTCTCAGAATAAATTATTAATATTATTATTTAATTATATTTAAAGATCCTGCCATAAATAGAGGAAAAAACAAATTTTCTGATCGACTTCAGCAAGAGTATCCAATATATATAACAATAATGTTATATACCTATGTATACTGTATAAAATTTCAATATATATGAAGTATTATATTGAAATGTAGTTTTTATTCATGAATATAAGAAATATTAAAAAATGTACTGATTTTACATCCAGAAAATCTGGTAGTTTTCTATCATGAATATAAAAAATAAAAAATGTACTGATTTGACATCTAGAAAATCTGGTTACTTTAGGTATAATAGAAGTACCAAAATTTCTTCGAAAGTGCTAACTATCCCTTTTACTTTTCGAATTAAATTATCTGATTTTCAAGACTCTCGCGTAGGTTTATAAACACGAACTACTAGCTTCCGAATGTATTTGATCGTTTTAACGGTCCATTAATGTATTTTCGAGACGCAAACGTTTTTTTCCGGAGGTTATCATAGGAGGCAATCAATCTTTCTTAGACGGCGCTCCTCGCGTCAGCTAACGGGTAACTTCGGGAAAATTATCTCAGCAAAATTCTCATCACATTTAAAAGGCCACGGTTACGATGTTACCCAGGGCGTATTCTCCAGGGACTCAAATAATTATGCTTGCACAGCAGGATATCTTGCTCCGCCATCTTCTTATATCTCTCAAGATTAATATTCTCTCCCCCTCTCTCTCATTCTCTCTCTCTCTCTCTCTCTTCATCACTCCCCGTATAACGTAGATCCGCTATCGAAGGTGAAATCGAGTTCTTTCTGTTAAAGGGGATGTCGCCTAAACTTGTAAGGTGGCAGATTCGCCAACCGAACTTTATAAGATCATATTGGGCCTAACACACATAAACAAAGGTAAGGCGGTACACCAAAAATTTACTTCCGCTGCACCCTTCCTCACACTCTCTGTCTGGTTTCACCGTAGTTTTTTTTTTAGTGCGGTCGGTGTTTAATTTCCAAAGTTCATATATCAAACGCAGAGCGGGACTTCAGTGGTTTCCTAGCAACCGTCTCGAGGGGGAAAAAACATAAACAGGTGTGCAGAAAGAACATCTTACGGCGAGGGATTAAAATTGCAAGAGATTGAAATGTCTACAAACAAGGAACGCCGTGATTTTTTTAAATCCATAATTTTAAATTGATGGGAATGATTGATATGTAGATCCTTATGCGACAGGCATAAGCTGTGATAGTGGGAAATGTGTAAACAGGTGAAAAAATCTGCGATGACCGGAAATCGAACCCTTAAAAAACATGAGTGCCTCGTAAAAAAAACAGCATTGTGTCCTATTTCGTCATCCAAAAGTTTTAGAATCTAAGAATGGATTTTTTACATTTTTACTTGAGTTTAAAAAAAGCGATGAGTTTTACAAGTTCAAAACTAATGTGCGCCTTTTGTATCGTGTTTCATCATCGAGAGTAGCGAGGAATCATTTCTGCCGCGGAAGCGACTTCTTTTCCGACGCGCTTTAACTTGAATCGAGGGCTAGAGCACTAGAAAGCGGCTATGGCAGTTTATCAACGTCGATTTCTTGACGGGATTAAAAAAGAAAGAAGAGAACCGCTAAGGCAGGGCTTCTCAAAAAATAATGCCATATTTTTCGCGCCCCCCCTCCTTTACTAATAAGATCAGAGAGGAGATAATTAAAAAATATTCATCATACAAACATTTATGTTGCATCGGAACACAGTGGTCAGTGGTCCACTTGGTTGGCCGGCGTATCTGCAGTCGGTTGTCAAGGTAGCGGATTAGGATACTGCTGCGGGATTGGCCCTAATTGTTATTTTTTTAATCTACCCCTTAACATGCAAATAAAGTGCAGTTTAAGAGCTTTTGAAAGATTTAAAAAACAATAAAAAGGATCATTTTATGCTGCATCCGTATCACGACGGCCGTATTTGTTTTAAAAACGTGACAAAACGAAGCATGTTGTGCTGGGCCAGTAGAAAAAAATACCACTAATTGAAAATGGGTCAATAGATAATAAGATGATTAAAGGAGAGAGGAAATGATAATTGTTGGAGGAGGAGGGTGTGAGAGAGGGGGAGAGAGGGAAGGGGTGAGGGGGAGGGAGGGAAGGAAGGAAGGCAGAGTAAAGGAAAAATCGGTACAACATACATTGTACAAACTTTCTCATATACTGATGCTTCGTTTAGTTATCTTTAGAAAATGAAAATCGTATAAGCCGGTTTTTAGAAAATCCAATTTTTCTTAAAGTTGCCCAAGAATAAACTAGCCTTATATTCATTCATTGAGAAAAATTAAATACGCAGTATTATTGCAGACGAATACTCAAGTAATTGTACGAAATTTGATCAAATCGTTATAGCCGTTTTTGAGAAAATCGAATTGTTGTTAAAGTTGCCTAGAATAAACTAGCCTTATGTTCATTTTTTGAGAAATACGAACTATAGAGTATTATTGAATACGTAAACTTATGTAACTGTACGTAATTTGATTAAAACCGTTAGAGCCGTTTTTGAGAAAATCGGATTGTTGTTAAAAATGCGTAGAATAAACTACTCTTAATTATTGAGCAATATCAGCCATTTCTATGTATACTCTGCTCAGTATGATAAAATGCCTAAGTACGAGACTTCATTCATTTTCGCTTTACAGACTAGGCTCCAGAGCCAGTAACAGACAGACAGACAGACAGCATTGCGAAAACCACTTTTTCGGATTCAGCGACACCTAAAACGTATATTTCCGTAAAAATCTCGAGGTCGAATTTTTTCGCGATAACAATAATTTGTCAATACTTTGTATGAGAAAGTAAAAAGGCCTGCCCCGATTACGAAATGGGAGCGTGGAAGAATAGAAACGTCAGTGCCAAAAACACCCGCCCAGACCCTTTTCCGCAATGATAGGACCACTTGTACGTACGTGGACCCTGAAAGTAGGACGCCAGACAAAAAGGTTCCTTCCTCTCCAAACCCTCATCCCCAAACCTTAAACTTCCAACCCCATGACTCACCTCGAGTGTTTTTGCAGACAAATTGTTTGCCAACGCCACTCGCGCGCACACACACACATACAACAGAGAGTAGTATGTGTGTGTGTTTGGGTGTGTTGACCCATCTGTAGAAGAAGTCGCAGAGGAAAAGAAAAATTTGAAAACCAGCGGTTACCAAACTTTTGGACATGACGCCTTCCTTTTGGTTTTCACTAAGCCGTCATTCCCCACTGTTTTTGATTGAAATGAAGGTAACCCTCATTTTTACATCATTATTCATGGTCAACTAACTCGTAATTATCTTATCCATGAATCTGGTACTTATTGGGAGGATTGAAAAATACGTTTAAACTATTTCATCTGAATTTGGTATTAAAAATTTTTTCTCATGCCCCCCCTCCCCCTCTTCTGGAACTATCTCACGCCCCTCCCCCCCCCCTCCTCCTCTCAGTTTGGGAATCACTGTTTTAAGCGATGAGATCGCCGAAAAAAGTAAATGCTAAAAGTGAGGAAATGAAATTGTTTTCAAATGCGATAATTTTGCAGTTTAGTATATTTCCGAGGAGTGTTTTCTGTACACTGGAATTTCGGAGCACGGAGATATTTTCGTAGAAGATATGAACCGTGTTAACTTTGAAAACGCAAGCGGATTTCCCGAGGGGGATAATAAAAGGAAACACTGAGGGGTTGAAAATATAACAAGGAGGAATTTTAAAAAATTCAAAAATAAAATCTTTTTGCTTTATAAAATAGGCGGCCTTAAAAGAATAAAACAAGAAAAATTTCAGATTATTTGTTCGTTATAAAAGATTTTGGTGTCATATTCTTTTCATTACTGTTGCTTTACATATCATTTGCGTAATAATTTGGCTTTGATAGGAGGTTTTCAAGGTTGAGCTTCATTTAAAAAAATGTGTTTTGCTATTAACTTTATATTCAAAATCCATTTGCTCCAGCTTATGGAATGAGATTATTACGTAAATGATATGTAAAGTTATGGTAATGACAAGCACATGACACCAAAACGACGCGTCGTTTGGACATTTCTCTGCTCTTTTAAAACTCTCCAAATTAAAATCAGCATCTGTCAAATGGTGTGTAATAAATGATTTCTGTTAGGCATCACTCCTTAACGGCTTAAGTATAGGACTCACGTGATGCTATAATTTTTAGACTGCTATTGACTGCTAAGTCACACGTCCTTCATCAACGTCAACGACTCCGTAGAACTCGCAAGGGGCCTATGCCCCCGAGTGTAACATTCCACACAGCATCAACAATAGTCGAAAACGTGTTCTAGGGACCTCAAAACGTGTATTTCCGTCGAAATCTCGAATTCGATTTTTTTTCATGAATGACAAAACTTTCCCCACACTACGTATATACGGAGAAAGTAAAGAGGGCGTTATTTTTCAATTACGAAACGAGTCTCAAGTTGACGTTGGAAACGGTAACCATAATGGCGCGTCCTTCAAAATAATGAAGGTCAGTGGGTCAAGATCACATTTTGCGCCGGCCCCAAACGTGGCGGCGAAACGCTCCGTGGTTTCCACTGCTGAAAATCATAGCAGAAACTCGTGCTTCTTGACGCACAGAATTCCGTGGCAAACCGCAGGTAGTGAATCTGTGTTGCTTCGCTTAAGTTCGAACTGAAATTTGCCTCAGAGAGAGAACTCGAATAAAAAACAATGGAGTTCAAACTCGAGATACGCTGCAGCGTTGGAAAATTTCTCACGGAACGTGACAGCGGCTGCCTTTGTTTTATTAACCATGTTAATAAAAAAATCTGATGTGCACAACACATGCCTTTCTCCATACAGAGCAATGAATATGATTGCTCTCGATATCAGCGCCCTCAGGAATAATTATCAGTAATTACACTCGCGAATAATTTTAAAACGTATCCAATAGACATTATTTTAAAAAAAAAGCAATAAGGAAACGAAATTGATAGTTGTTTCTACAGATGAAAAATTGTCGAAATTACCCTTGGCAGCGCACGCAACGCTATCAACAATTACAAATTTTTATCATATCAGCGGAAACAATGGTATCACTTGGCGACGCACATTTAACGTAAATTTAGAAGAAAAATAAAAATATCTCTGAAACTATCGGTTTTATAAAATATTGTTTCAAACAACAATTGTACAAAATTATATTCTCTACGACTTTTATATTATCACACATTTCCGTAAATTGCGTTTTAACGGAGATATTTCGAAAAAACCGAAAAACGACAATAATAAACATCCGCTTCCAGCTGAGCAGTTTCAGCCAAAACCTTTACAGGTCTTGACTTTCTAATAAAAATCTCAAGTATGAAGTTTTGTTCTGATCTGATTATTAGTTTCCGAGACAGAATGCCCACAAAATTTTGTCACACACACAGACATCAACGCGAAAATAGCCAGAAACGTCTCGAATTTCGATTTTTTTTCAGCAGGCACTACTTTCTCATATGCTACGCATGGAGAAAATGATGATAAAAAGGTTTCTTGCAAGCTTACCTTTCGTTTGGGAAGCGTTTCCGGCGGCGGGAGATGGCTTTATGTTAGCATCCCTCGACGTTCGCCGTCTAAATCACTTTCGGAGCTGATCCGGTAGGAACACACGATACATACACGATTAAAAAACGCACCACGCAATAACAATATCACTTCGCTCTTTCTCGACACTGTGCGAAAGGATTGTAAGCAAGTTGAAAAGGGATTCAACAGTGGATCGCCGATAGTTGCGAAAGACTCTTGTTTGGAACTTGTGTGCAGGCTTCACTCGTAACACAACTGAAAGTGAAGATGGAACGTTTAGCAACCAATGTAATGCGAGTCGATACGTGCAAAAATTACATATTTTGACGAAGTCAAAGATTCCTGTTATAATAGCAAAAAAGATAGACGATTTTGTTTAAACTGAACGGACATATTTTAAGGTCAGCTTTCGCGGTACGGTAAGAACAGATTTTAAAAAGAAATATTTTTCAAAATTATTAACGATAAAATATAGCGACCGATACGGGCGGCCATGTTTGCAAGACAGAACTTTACAAGGTTTATGAGAAACGAACACATTACACCTTTTCCATTTCTCAATATAGTTTGGCGATGATGAAAAAGAATGTACCTGCTAACTGAGAATCAGCAGCTGCGTTCCCCTCATTCGGATCTCAAGTATCAACTCAAAAGCACCAGTTATTGTTTGCTCGGGCTTAAACCACGATGACTCACCCCGAAGAAGACTCGAAGAACGACTGCAAAGGGACTTCTACGATAGGGAATTGTGGGTAATGGAACAACATGCCGATCCAAACTCCCGTGCTGACGACGAGGGGGGCTGGGGTGGGGGAAGGTGGGCGTGTGCTGGAAGTAGTGTGAGGCTGACACCTGCAGGAGTTGTATCGTTCTAGTTGACGCGAGTGGAAAAGTGTAACGCGAAGGAAGAAACGAAGCCGAGGCTGCTCCTGGTAAAGAGGTTCTGGAAAGCGGTGAGTTATGTTACATCGACATTTATTTTGTTTTGGTGAAGCGATTCCTTCTAAAAAAAAACAACATCGACGTATCTAATAAGAAACTAGCCTCTTATTTGTTATAATATTGCCTTGACTATTATTACTACTATTACTACTTATCATAGAATGGTTTCCTTGGAAACCTCGATAACTTCGCGGAATAGTTCACTACGATAGCCAACAGAAGAGAAACGGTGTTTTAATGTTAAAACGAAACCAGGCACGAACCAGACCCCTGTGTCCCGTGGCAACGCCGCTTCGAGATGGAGGCGATCGTGTCTCGACGCAGCAAAATGTAATTTCTATCCGCGAGTCAACTTCGTCTTTGGCGTGTTTCAGGGGTGATTTGCGCCATAGAGTGAACGAGATTACCGTGTCATCCTCGCATTTTAAACGATAACGCAATTGCCTGATCAAATCGCCCGAAAATGACGCTTTCCCACGCTTTCGGGCGAGAAAGAAAAAGGATCGAGTTTCAAGTGGTTTAGCTGCTCGGTGAAGTGTTATGCAATGCTTGTTCCATCGAATTCTTTCCTGTTCGTATTTCCTTCTAACTCCCAGTCGACTCCCTGCCCCTGCTTCATTTGATATGATCACATAGCATTGCGATATATGTACAAATACCTTACCTACGTCTGAATAACACGAAAACGAAGTCCCAAACTGATCCGTAAGTTGAATCCATAACGATTGTAGCAATTAAGGCGTTATTTTTTTAAAAAATATTATGATTTTATTTAGTTAATAATCAGTTCATGTTTGCAAAATGCCAAAAAATCTGTCGTTTCGTTATAATACGGCAGTGCGAGCAATATGATGAATTGCGGCTATGATAAAGTTGTATTGGATTTTCCATTTAAATTAATAGGTCGGTATAGTAAAAATAAAACGCATATTATCTCTTATGTCGCATTTTAAATGCGGGTTGTCTTGAATGTAAACGCTCCTTAAATTTAAAAGTTATGAAATTATAAATTAATGCTGTCAATAGCCGATAGATGGCAGGAAAGGGTACTTTTGTCGGAGAGCCTGCTCAAGGAAGCAGACGGCGCAGTGTTCGTACCGATCCAGTTTACCAATTGTGGGCGCTGTAACTCAAAAACTAATAAAGAGATCATCACAAAACTTTATATTTAAGATTTTTATTAGCAAATGAAGATTTTAAAAGGTTTTGGCTGAAACTGGTCAACAGGAAGTGGATGTTTATTCCAGTCGTTTTTCCGTTTTTTTTCAAATATCTCCTTTAAAACTCCATTTCTGTAAATAGTTGTTATTATAAAAATTATAGATAACGTAATTTTCTACAAGTTTCATTTGAAACAATTTTTCATAAAACGGATAGCTTAATAGATTTATTGATTTTTATTCTAAATATATTTTTAATACACCGCTTATTACATCTTTTTTCCCAGACTCGATAAGACAGTCCAATAGAGGAATTAGTTAGAGTTCATTGGTGCTGTGACACCCCCTGCCAAACGCTTTTGGCGGTTTGCAGGGTATTAATGTAAATGTAAAAGTTATACAATTGGAATGGTATCCATCTAGGTCCATCCAGTTAGTTTTTAATTTTACTTTGTCGTTGATTATGTAAAATTTCGTCAAACGTACTGAGTACGCATTCATATTTTTAGACGACAATAGAGACAAAAATTAATTCATTTTTTTATGGAAGTAATGCAATGAAATCACCGAAAACACATGCCAGATTGTACGCGATTACGAAAAATCATAATCGTTAAAATTGCGCGTGAATTTTCCGCGTCGTTTAACATTAATGACGCATTCCCGTCTAAAATCCTTTTTACGCGCTTACGTTAAAATTAGTTGCGGCTTAGGGACTGACGTTATTACGACGACGTAAGCCTATGAGAGAATTTCTCTCGTGAGGTGAGGCGAGAGAGGAGAAGAGTGACGTGAAATTATGTAGGGTAAATAATGTGTCGCGGAATCTTTTTTTTGTTTTTTTTTGATAAGTGATTAATGGAAGGAAAAAAAAATGTGACGGTGACATATTGTTAAGATAAGGGTCTACTTCGCCTCTGATAAGAGAGAGAGAGAAAGGGAGTGAAAGTTGAAGCGTGAGCGACGAAGAAACGGGAGACCGGTAAAAACTCCTTTTAATTTTTTTCAAAAAAATTTATTTCGTCCCTCGTCCTGCGAGGATGAAACTAATTGGGATGCGAAAAAAGCACGATTTCCTCAGGCCTTAAAAGGATTATTATTGTTATCATTCCACTTTTAACCTTGCTGAAAATGTTCGTTTCCGAAACCGATAAAGAAATGAAACGGAACATTATACCTTGTCGACGACGATGAATTTAAAAAATCGGTAAAACATACATTGTACAAACTTTCTCATATACCTGCTAATGCTACGTTTAGTTATCTTTAGAAAATGAAAATCGTATCAGCCTGTTTCTAGAAAATCCAATTTTTCTTAAAGTTGCCAAAGAATAAACTAGCCTTATATTAATTCGTTGAGAAAAATGAAATTCGCATTATTATTGCAGACAAATACTCGAGTAACTGTACGAAATTTGATCAAATCGTTCTAGCCATTTTTGCGAAATCAATTTATTGCTAAAGTTGCCTAGAATAAACTAGCCTTATATTCATTTTTTTAGAAATACGATCTATATAGTATTCTTGAAGACTTAAACTCAAGTAGCTGTAAGAAATTTGATCAAAATCTTTACAGCCTTTTTTTATAAAACTCAAATTTGTTTAAAATGCGTGGAATAAACTTCCCTTAATTATTGAGCAATGTCAACCATTTCTGCATATACTCTGCTCAGTATGATAAAATGCCTAACAATAAGTACGGGATTTCATTCATTTTCGCTCTACCATTTAGGCTTTAGCTCCAGTAACAGACAGACGCCATTGCGAAAACCACTTTTTCGGATTCAGCGACAACTAAAACGTATATTTCCATAAAAATCTCGAGGTCGAATTTTTTCGCGATAACAATACTTTCTCAATATGCTTCGTATATGAGAAAATAAAAAATAATTGTACACCTTTTACGCTTGATTTCTGCTTTGTTTTAGTCCGCAAATTGGCGTTGAGATCTATGAAATACAGTGATTTCGTTTCAATTGCCCTACCTGTATATACCTGCGTTATTTGACCTACAGTTTTGCTGCCAAGTTCCCGAGACCGCTCACATTTGGCGTGGTTATGTTTTTGGTAGGATTAGTTTCCTTGCGGAATTCACTGAAAAGAATCCAATTATGAAATACGCGGATATGACATACTTTTTGACCTCTAAGAAAACATAGTGTAATTTTAAACAAAACGACTTACGAAAAATCAACGATCTTTGAGGGATTAAGTAATTGCTGCCGAAACGAATTTCTTGGGGTTTCCATGGCGACACAATCTTTCTCCTCACTGACTCGAAATCATTCAAAATGCATTTGGATATTTATACTTTTAATGATTCCGCTTTAAACCTCCTTTTCCTTCATTTATGCTAATGCGTACTTAAATTTCGTTGGAGTTGAATAAAATATTGGCTTGCCACTCCAAAATTGCTCCTTGATGTTTTAAAGAATAATAACATAATTTCGTATTAGTAGGGAACGACAAATTTTTTTATAATAGTCACATTTTAATTTTAAACAAAACGACTGTTACGAAAAATCAACGATATTTGAGGGATTACGTTGGTTACCGAAGCGAATTTCCATGGCTACATAATGTTTGTCATCACTGGCTCGAAATCTTTCGAAATACCAGGAGTTAGCCTGACTAGGCAGACTAGTTGGTTGAAGCACATATCCGGTAAGTGGTGAGACCCGAGTTCGAGTCTCGGTCAAGTTCCGAGTTTCTCTCCTTCTCCATCTTCATATTTGCTTTCAAAAAACATTTGAATATGTGCAATATTTTTTTTGATGGTGCAGCTAACATTTGCTTTCAAAAAGTACTCTTAAAATTTGAATATTATATTTGTTTGTAAAAGAAATCCCCTTATAATATCTGCTTTCGCAGTGCTTTTCTGACTTGTTATATATCTTATTCTGGATTTGGTCTAGTGAATTTAAATTAATGCATTTTTACTTTCTCCATAAAGATAAAGTATTGTATTCACTGAAAAAATTGATAGTTGTTATTGTAAAAGTTGTAGAGAATAAAATTTGCCATAAGTTTTCTTTGAATCATTTTTTACTTTCTCATACGAAGTATCGAGATGTATTGTTTTCGCGAAAAAATTAGACCTCGAGATTTTCACGGAAATATACGTTTTACGTGTCGCTGAATCCGAAAAAGTGGTTTTCTCAATGCCGTCTGTCTGTCTGTTACTGGCGCTGGAGCCCAGACGGTCGAACGAAAATGAATGAAATCTCGTACTTAGGAATTTTATCATACTGAGCAGAGTATACATAGAAATGGTTGACATTGATCAATAATTAAGAGTAGTTTATTCAACCCATTTTTAACAACAATCCGATTTTCTCAAAAACGGCTCTAACGAATTTGATCAAATTTCGTACAGCTACTTGAGTTTTCATCTTCAATAACACTGTATAGTTCATATTTCTCAAGAAATGAATATAAGGCTGGTTTATTCTTGGCAACTTTAACAACAATTCGATTTTCTCAAAAACGGCTCTAATGATTTTGATCAAATTTCGTACAGTTACTTGAGTATACATCTACAATAATACTGCGTATTTAATTTTTCTCAATGAATGAATATAGGGCTAGTTTATTCTTGGGCAACTTTAACAAAAATAGGATTTTCTAAATACAGGCTCATACGATTTTCATTTTCTAAAGATAACTAAACGACGCATTAGTACTATATGAGAAAGTTTGTACAATGTATGTTGTACCGATTTTTTCATAAAACGATAGTTAAATATGTATTATGAATTTCTTCTAAATTTATATTAAATACGTTACTAAGCGATGCCATTGTTTCCGTTGCTGTGATAAAATATTCTAATTGTTAACAGCGTTGATTACGCTGCCAAGTGTAATTTTAATTGCGCATCGATATTTTCTTATTCGTAGAAACAGCTAACAATTTTCTTTTAGTTTTTAAATAAAGAATATTGAAAATTATTCTCGAGTGTAATCGCTGATAATTATTTCGGAGAACGCTGAAGTCGAGAGTAATAATATTTTTATCTTCTCGAAGGAACGGAATTTAAAAAAATGTATAAACGCATCCAAGGACGTTTCGTGAGATAATTCAACTGCTCCGAATGAACGAAGAATTTTTTTAAAAAATCGGTATAACATACACTGTACAAACTTTCTCTTATTTTATGCGTCGTTTAGTTATATATAGAAAATGAAAATCGTATCAGTCGGTTTTTAGAAAATCCAATTTTTGTTAGTTGCCCTAGAATAAACTAGCCTTATATTCATGCACTGAGAAAATGAAATATGTGGTATTACTGCAGATGTATACTCAGGTAACTGTACGAAATTTTATCAAAATCGTTCTAGCCGCTCCTGAGAAAATCGAATTATTGTTAAAGTTGCCTAGAATAAACTAGCCTTATGTTCATTTTTGAGAAATACGAATTATAGAGTATTATTGAAGGCGTAAACTCAAGTAACTGTACGAAATTAGATCAAAATCGTTAGAGCCTTTTTTGTTGTTAAAAATGAGAATACACTTCCCCTAAATATTGAGCAATGTTAACCATTTCTACATAGCCTCTGCTCAGTATGATAAAATGCCTATGTACGAGATTGCATTCATTTTCGCTCTACCGTTTAGGCTGCAGAGCCAGTAAGACAGACAGACGGCAGTGCAGTAACCACTTTTTCGGGTTCAGCTACACCTAAAAAGTATATTTCCATCAAAATCTTGAGGTCGAATTTTTTCGCGATAACAATACTTTCTCAATATACTTCGAATACGATAAAGTAAGTAAAGTCTCATCAATATCATCATAACTCCTTTTAAACCAAATATGTACTGTAAGACTAATTTGATCCTCAGCGTTATTATTTGTAATATTTAATACAATATAAAGTTTACTAGGCAATACAATCAGTGAGCAAGATAATCAAGAATGATTTGTGCTTATCGAGCTTGTTTCTATTCCTGCTTCTGAATTCTATTGGTGCAAACTTTATAATTTGGCGTTTGTCTGAGGTTATTCCAACCTCACATGGCCAGTTATGTTTAAGGTTACTTCTTTTGGGTCTTCAGCAGATAATGAACACAGTATTAATTAACATCAATTTTATTTTGCATACATGTATATGCATATACTCATTTCTTTATTTTCTATATTGTTACATATAGTGTAATCTGCTCAATGGCTATGCACAACTTAAAACACACATAACCCTAAAGTAAACAAATTGGAGTTTCTTCTTCTTCTGTTCTAGTATCGTATCTCTCTCTCTCCAACACCCTGTTGAAATTCCTAGGATACGAAGGCAAAACCAATATTGCTCAGGAGCAGAAGAGCTGGAATGAGATGTCACATATGGAAATTATGTCTCTCATATTTTAAAAATCTCCACAGGGATTGTTAAATAAATCTGATTAAATATCAGGTAATTCTTAACATGAGGTATCAGCGAGATATCAATGATTTGTGGTTGCACAAATTTGATCTGTGATTTTCATTGCAACTGAATTTGCCTCTATTGCCATGAAATACTACCGAATTAAATAACGGGATTTGAACTTTTTTCTAGACAAGCAACATCTTTTTTCTTAATGAAGATGAGTTTAATATTTCATGTGTCGATCATAAATATTAATTAACGAATAATAAGAGAAAGAGGTCAGAAATGCATTTCACTTGAAGACTTTAGATGGTTTTTATTCAAACTTCGGACCGGTTTACGTACTTGGCAGGTCTCGTCTCTTCTCATCCAGTGATTAACTCACTAAACTGATCTTCTCTGTGTAGAGTGACGTGTCTACTATTCCATATACTGATTGAGGAACATGGGAAGCAGCTGGTCCCATGTCCTTCCCATTAAGAAAAAAGTGCAGGTTGCCATTCCGCTTCACTTGGACTCCAACTCGGTCGCCAACCTTGATTAATATTAGATAGTTTATTTGCTTGATAGATATTACACACTATTAGAAGTGGATCCTAAGATAAATAAATGTAATTTTTTGTCCTATGCAGCTTATAGAAACTATGTCTGATAGGCAGTAAAAATGCAGAGTAAATTTCCTGTGACTATATGTATTTTATTACAAAGATGAGCACAGCATCCTATGTCAGCTTCAGTTCCACAGTGATAAATTCTTATGATTTATTAAAATGCTGGTATCAATGACCTTTCACCTTAGATTTTCAGTGAATTGTTAAAAGAATTGTCAAGCGTAATTTAATAACAATTCACATGCAGAATCAATGGACAATATTTTTAACACGAGATGAATGCATTGTTTTTAGCCAAACTGATAGATTTTATGATATGCATGATAGTAAAAAGTAAATAATTTTAAATTATATTATAATTGATGTCAGTTGATAATGTACAGGTATACTTAGCATTTACACATTGTTTTATAATGTGTTAATAGTCTCATCTGCTATTTTTAAAGTCCAGATATATTTTAATAATTTCAAGGATAAATAATGTCTTGCAATTAGTCCAGTTCTGGAAAAAGCATTTTGAAAGGGGTGAATAGAGCACGGCATAAATCATAGTTTGGCAAAACGTTACTATTGAAAAAAATCCTTATGAAAGTTTTATAAAAACATTAGCTACAATATAAATTTCCACATTGAATAGTAATGTTTGATGCAAATTAATTTTTCATAGTGCAAGGTTTTTTTTCCTTCTTTCATCAAAATACCTAAATATTGACCGACTTTCTTCGTTTTTGCCTTATTCAATGGATATAACTTATTCTTGCGATGTCTACATGTTACACGGTCAAACATTTCCGAAATATACAATTGTTTTAGAAATTTAGCTGATATTCCGTACTCTTTCCAGGCGTTGCCAAGGTTACCATCACTGTTATCTCTGATTAAATTACTGTCAAGTAAACCTTCAAATAAGAGAAGGAATAGCGTTATTCACTTCGCACTTTTTTAAGCAACAAAATAACTGCAGTAACAACATCAAATTTTATTTACAGCAACGTAAATATTTAAGGATAATTCTTCAGTTGTGTATGGGAAGCATTTCTAATGATTTAATCAAAGCAGTTGAATCTTCCTTTCATCGTTTGAATGCTGGAATCTTACATTTTTGTACATAGAACCATTATATTTTTCAAATATAATGCTTATTACTGCAAATAGTCTCATGCATAAATTTAAAATTAGATGAGAATAGGGACGTTATTTTTTTAACACATTACATGGTTATCTTATCTTCATTGGTAATCTGCATCAATGGTTTCATAGATTGTTATAGAAAAAATCAGTACAACATACATTGTACAAACTTTCTCATATACTAATGCATTGTTTAGTTAGCTTTAGAAAATGAAAATCGTATCAGCTGGTTTTTAGAAAATCAAATTTTTGTTAAAGTTGTCCAAGAATAAATTAGCCTTATATTCATTCATTGATAAAAATGAAGTATGTAGTATTATTACAGACAGCCATTTTATGGTATGTAACCCCCACTTTACTGATTTCGTTAAAAAAATTTAATTCGAGAATTCAACAGAAACACACTTTTAAAGGATCCATGAATAAATTTTCGCCATTTTTTAAATATGTGATAGTAATTTTTTGCGCTGTCTAACTTAAAAACTACTTATGAAAACAACACAAAGCTTTATATTTAGAGTTTTTAATAAAAAAAATCAAGATTTAATTAAATTTTATTTGAAATTGATCAACAGGAAGTGAAGGTTTACTATTGCCATTTTTCTGTTTTTCCAAATATCTCCTACTTTTAAACTTGGGGAGCTTTGTACGTGATAATTTCCTTGGTATACATGTCTGCGATAGAACTTAAAATTCGCTATAGTTCAGCTGATAGAGACGATAAACCATAAATTCCAGTATTTCAGAAAAAATGAAAATCCAGGTTCTCAGATCTCTTACCTTGAGCTTCTTTAAATTTATGGGGTAATTTCTCTTAATAATCGTTCCGTTGTGGTACACATTAGAAAACGAAAGTCCCCATGTTTCGTTCCTTGGGAGTAAATCAGAAAAATCTTTATTAGTAATAATAAAATAAAAAATGGTATGCGTGTTTAAACTACATTATAGTTTTCGCAAGTTTAAATTCATCACTATTTTATCTAAGTATTTTCTTTCTTTAGATGAAAGGTAAGAGTACATAACCAGAAAATCACTAGGGTATTTTATGAGACTACATATACATATTTTAAACTATTATACATATTGAAACTATCAGAACATCGAAACGGAGATTCACTAAAAAGGGTTTGCATAATTTATCTGATAATAAACATCTGAGTAAAGGTTGACAATCAATCGATTCTTAAACATCGACATGACTGCTCATTGAATTTTTTTGTGCATTATTAAGCACAACCTATCATTCAGTAACTTCGGATGATTCAGTAATAATGATTCATCGTTTCTCGGGGATAATGCATTAAAAGCGCAAACAAACTTTGAAAGGTTTCACTGGCTTGGAAGTGAATGTATTAATTTGTCTCAAGAATGTGAATGGGAGAGAGTAGTTGAAGGTGGTAACTTAAAAGAAAAAACAGAAATGGTCGATGACTCACTCGCTGCTGTAAGAACGGTCGAGGGTCTCGATGTCGGCAGGAGGAGCGACAGTCACTCCGATTTCTATTGAATATTGATACCATTTCCTTGTAGTTTTGTCCACAGCAACTTCAAACAGCTCTTCGTCCTTTAGCCTTCGGTTTGTGACCTGTGCACCATAGTTCAACTTGTTTCTTGAGATGTGACGATCATAGGAGTTAATGAAGAATTTATTGAAAGATTGCAAGAAAATGATGGAGGCTACTAAGTGTAGATTGACTTCCTTCGTCCTTAGTGTTAAAGTTTATGATAGGCTAGATCAAGCCTCTACAAAGTACAGCCCGCGGGCCACATGTGGCCTGCAACCCAATTTCACGTTTCCATTGAGCCTGTGATATGTCTTTGCCATTTTTAGGCGCATTTCGCTTCCAGCGTGAGCATCTATTATCGTCTGTCTGCCCGTCTGTATGTTTGTTCTTGGCTTCTACAGAACGGATTTTCATGAAATTTGATATTATTATATTGATGATATTATATTGCGATGTTCTTATTATCGAAGATAATAAGAACATCGCAAAAATGAATCATGTACGCCAATCAGGGGTACCACGTTACTGGTGACAAAAAATTAAATTTTCGTCATATCTCAAGTATTAGTCATATCAAAATATCTTTCAAATAAAAGTTGCAGAACTGTTAAAGAAGAGTATTTCCTTTCCTATACATCTTTATCGTAGGAGAAGCCGTTATCGATAAAATCAAACAAAAATGTCATAATTTGAGTTGAACAAAATTTCTTGCATGGTTACTTCTTCGTTGTTGCTAACACAAACAATCTCACAAAAATACGTTTAATTTCCTTACGTGTGCATGTAATATTATTAAATAGAAAGAAAATAGATTATTTATGACAAAGAAAAACTTGAAAACGCTATTCCCCTTACGTACAGGTATATGATTTCTTTCTAATACTCCACTGCACGAAACGCGCCCATTTACGATACATTGTACACTTTCCTGACTAGTTTCAAATTCATCAAAACCACATTTAAATATGAAAATTGCATACATTTGTGAATATTTTCAGAAAGTTTTTCATGTTGATGTACTCTGGCCCGCGAGCATAAAATTCTTTGACCATGTGGCCCACCTGTAAAAAGATTTGTAGACCCCCGGGTTAGAACATGGTTCGGCAATCTTTGGCACAGGTGCCAACTGTGGCTCGCTAGGTGAATTTGATTCGCACGAAATGATACAAGCTGAAAGTATAAAAAAATGTATTTTTAAAAATCAAATTTTTTATCTTGTACAACTTTTCTCGGAAACTTTGTAGAGGGAATACGACAATTAAACGAAAACGCTGAACAATGGAAAACTAATTTATAATCAATAAATTAGAATTCCATTGTCGAGCGCTTTTGTGAATTCGAACTACTTATTGTTAGATTGGAAAATTAATGATATTTAAGTTTTAAATTCACAATATTGCTGAAATTGATCTAAAACCTATCTAGGAAACAAAGAAACGTAAAAGCTGAATCTCTATTCAAGATTCATTTTCACGTAGGTATTTTAAATTAATAAGAAACAGCGCAATTTCCTAGAGCAACGTTAGTACAAGGCGTTCGTCTACGAATCCGAAGAAAGGCGTTTCGAATCCTTTAGCTTCCAAGATATGCTGTATTGTCAACATGCATCACAATTTCCATAAGCTCAGCGGCCTGTAACAATTCTAAAACAAAAATTAAACCAATCAGGGCGGCAAGTCCCTCTGCAAAAACTATGGGTAAGGTTCGATGAATAAAAAAGGCACGATAAATTCCTAAGGTGTTACACACTACCGCTAATGAGCGGGGAGTTGCATCAGTATACACATTAATGCTCTGAGTCTTAGGGCCTAAACAGCGAGGGTTGGTCAAGTTCACGTTGCGTTAAATAACGCAGCCAAACTGCACTTCCACAGTAAATGTCAACAATAAATATCGTTAATAATTTTACAACCGCGGAAATATTTTTTTAAAATTAACACCGATATTTATATTCTCTGAAAGCAACGTTTTCCGGATGAATTTTTGCGTTACATGCTAGACTCACTCTGCTCTGTATGCGGTGCGTCCATCCTTCATTATAATTTCGTTCCTGTCTTTCCTTTTGTCGAAACGCAGCATACCAGTGCTGAAGAAAAACGGAAAGCAATTAAAGTTCCAATCGAATCGAAAAATTAGATTTTGTAACATTTTATTACGCATAATAAGGAAAGATAAAGTGCCACTTAATTAAAGTGTAAACGAAGCACTACATATTTGTGTGATCTTTAATGCCATTGTATAAAAATTCAATGCCATCAGTAACACTGCAAGCCAAATAATATATTTTTTGGAGAAAACGGAGAGAGGCGAGGAGTGCCTTTAAAATCTTATCAAGATCCTGTACAAATGGAATAAGGTATTATAAAGTCAACATTTTCTCATTTAATTATTGAATGAAATAATTTGTCATACATTAGTCAACTTACATTGAGCCTTAAGCTTACAATTATACAATTATCTCAATAAAAAGAACGTGCTTTTTCATGTTGGGTCTCAAAATCAAGCTTATTTTTTAAATAAATAAATCGTTTTTACGCTCACCATTTCCTCAACTCGATAGTTTCGTTTACTGACGAAAGCGACTCAGGAATCTTCTTCTTCTTTTCGGCGGAATATTCGGTCACGGCATCTTTAAGTGAAAGGAGAAGATGGCAGTCATTTCGGAATACATAGAATTAATTTCACGATTTTCAGTACAAGCGGTTTCAATGTTGTTGCCCTCGAACTTGCTGCAACCGTTTCTTTATATACTCTGCTCAGTATGATAAAATGCCCAAGTACGAGATATTCCTTTTCGCTCTACCGTTTAGGCCCAAAGTCAGTAATAGACAGACGGCATTGCGAAAACCTCGGATTAAGCGACACCTAAAACGTATATTTCCGTTAAAATCTCGAGGTCGAATTTTTTCGCGATAACAACACTTTCCCAATATATGTACTCTGTATATAAGTAAAAAGTGGTTTTCGCAACGCCGTCTCTCTGTCTATTACTGGCTCTAGAGCCTAAACGGTTAAACGGTAGAGCAAAAATGAATGAAATCTCGTACACAGGCATTTTATCATAAAGAGTAGAAGGTATGAAGAAATGGTCAATAATTAAGGCAAGTTTATTCTAAGCATTTTTAACAACAATTTGATTTTCTCAAAAAACGGCTAGAACGATTTTGATCAAATTTCGTACAGTTACTTGAGTATACATCTACAATAATACTACGCATTTCATTTTTCTCAATTAATGAATATAAGGCTAGCTTATTCTAGGCAACTTTAACAATAATTGGATTTTCTAAAAACCGACTGATACGATTTTCATTTTCTAAAGATAACTAATCGACGCAATAATATATGAGAAAGTTTGTACAGCGTATGATGTACCGATTTTACTTTCTCATACGAAGTATCGAGAAAGTATTGTTTTCGCGAAAAAATTCGACCTCGAGATTTTCACGGAAATATACATTTTAGGTGTCGCTGAATCCGAAAAAATGGTTTTCGCAATACCGTCTGTCTGTCTGTTACTGGCTCTGGAGCCTAGACGGTACAGCGAAAATGAATGAAATCTCGTACTTAGGCATTTTATCATACTGAGCAGAGTATACATAGAAATCGTTGACATTGATCAATAATTAAGAGTAGTTTATTCTACGCATTTTTAACAACAATCCGATTTTCTCAAAAACGGCTCTAACGATTTTGATCAAATTTCGCACAGTCACTTGAGTTTACGTCTTCAATAATACTGTATAGTTCATATTTCTCAAAAAATGAATATAAGGCTAGTTTATTCAAGGCAACTTTAACAATAATTCGATTTTCTCAGGGATTCAGCGACACCTAAAACGTATATTTCCGTCAAAATCTCGAGGTAGAATTTTTTCGCGATAACAATACTTTCTGAATATACTTCGTATATGAAAAAGTAAAAAGAATCCAAAGATGCTACTCACCTTTAATCACACCACTTTTGCGAATCTCTCGTTTTCCGCTCCTGCGGACGCGGGGCTCAAAGTCGAACAATGAGTCGAGACGACTCGCTGTTTCTCCGATGCTCTTAACAGCCTGGAACGAGTTTATCCAATCTTCAGCCGCGTTCTGCACCATGGGGAACGAAAAGTTCGTTCCGACTTCCCTAGCTCCACGTTCACCTTTATCCGCAGTCGCCATGGAGACGCCCGGGATCGCCTCAGCGGCTAGGAACACGAAAAATCGGTCCATTTTTACTTTCTCCACATACGTAGTATACAGGAAGTACGTATTGCTTCCATGAAAAAAATCGAATTCGAGATTTCAACGGAAATACACGTTATGAGGTCTCCTGAACACGTTTTGACCGTTTTCTCGATGATGTCTGTGCGTGTGTCCGTATGTGAGACAAAAATGTTTCGTGCGCTCTAACTCAAAAACTATTCATCAGATCAGCATGAAATACTGTATTTGTGATTTTATCTATATTCTTAAGATTTGAAAAGATTTTTATAACAATCGGTCAACCGGAAGTAGCGGTTTACTCTTGTAAAATTTTAGTTTTTCTTAAAGATTTCGCTTAAAACTGAATTTTATTATTATTATTTTTTTTATATATAGGTATATATATATATATATTCAAGTTGTAGTTATTTTTTGTCTACAACTTTTGTTTGAACTAAATTTTCAAATGTGGAATCTATCACGAGATATTCAATTTTCTTCTAGATTGACGTTAGTGGGCAGCTCGCGCGCGTGGCAGTGCCAACAATTGAATCGCTAGCGCTGAAGCGTGAAAGTTGAATTTCTCCTATCGCCGTATTTGATTTTAGTTGACAATTTACGTATGGAGAAAGTCATGTGTTGGACACATCAATTTATTAAATGTTGAAATCAATCGACGGTCTGAGTCTTCTCTTGTTTTCGAATATTTTTTAAATCTCCTGCCAGTAAGCTTACATACGACTTATCTTTCTGAAAAGGAATTAAATAGACCATATATAACTCCCTGCTCACTAGATGGCGTTCTATACGCTTACGCGTATAACTCTCTCCCCTTCTTTTTCCTCTAATAACCTAATTTCTCGGAATCGCGTTTGTTTTTCCGTGCACTTGAACTCCGACCTACTTGTCAACAGTTTCCTATGACGAAACCCATAAAAAATAATACGAAAGCACTTCTTATTATCGCGATGGCCGAAATAACGTGACGTAACGAAAGGCGGAGAGATGAAGGGAACTTATGACTTCAACAGGATACTTTTTCTTTCCTCGACTTGATACGCGATTATTTTTTCCGTCGCGAGTGATCGGGAAATCAGAATGGTTCTTCTAATTATAATTACATAGTTGGAAATCACATTGTTATTTAAATGCTTGTGGTTGTAAGCGTGTTTTATATATAATTTATCCCAACCTGTGCCGATGAGAAATCTTTAACACGGCGGCGGATTTATGGTCCGCGGGGACCTGCTCGTAGCCCTTTTTGGGAGCCCTATTCGTTCACCTATATAAGAAGATTTCAGTCTTTAAATGCGAATTACCTAAATTCATAAAAATGAGTCAATAACCCGGGTTATCTTTTTTGCTAAATCATTAAAGTATTTTTTTTTCTAATTAATGATTTACGTATATACAGAGGTAGAACGACAACGCTTCTCTTTACCCAAAAATGAACCGTATTTAAAATATCAAAACGAATGAAAATCAAAGATTTTCGTAAAATTATTCGTAGATATAAAATTTATACGCGTTTTCTCCGGCATTTCTTTGCAAAAATTCGTCGAATTACTTGTCATAATTTACATCTGGCAATGCAGAACTTTCGATCGCTAAAATTGCTGAACTCGTTAAATGCTCTTAAAGACAGTACAAAGCAGAACGGTAATAGCAAAATATATAAAGAGATTACTTACTTATTATCTGCTACGAAAACTTCCTGCTACCGGGAAAAAAGACAGCTTCGAGCACGCACACACAACCGCAACCAATTCCTCACAACTCTCGACTGAATACCTGCCCAGTTTCCCAGACTAGTTCCGCAGTCATGGGGGCTTTCCCATTAAATCCCGACGGGTAAGGGCAGCCAACCTGAACATTTGGATTTATATTACCGATGACTGAGCCCATAGCTTAAGAAGTGGTGTCGTAAAGGTTGGCCAAACCTGTCGTAAAGGGATATCCCCTGCTTCCAGCATTGGCCGTATCCACTTGACAAATATATTCGAGTAAGGATTGACGCGGTTTGTTTCTTTCAAGAATATGTTTACATATACTCAAGGTCCCAGGGACCCCAGTGTTTTGTTCCGGAGTTTGTGGAAGGCTAAGTTTGCATCCGGTGCTTTTGGGAATTTCGGAAAATTCAGTTGGTGTCCCTGTCTGCGTTAATTAATATTTTAATTGGCAGTTAATTTAAAAAAGTGAAGCGGGGTGAAATTCATGACAAAATTCTTTTTAACGCCAAGGATTAAAGAAGGTAATCCGGTTACCGACTCTTCGAGTTTCCTGTAAAACGTCGTTTCGGAGATTTTTCAAAATTTCTCCGCGAAAATAAAAAAGTAGCGATAAATTGAAACGAATTAGCGTGGACAAAAAAGGAGAGAAAAATTTTGATATTCTTATATGTATCTTGTAAAAGGCAGTCAGGTATACAAAATTAAATGCGCAACTTGGAACAAAAAATGTGCGCCGTTCCTTATACCGATCCTAATTACCTCTACAGCGACGCCAAAGATGAATGTCGCTGGCCATAAATCGCCATCATTATTAATCAATTGTTTTTGCAATTGGTTGTTACTTAGCAGTCATAAAGGACGGAGTCTGTGAAAAACAAAAAGTTTTGCGTAAAATAGGACCATGATCTCGGTGTATATTGCGCAGGCCTCATAAACGCGGGTCGCACGCCTCCCTCGGTCTCCTTGGTGACATCCATGGTTGCCACGGGGATGTTATTATCAGAGATCCAGATTTTATACAAATACAAATACAAATTTTTAAAAATTACATTTATCGTGAAACGAAAATTTAATCAGATTGGAAGAAAGAGGGTCTGACCATATCCCCTACCCCCTTTTTCACTTAGTGATATGTCACGTCTGACAAAAAAATTCAACAGTGTCTGCCATCCTAGAGTTCGAATTTATGACGTCGGTTGTTATGAAGCGGTTTCTGGCACCTTGGGGTGGGGGGAGGGCGTATCAATTGAAGTTGAAGAGGACGTAAGGAATCTAGTTTTCTCTATGCTCACCAAATCGTTCATTGGTACAGATCGAAGGAGTAAAGCGATCAAAACATTTTAGGGACATTTTTAGTAATTACACGACAAAAATAAAAGGACTATGCTCAAATATAATTTTATGACGGCGGTGCCAATCATTTCCATCTCCCAAAATGCGCTGACCTGTATACCTAATGCAAAGTTTGGGAGTGATATGCACACGAGACAAAATTATTTGAGGCATATATCCTGTGCTACACACGCACCTTTCACGTGGGGAAGACATGATAAGTTGTCTCGCCGAATGACGTTTTCTGGAATTTCGAGTCTCTCTCTCGTCGCTCGGCGAAATATACTCATAATTCCCAGCCTCTTCCCTTTGCGATAACGATGTACACTCTCCGGTTTACATTCTCCGTCTCTCACGTGACAGTTGAGGCCAAAAGTTGCGTGTTTCTTCTCTTAATGAGGCATCAAAGTAGTTAATTCTGGTCGTAATTACAGGTGCGCCAAACGAGCAAACTTAACGAGCGTGTCCTTTTTGTGACCTCGCGACCTTTACTTATTTTTTTACTTTCTCATATACGAAGCATATTGAGAAAGTATTGTGATCGCGAAAAAATTCGATCTCGAGATATTGATGGAAATATACGTTTTAGGTCAGGCGTCTCAAACTCGCGGCCCGCATGAGGCCCGCGCGATGGATTTGTGCGGCCCGCGAAGCAATTTACTTTATACTACGCGACCCGAACTCAAATCTGTTTCTTACAAAATATTTAGTTACTGAAGAATGTTTATCACACTGCCAGCGAGTTTCTTGCGTATCAGAAGGACTTAACCCTCGACGCCAAATCTGGAATTTTTGTAATGACTGCCTGTAAGACGCGTAATGGAGCAATTCCTCTCTTGTGGAAAGGGAGATTGAATATAATACGAAGAATACGAAAATATGTGAAAACTAGGAAAGTAATGAATGCGGCCCGCGGATCGTCAGAAAGCCGTCATGCGGCCCGCACATCAATGTGAGTTTGAGACCCCTGTTTTAGGTGTACCCGAGTCCGAAAAAATTGTTTTAGTCTTGCTGTCAGTCTGTCTGTCTGTTATTGGCTCTAGAGCAGGTGTTCTCAAGTGCGGCCATCAGACAATTTCGGTGCGGCCGCGAGAAAATTTCAATAATTCGAAGTATTTAAAGGAAAACAATTGTTAATGGTAAATAAGTAACAGTTGTCATTAAATAAGAAGGTATATGAAAGTATTTACATGATTATCGTTACATTTTCTGTAATCTTTCCTTGATGCGGCCACGAGGGTTTGCTTGAAATATCTCCTGAGAACCACTGCTCTTAAGAGCCTAAACGGTAGAGCGAAAATGAATGAAATCTCGTTGTACTTAGGCATTTTATCATGCAGAATGGAGGCTATTAAAAATGGTTGACATTGCACAATAATTGAGGGAATTTTATTCTAGGCAATTTTAGCAACAATTTGATTTGTTCAAAAACGGTTCCAACGATTTTCGTCAAATTTCGTACAGTTACTTGACTTTACGTATAAAATAATACTACACAATTCATATTTCTAAAAATAAAATATTATAAGGCTCTTTTATTCTTTGGGCAACTTAAATAACAATTGGATTTTTTTGTACTGAATACTCGTCTGAAAGCGCTCATGCCTTTACATGTATCTCGATTGGTCGCGCCACCAAGTTAAAGCGGGCCACCACAAAGGTAGTCAGGACTGATCCTACTGGCCAAAGTGGTCGAGCCACCACCGTGTGAAATGGTGCATTTAGATCAGTGGTTCTCACCCTTTGACCTCTGTTGGGCACTTAACAAATTCGGGGATATGGAGGCGGGCATAAGCATTTTAAAAAATGTTAGATATAATGAGAAATGATGCAGTCAGTTATATAATTTAATATATATAACAACTATTATCCTTGAATAATGCTTGAAATAATAACATTACGTGAAAAGAAAACAAACTGATTTTAATACATTTTTTTTCTACCAGAGGTGGGAAAGAAGCTCGAGTTGAGGAATTAGGATGTGCAGAGGAAATCGGACACCTAGAAATGGTTCGACGGGCACCAGGGTGCCCGCGGGAACCACGTTGAGAACCTCTGATTTAGAGCAATGTTCCTTGTGGCCGCGCCACCATGGTGGCCCCGTGTGAATAGGCCCTTATGTTTGCCTGCAACATTTTCACTTTCATTTTTCTGGTTAAAAATTATAATTTAGCCTTGATTTTCATTGGCATGATACCTAAAGTGACCAGATTTTCTAGATGTCAAATCAGTACATTTTTTTTATATTCACGAAAGAAAACTACCAGATTTTCTAGATGTAAAATCAGTACATTTTTTAATATTTCTTATATTCATGAAAGAAAACTACATTTCAATATAATACTTCATATATATTGAAATTTTATACAGTATACATAGGTATATAACATTATTGTTATATATATTGGATACTCTTGCTGAAGTCGATCAGAAAATTTGTTTTTTCTTCTATTTATGGCAGGATCTTTAAATATAATTAAATAATAATATTAATAATCTATTCTGAGAATAATGTTACTTTACTAAACAGCATTAAAATATTATACTACTCACATGACATAAATAACCATAACTATTATTGTCTGGACGACATTACTTTGGAATTGAGACTTATAGTTGTAGAGAAGGGGTGGGGGTTTGGAAGGAAAAACTGAAAAACTCCCCTCCCTCACAGCCAATCATAGGTGGAGGGGAGGTAATGTTTGCTAGGGGGAAATACACAGCGTTGCCGCAAGTCCTCTTTACACATCCTGGCAACATCGCACCCGAGCCACCTCAACCGTCAATCCCACAATCAATGAACTAAATAATTATAGATTTTTTCTTCTTTTACAATCAGTACAAGTTTATAATTCAGTACAAAATTCGGTACATATTTGAAATCAGTACACAATCTCTAAAATCAGTACTGTACTGATTAAATCAGTACGTCTGGTCACTTTAATGATACCTCATAATACCTCTACTTAACGTCCGATTTAAAGTCTAATCTGGCCCACCGAAGCATTAACAACTCACAATGCGGCCCGCAGCGTAGGGAAGGACCGCTGTGGGTAAGCTTTCACGGGAAATTAAGGGACTCCAGACGTACTACGGAACGGGAGAATAATCCCGCACACGACGAAACATTACGTGTACCAATTCCTTTCTCGTCCATGACTCGGAAAAATCATGCTCTTTCGGGAATCCCCCCTTTAAAAATATATTTTCAGATTTCTCGCTTTCTTCTGCCCCTTTCGGCCTTTGGATCCAACTTTCTTCTTCAGAAATTTTTTCCTACCCTTTTTTAGGCGCATTTCGCTACCAGTATGAGCGCCTATTATAATCGGTCTGTCCGTCCGTCCGTTCTCGGCTTCTATCTAACGAATTTTCATAAAATTTGATATTAAGGACATTCAGTCAAAGACAACAAGAAAGTCGCGCAAATGAATCGCGTCAGCCAATCAGGGGTACCACTTTACTGGTGACAAAAAATGCACTTTCCGTCATTTCTCGTCAAGTATTGGTGATGTCAAAATACTTATCAAATATAACTCACAAGTAGTAAAAAAGAGTTTATTCTGATATACATTTTTATCGTCGGAGTATCCGTCATTAAGAAAATAAAACAAGAAAGAAAATTTTTTGCATGGTCACCTCTCCATTGTTGCTATATCTCACAAATAAACGTTTAATTTCCGTACGTGTGCATGCAATATTTTTAAATAGGAAGAAAATGGATCATTAATGACGTAGAAAAGAGCTTTAAAACGCTATTTCCCTTACGCACACGTATAGAATTTCTTTCAAATACTCCGTTGCACGAAACGGGCCCATTATTGATACGCCGTACACCTTTCTAACTTGTTTCTATTCCGTTTCGACCACTCTATTCCAATTCGACTCCTCCCCAGAGGCACATCGCTCGACTGCTGCGTCATCTGGCGGGCTTAGCAGGGTGTTGGCGAACGCTGACTCGCCGCAAGATGGAGTGGGTAGCGATAAAGAAAAAAAATAGGCGGGGAGCAATAATGGAGGGTAGGCAGGGTCTGACGGATGGGATGGAGTGTTTGGGGTTGAGGATGGTTGCGGAGAGAGGGACGGAAGCGAAACGAGAGCGGGAACAGGAGGAAATCACGTGCGGGCGGGCTCCGTGGAAAAAAAAAACAAAAAAATGCAGCGATTTAGCTTGGTAGAACGTTTAGAGCAAATACGTATAAGGGAGCTTTGCGATGAATGTTGTACGTGTTATGAGCTAACGGAGGACGTCCAATCCATCGCCGCTCGGATGCGTGTGAACAAGCTCGCCGCTTCTTCATTTCACGGTTCCATTTTATAAAGGCATCGCGGGCCACATAAGGTGCTCTCGCGGGCCAGATGTGGCCCGCGGGCCGTAGTTTGCCCACCCATAAAGGCTCCCTTTCCTATGCGGATTGCAGTCTGACAACTCGTTCACCTCCACTAAGAAACGTTAGGAGTGGACTTAGGCAAGTGAAGAGGTTAGCTTTCCCCACTTCATCGTAAATAATATTGTACATGTATAAGTCAACCGTGCACAGTCAAATAAGGTTTATAAAGAAGTACATAATTCATAAGTAAACTTACCCAATTTAAACATAAACTGTGAATATTACACCACAAATGAATTGAAAAGTTGACGGAAACCGCTTCTGCACCAACAATAAGTCAGTCACCTTGCCGATTTTATTTTAGCTTGATTCGTTGATTTGGAGGTCTGACTTACGCTATACTTACGTAGTAACAGTTTTCTACATGCTGGGTCGCTATGTGTCTTTTACAAAACTATTCGAAAAGAAAAGATTTTAGTTCGAAAAATTGAAGACGGGATTTTATTAATTGAAATATTTTTAATTAAGCTAATTTTCAGAGATTTGATTTTACAATACGGCATAAATACGCTATCATTTTAGACGGAAGTTTAAAAAAATCAATGGTCATTTATAACACAAGTGCAGGATTACCGCAATTCTCGAGGATTGGACTATCTTTTCGCCATTTAATTGACCAATCATCACCTGAGAAGGATCCCATGGATATAACAAGTTAGGAAAGTGTACAGCGTATCATAAATGGGCTCGTTTCCTGCAATGGAGTATTAGAAAGTAATTATATACCTGTACGTAAGAGAAATAGCGTTTTAAAGTTTTTTCTTCATCATAAATTATCCATTTTCTTCCGATTTAATAATATTACATACACCCGTAAGGAAATTAAACGGTTTGTTTGTGAGATTGTTTATGTTAGCAACAATGAAGAAGTAACCGTGCAGGAAAATTTCTGTTCAACTCGAATTAATACATTCTTGTTTGATTTTCTCGATAACGGCTACTCCTACGATACAAGGGTATAGGAAATGAAATACTCATATTTACAAGTTCTACAACTTTTATTTGAAAGATATTTTGGTATGAGTAGTATTTTACGAGATATGACGAAAACTTAATTTTTTGTCACCAGTAAAGTGGTACCCCTGATTGGCGTACCTGATTCATTTATGCGATTTTCTTATTATCCTTGATTCTAAGTTAATATCAAATTTAATGAAAATCCGTTCGGTAGAATCCGGGAACGAACATGCGGACAGACGAAACGCGCCTAAAATGGTTGTGTGGTCAATACTGACTAGCCCTCTTCCGTATAGCTCATTCATATAAAAGGTGATTCAGTCGGGCGAAATATCAACTTGGTAGCCGACTCTATTAAATCGGTGTGGTCAATTATTCTTTTTTGGACCACTCATGCAGGGATAGATTTATTGCATCACGTGTGCCCGCTCTTGTCGATTGACAACTTGAATAAATTCTCAGACCTAACTTCTTTGAGGTTTCATTTTTTTGTTAGTGTATCATGTCCTCTGCCTTACTAATATTGCGCCGTAAATAGAAGCTTAGTAAGATATAATCTCACTTTACAATTTTCTTGTAAATTAACAACCTTATAGTTCCGAATCGATTTATAAGGATCGTTTATTTACACAGTGATAATAAATGTTCAGCTTTTCGCCAAAAACAAATTTTTATGCGACGTATAATTCTAATCACAAAACGATCGCATATCTTCGGCAAACACGTAGCATCGACTAATACTAAGGAACTTTGATGAATGAGAGGTTGTTTTGACTTGGCGTTCGGTGGGTTTTAAGATTAATAGGTCCATCTAAATATATTGGTTGGAATTTGGCTGTGAGGCCGGATGAGGAATTGATGGAGCGTAAAATACGCGAAGAGAGGAAAAAATAGCGATAAACGAGAGATTCGACATATTTATTCCCTGAAGGCAAGTGAAAACATGTTGCGCAGGGGGAAAATTCCTTTCGGATAAACCATTTGACTTGCACCCGTTTCCGATTTATAAAAATCCTATAAATCATATATATATATATACACACACACATGCACTTATATATAAACCGTAAAAGAAAAAAATATATACACACACACACACATACACTTACACACACACACACACACACACACATATATATATATATACACACATATATATATATATACATATATATAAACCGTAAAAGAAAAAATATATATATATACACACACATACATATATATATATATATATGTGTATATATACTTATATATAAACCGTAAAAGAATATATATATATATTCTTATATATACACCGTAAAAGAAAAAATCAGGATATGCTAGAGAGGAAGATGTACATACATGTGCAAGCAATAGGAATCTGGTGACTATCGATTATTTACCTCAGGTCGCCGACTAGTCCGTTAAGAATAGCCAAGTCAACTTCAAAAGTAAAGAATATGTACAGTCGTGTTCCCAAAAAAAGGTCGGATAGGGTGAAATCGCATAAATCGAACATAATTTCCCCATAAGTATCAATGGAAATCTGCGATATCTGCTAGTAAAAGAATTAGAATATTCTTTCTTTTACTTAAACTAATGTCTAGTACAGTACAGCGCATCCTTTATGTTATTATAATAAGAACTGTCATTTTATTATGAAGGAATTGTGTCACGGTGCATACTACTGCTGACGTCGTGCGAAAGGCAGATGACACACTGGCAGTTTCGGTAGCATCATGTTTTATTCCCGGTGGAACTTCCTCGAGGGGAAGAACCAGTGAGTGAAAGCGAGAGACGCAGTTGCGTCGATTATAACAAAATAAAATCGGTACAACATACATTGTACATACTTTCTCAAATACTACTGCGTCGTTTAGTTATCTTCAGAAAATGAAAATCGTATGAGCCTGTTTTTAGAAAATTCAACTTTTGTTAAAGTTGCCCAAGAAGAAACTAGCGTTATATTCATTCATTGAGAAAAATAAAATATGTAGTATTATTGAAGACGTATACTCAAATAACTGTACGAAATTTGATCAAAATCGTTTGAGTCGTTTTTGAGAAAATCGAATTTTTGTTAAAGTTGCCTAGAATAAACTAACCCAATATTAATTTTTTCAAAAATGTGAGTTATTTAGAATTATTGAAGACGTAAACTCAAGTAACTGTACGAAATTTGATCGAAAACGTTATTGCCGTTTTTGAGAAAATCAAATTGTTGCTAAAAATGCGTAGAATAAACTACTCTTAATTATTGAGCAATGTCAACCATTTCATCACAGCATCTGCTCTGTGTGATAAAATGCCTAAGTACGAGGTTTCATACTACATTTTCGCTCTACCGTTTAGACTCTAGAGCATGGGTGGGCAAACCGTGGCCCGCGGGACATATGTGGCCCTCGAAAGCATTTAACGTGGCCCGCGAAGCTTTGGTGAAAAAGCAGTCTTTAAAATTTAACACAATAATATATTAATTTCGGTAAAATTATGAAACAAAACCTTTGGTTTTGAAAATTTAGTCCTACAATCCTTGTTTGTTCTTGTTTTTCACTTATGTATGATGCCTAAGAATATAAGCAATTTCCGATTTAAACTAATCTGGCCCGCCTAAGCATTGGCATCTTTCAATGTGGCACCCTGAAGAATTCGCAAACACCGATGCGGCCTGCCATGCAGAAAAGTTTGCCCACCCCTGCTCTAGAGCCGGTAACATACAGGCAGACGGCATTGCGAAAACCACCTTTTCAGACTCGGATACACCTAAAACGTATATTTCCATAAAAATCTCGATGTCGAATTTTTTCGCGATAACAATACTTGATCAATATACTTCGTATATGAGAAAGTAAAAAAAGCAAACATTGGCCCCTAAATGTAAATCGGCTTCGATGCCGTGTGTGTTCGGAGAAGGGATATATACGCAATGACAGTGGCAAAGTGCAAAATATGTTATGTAGGTCCTCTCCCCCCTCTCTCGATAGTCCAGCAAAGCAATATGTATTAAAGCGAGTGCTATTAATTCAAATCGGTCTCAATTAGTCGAGCTCGTTAAAATGAAATCGCATATTTCGAACCCTCATGTGACGATGAATACCTGCATTTGCAAACAAAAACTTCCCGGCCGTAAGAACGTAGTAGCATTTGAGAGAGACATCGCTGCAATAATCGATGGCGATCCGAATTTTATCCGAAATTATCCGATTCGTCGCCTTACGTTTCTTTTCGTTCTTTCGATTAAAATCTAAGTAATAGAGAGCGTGGATAATTTGCTCATGAAATGAGATGGCGCGAGGAAAAAAAGTTTTTTTTTTTTAAAGATCTCAACGGAAACTTTATTTTCGGTTTACGAGATGCGCTTTCTTCTTCTTCTTAATCATCCGTTTTCCTAATTTAACCCCGTCCTTCTTAACTCCTTAACGAGATAAGTTTCCACGGCGGAGTCGTCCATTGTTCTTCATCTTGATAAACCCTTCCAATCTCCTTAATAATAGAAGAGTTGCAGATTTAACGATATATAATTCCCCGAGATAATTTCATGAGTAAAAGATTACCGTGGCAAAACTCAAAAGGTTGGCGTGTGAGCCTCTATAAAATTGTCTAAACGCAATTTTCTATCACGTCCTCCATCTGTAGATATGTATAAAGTTTTGTCTGTATGCATGTATGTTTTTTATAGCTCAGCAAGTACAGCACATAGAAACAAGAAGAAGGTACCATTTTAACCGGAATAAAGAGTTAAGTGGTGTAGTCAGGTTTTTATATCGATTTGATTGATCTTTCTAATTTTAAAAAAATTTCCTTTTTTCATTTTCTCCATTTGAATAACATATTGATTAGTGCAGCTTATTTTTCGTTTGAATTTTGAAATTGCTTAGAAACATGGTACGAACTCGAGACATATGGTTGCATAAAGGAAAGAACAAAGTTTATTTTTATTGAAGACGGAATCCGAATCCTGATCGAATTAACGTTAAAATGAGTTTAGAATCAGAAAAATGCGTGATGTTATTAATTTTATGACAATACCAAATTATAAACTACCATGACAACTCCCATTGTCGCCGAAATTGAGAGTCCAATGCATTTATATTGGAAAAATTTTAACGTAATGTCTTTTTTCAATTTCTGTGTGCGACTTTGATTTGTTTACATGTGAACAAAATACTTGTTGATTTTAATTGAAACATTACTAATAAATAGTATTTAATGATATTTTGGGGGGCGTAGAGTGCATACTCCAAAGCAATCTGTTTTTAAAACTACGTAACTTATATAATTAGACGTATATTTTTCACAAATTGTGATTGGATAAATCGTAACATTGTGTCCAAAGTATTGTTATATAAACAATTTTCTCGTAACAGAACTCATGAATGAGAGAATCGGGCTATTATTCGGAGGATAATATTCGCTCTGTGATTCTTAAACGTTCTCTATTTACTTTTTGTCTTTCGTTAAAATAATAAATTTCGTTTGTTCCTTTGTTCATCCATTTTCTGTTGATTATTGCGTTCTTGCGGGTTTTGCTTACCAACAGTTTTCGTAACGTAGCAACGCTTTCATCAGTGCGTATAAATATACGTTCCGATGGGTACCGTTTCCGTTGACTACGGTCCTTACGTTCGATACATTTGTTTGAACAGCGATGTTGGCCTTAATACGCTCGGATTATTTCCCGTTACATCAAAGGAATCCAGGAGTTCATGTTGATTTCTTTACCCTGTGCCACAAGTAGCGCGCAGAATCCAGGGCCCGAGAGAGAAATTCCGGGCCCCGGTGCTTTTTCCGCTCCCGGGTCCCCTTTCCTCAAATAAAATCGAGTACAATTTTTCGCTATATATGCGTGTATATTTACTGCAGTAATTTTTCTTATTAGCAGACGAACAAGTACATATGTCAATTTTGTGTAATAATTATTTATATTTATGTAAAGTTCTAAGAATACAGATAAGCATGAAATTGAGGAAGTGACATTAACCACACAATACAGGTGTTAAACGATCCAAAATATTTCCTCAAAATAAATTTCAGAGTTTGAAATAGTGAATAATGTTGATTCTTGTGAGAAAAATTGCATATTATTATCATTTATCGAAATTTTATACCTATCTAGAAAATACATTGGTATATTTACGACTTGACATAAAATAGTATGAAATACACTATAAGAAGAAACATAATTTATACTTTATACAAATACAAAAAAGAATAATTGAAGCACTTAGAATAACAATTATGGTTTATGAAATACAGTGAAACAATCTTTACATAGTGCGACGTTACATGTGCTCCGTTTCTCCTTCTTTATAGTACTGCAGTTGGCACACCGCCTGTAATTTTTAATTTTCTCAGGCCCGTGTATGCCAACATTTACTAAACGCACTGTATTCGGCACAGTTTCGAGCCCAGTGGATCGCTTCCTTTTTTTGTATAACCTCTCATAGGCAGATATCCCGGCTTTTGTTTCAATGAAAAATTACCTATTAGTTCATTTACTAATTTTGATCTGAAATTCAGATGGCTGAAAGGCTTATGGCCTTCTGTTTAGCTATCCCTTTATGAAGGATATAACTATTTACAATAGCGCAGTCTAAAAAGTAATAAAAAAATTTCACCCACCAGCGACGTGGTTTTCTAGCAACGCTATATACTGAGAAACACTGGTCAAACTTATGAACCCCACCCAAGTATTTGTTATAGTCGAGTATGGCCTCGGTGCATAGAACCTCTACACGATTGCCAACACTATTTGTCCTCAAAAATTTAGCAGGTTTGCCTGGATTATGCATCGTGCTAGCGACACAAACAGGAGTTTTTCCGCAGTCCAACCACTTCAAATACCAATGTCACCTGCCATTGCATAATCAATTTCTAGTTTTTTCATTTTATCATTCTTTTTCAATTGGCGAATTGGGAAATGTTTTCGGTTTTGTCTAAGATTTTATTTTTCAATAGCTGAGACATAAGTTGCAAAGAGGTAAAGAAATTATCAAGAGTTCTACTTAGCTTATAAACTACTTTTTCGCCTAGACTTTTAGTTACACTTCCATCTGCTTCTTTCCCGGTGTAAACATCAATTGAAACTAAAAATCCAGTTCCGGCACAACACATCACCCAAACTTTGAAACCTCGTGTTATCGGTTTCAGAGGCATATATTGTTTCATTGTGGACCTCCCTTTGAATTCTACCTTTGCTCTCATCAATCGAAAGATATCTTGTGGGTGCAAAAGCCGATGAAAATGTCTCCGATAACTGATTCAGAAAGGGTCGAATCTTATACAGACGATCAAAATTTTGCGATCTCCTCGGCGGAATTTTGGAATTATCAACTAGATGTAAAAAGCGCAAAATTTTCAAAAACCTCTTCACTGTCGTCACTCGCGCAATACGTTCACAATGAAAATTTTCGTCCCTGGACCAGTAATGCCTAAAGCTCGGCAAGTAATGGAATCCCATGAAAATAATAATCCCAAGCCAAGCTTTTAGCTCAACAACGTTTAGTCCCAAATCCTGATCATGCTGATTTGAATAGGTATATTAGACTGTGAAACAATGACGGATAGGAATGCTTCCGTAAGAAAAAGACTTAGGAATAACTGTTTTGGGGAAATTTTTTCGGACCAATCGATTGTGAAAAGGAAGAATTACTAAATACTTTAGGATTATGTGCCTTCTTAGGCCACATTAAATCATCCTGTTCATCATCCCTTCTCTCGTACTCTTCACTTTCGCTCTGGGAAAGCCTATAGTCTTCCCCCAGCGATAGCACTGATATATCACTGTCACTACTGTCGCTATCTGATTATAATCTACATCTGTTTCAAACTCACTTTCAGGTAACACACTTCGAACTTCAACATTTGTGGGTTTCCTCTTAGCTCTTCCTTTTGAACACCCTGATGTACTAGGAACAGGTGATTCACGTTTGCTTCTATAGTCTGTTCACTTTCTTAAGTCTCTTGACCTTCATGGAGCAAGTAGCCAATCAGGAACGTTTCCCCTTCCATCGTCCCTCACAACTTTCGTGCGGGAGGACAGATAGCCAATCACGAACAGCAACAGCTTGAAGGAAACGGCGGTAGAAATGGCGACGCAGACCGATGTGAACGCTTCGAGAGCAAGCGTAACACTGAGTTCCCCCCACTACCTTCCCAAACGAACCGTCTCCTATTGGCTGCTGCTTCAAGGTCAAGAGACTTTAGATAGTGAACACTATAGTAGATCGTGATGCAGGAGTATCTCTATCATCTACATCTGAATCTCCCCCGAGGTCGGAATCATACGCTTGCTCCTCCGATACCTCTATCAGTGCCCTTTCAATTTCTTTCTCCGATAAATTATACATTCCTGAGAGCAATAAAGGGGTGAAATGTGTAAAAAAAAAAACACCTTGTATGTTGTGTATAAAGGTATATCCTGAGAAAGGAATTAAGAATTTGGAAAAACTTCGAACAAAGTAAATTGCAACAAAATGATATATACCCCTTTATACTTCATACGCTTATTCGTATGAATACGTAGTACTCGTGGAAGATGTAGAAGTTCTTACAAGAACAGTCCGTGGAAACTTCTTACTTATTTGAGAGACCAAATGAGACTGAAAGCTTCATCTCACCCCAGCGTGCTCTGTGTGGGTTCTTCAAGTATTTGTAAACACCCTCACTATTTTCTCCCTCCTCTTCTCTTTTTCTCTCCTTTCATATTCTTCTATCCGTATCTATCTCTCCCTCTTCTCTTTTTCTTCCCCCCTCTCTCACACCAAAAGGTGCTTATTGCATGTGTGTAAACACAGCATTCATACCGACCGGAGGGAAGAGGGTCAGACGGTCATAAAACCAATGCCACTTGAAAGGGCCTAACGAAGAGATATCTCCAGCATACATACATAGGCACTGGAGGGAAAAGACGGTCAGACGTCGTAAAACCTATGCCATTTGAAAGGACCTAAAGAAGGGATATCTCTTTCAAAAGTTTTCCAGTTCTACTGAAAGTAAAAGGCCTTGGAAGTTCGAAACATATCGTCCAAATATATATTCATATTGAACTCACAAAAATTCACAGAATAGCATAATTAAATCAGTAATATTCAATAATATTGAATGAAATGAAAAAGATATTCAATAGAATAGGATTTTTAAAAATTTCGAAATGTTTAAAGTTTTTGCAAAAAATTTGCATTTTTTGCAAGAATGCCAAACTTAGTATAAGTAATATACATTAAGACTTGACCTCCTGAGCACAAATATATATTAATAAATTCGTTTTGAGAAGAATAAGTTAGATAGTGAAAATAATTGATAGCTTACGACGAAGAAATTAACTTAAACTGAAAGATTACGTTAAAATTACTCACGTGATGTATGCGTTAAATATATTTAATTGCTGTACAGCATCTCCGAAGGTATAAACAATTGAAATGTTTGAGTGAACATTTCCACATTGCTGCCATTTATTCTGGATATGTTTGGGGTTTGAAAACTTTAAAGAGAGACAGATTGGGAAACGTTAAAAATTTTAATACAAAGTTAACTACATTCTAAACTTAGCTGTCATTTTGAAAGTATCGATATTCTAAAGTAGTACATTTTAATGTTAAACATATGTTTATGAAGAATGATGCTGCACAATGCAGCGATTACTTAGCTATTAAGCCTTTCTCATATAAACGCTAAACTCTTCTTCACGTTATACCTGCATTATGAAACATGATACACTATTATATTGGCCGAATATATATCGCTCTCGACATTAGAGTTCTCATGAATAGTTATCGTTAATTACACCCGCGAATAGTTTTTAAACACGAAGAATAATTATTACGTTGAAAAATTCTTTGATAAATTGCGATGAAGAAATGAACTTATAGATTAAGTTGCAATTATTCAAGTGAGGTACGTTTTAAATAATTTTCTATTGTCTTACTTATATCTCCGAAGGTATAAAAGATGGAAAGCTAAATGTTTTGCTTGTACATTGTAAAAGGGAAGGAATTTGTTTTCTGATAAGAAAAACCAAGAATATAGAGATTCTCGGTGAATACGATATAATATATATTCGTATATAACTGGTTTCACTGTGCATGCCTTTCTAATGGTAATTACATGACTGGCGAAATAAAATTTAAGTGAACTTTCTTTGTTTGGACACGCTTTAGCGAAAATTATAAACCTTAGGAATTTGCGGCACACCAAGGACTTACTCGCGGCACACCGGTTGAGCAGCTCTGCTACATAAACCAATGATTTCCTAATATATATTGATTTATATTGGGATATCGAGTTGAACAATACATATTCTATGCCGTATAAAATTTAGCTCTACGATCGCAAGGCATAAGTTATTGGCACGATTAAATTTTCTTCATGTTTGATAGAATTACATTAGCTAGCTGTATCCTGTGTGAATATGAGCTTTTTTCATTTAAACGATTTGTGACAAATTACCATACGTTATCTAGCGAGTGCATTGCTACCGTAGTTTTCATGTAATAATACATCGATTTAAAAAAATAAATGGAATTTTTAGCAATGTTATTTTTTGCATACTTGTCTTAGGTGTTTAGTAATATATCAGTTAACGAGCTTTATTTTGGAATCGGCTGCTGTCGGATTATTTTTTTCTCTCTTCAAAGGATTTTTTTCGCGGTGACTTTATTTCCGGAGCGCAGTTTCGCCGTTTATTTTTTGTTTGCTCTCTCTCTCTCCCTCATGGAGAAGTAAATCTCCGACGGTAAATGTTTTCTCTCCATCGCCGCCTTTATAGCTCACTCTGAGCTGCAATTTTCCATGCTCTGCCGCAAAGATAAAAAAAAATCGAAGTCGCTTTTGCCGGTGAAAAAAGAAAGAAAAAATCACAAGCAGATTAGGTGCAGCGGACCAAAGAGAGAGAAACCTGGCTTTGCAGAGCAAAATGGGGCACAAAACAAAGGTGGCGGGCTCTTGGGATTTCATTCCGCGACCACAGAGTCTAAAACGGACCATTTTCCACGAAAGACCTCGTAGAAAAGAGTGATGCTAGGAAAGTGCTCGGATAATGGGAATTTCAGCAGAAATTTACTCAGATATGTATTTTTTTTAAATATAAAACTCGCTAAATGCGGGAGTACACCGTACCTCGCGCAGTTTTTAAAGACAATGGGATTAAATTTGCTTTACCATGGATATATATATATATTAGGAAATTCCAGCTTTTTATACGTAATAAAGCTAACAGTAATATGGAAATACACGAGGATAATACGCAGATACACACACACGCGCACACTCACACATATACATATATATATATTTTTTTATTTATTTATTGGATTTTAATGTTAGTTGAAATGTTTTGCAACTGCATGAAATTTAACTGTTCTGATTCTGAAAATTTGTAGCATTTTTAACAGAAGCTTTTAAATTTCCAATGAAATCAGAATTGTGCAAGCATGCAATTTCAAGTTTATGTTCTCACTTATTATATATATCGAGTTTTGTTGTAATTTTAAAGATTTTGTTTCCATTAAGACTTTTAAAAACATATTTTATAGTCAAAATCTACCAAAAGGAAAGAGTTGCATAAATTGTTTTAATCTGCATAAAACGGAAAACCTGCCAAAGACGGAATAATATGCCGGTCCCGTGAGGTTCCGCCTCTCGCAGATTTTACTCTTATCTTATTACTGCATAATTTTATGTGCGTACATGGTGATAAGACTCTTTCGACATTTCACACGCACGCACACATATGTACCTATGTATGTAAGTCAAATATTTTACTAAGAAAATAATTTAATTTTGGCTTTAACCCGCACAAGATACTCTACTTCGGTCACAAAACGATTACAAATTTTTTTATAAAGAGGAATACGTTAAATATCTCCGAAATGGATGGTTCTACAAAAAATTGTTTCAAACAAAAGTTGGAAGGAATATTATTCTCTATAATTTTGGTCCTTATAAAGATTGTAAATAACACCGTTTTAAAGAAATATTCGATGAAAAACTGAAAACACCGAATATTGATAAATAATTCCAAAATAATAACTGCTATGGAAAATTGTTTCAAATAAAAGTTGTAGGAAATTATATTATCTACATTTTCTGTAACTGTCGATGTATACTATAATGATGTACTACCAGAGAAATATCGCAAGAACCGAATCGGGTTTCGAATAAACCTCAACTTCCAGTTAACCGGTATTGTCCAAAAACTAATCAGCTCTTTGTGAACATACCAAAATGTTATACATGATATTTGGTAACGATATGGCTAGTACTTTTCGAGTTAGATCGCCCACAATCACATACACACACACAGACATCATCCCGAAAATAGTCTAAACGTGTTCTAGGGACCTCAAAACATGTATTTCGGTTGAAATCTCGAAGTCGATTTTTTTCTTGAGAACTACTTTTTCTATACTACGTATATGGAGAAAGTAAAAAGAGAGAGAGGAAAGGATTTTCCGTCAGTTTTTAATCTGCGCTTCCCTTCCGCTTTCCTCTCTTCGCATCTCTCGGAACACATTATACATCATTCCCTTCCCGAGCGTTCATTTCTCTTAATCTTCAATCTTTTCATTCCCTCACGTTTCCTATTTACCCTCTTCTATTTGCTTTCTCCCTTCGTCGTTCGGGTTTGAATTCCTTCCTTTCTATTTCACTCCCTCTCACTCACTCTTAACCCTTCCAATCGCATCCTCCATTTTGTCTATCTCCCCTTCCCCTCCCCTCCACTCTCTACCTCCCCTCCCCTCTCTCTGTACCTCTCCCCTCCTCTCTCTTCACCCTCTCTTTCCATCCACCGCCAGTGGTTTTCATTCCGTCTCGCCGCCTTGCCTCCAATCTCTTACGCGTCCTTCGTAAAAAAAAAAGAAAGAAACGATGCAAAGCCCTCTCTCGGACCATAAAACCAGCAATTCCCATCGCCCTTCTCCCTCCCCCAAAAAGGGATCTCGGAATCAGAAGAAATTCCATCCCCCTCGAGCAAAAAAAGGTTTTTAGGAGGCAGACGTCTTGGTTTTATGTAGAGGTTGGTGGTTTTGGGAAAGGGGCAGCCAAACCAGTATGCTATGTCGTAGAGAAGACAGAGGAGTAGGGAGGAATGAAAGAGAGGAGAGAGAGGGGGGAGGGGGGGAAAGGAGAGTGAATAGGAAAGACTAAGCGAATGGAGAAATCGGGCTAAAAAGATAAAAGTGAAAAAAAATGTGTGCCGAGCACGCCCGTTCTAAGTAAAACTTCTTTGCGTTTTCTCACTGAAAATGTATTTTGATTTTTATGATTTTGATTGAATGAAAGACTTTTGAGAGTATAATTTTGTTTTATTTTTTTAAGTACAAATTTCCATAGATTCAGTAAGAATACATGATACAGTTGACTTATGATAACTAAAGTAAGATACATAGATTTGGGATTGTAAAGTATGTAAATGCCGTTGAAAGACTGCATCAATGGTCGAACGTGATCTTGTAGTTGGAATGGCTGGATTGGTGTTGAGAGTGAAATTGAACGTTTCTTGCATGAATGTAATGAGCGGCAGTGCTTCTTCAGAGGCAAAGTTTATGTTAAAGTCCCCGCTTGAAATCATGGGTATTTTATGACAATCTTTCTTCAGTAAGGCTTCACCTTGAATAGAGTACGGCAGCAGAATGAAATGGATGAAGTCGATGATATTCTCCACTGTTTGGTTTGGATGCGAATTCCGATGTAAATTGTATTCGGCGTAAGGCAGTGCAGGCTGGACTTCTGTTTCATCCATTACTGGTGGATTACTGGCGGTACTGGTGGATGGAGCACTGCTAGTTGAAGGCATAGATAAATCTAACCGTTGATCTTGTTGCAATCGTACCTGTAGTTGCTTATTTCGTTCTCTCCATTCTCTGTTACGCTCTAGTAGACTTTTAGGAGCTTTCTTGGGTGGTTTACTTGCTAGAATTCGAGCTCGATACTATCGAGCTGTCTCTGCGTTTGTCTTAGTCATTATTATAGTCGATCCGAAATCGGAAGACTCCTGGCCTCGAAAACGGGGCGTACACCAGTTAGCAGCAGCCAATAGGAGACTGTTTGTTTGGGAAGGTAGTGGGGAGGAAACCAGTCTCACTCCTGCTCTCGAAGAGATCGCATCGGACTGCGTTGAATTTTCAAAATCGGTTCACTAGAACTCGAGATGCAGCACTGGAGACGATAACGCGTCACGCGCTCCAGTCGCTACCGCCCGGGACAAGCGCCCGGCACAGACTGGTACAAGGGCGGGAACAGAGCCAGCGGCGGATGTGGATGACGTAATAACTTCCGTGACGCATTTTCGTCTCCACGAACGAGTTATAGTCGTGTGAGAATTTTATGTAGGTGCCGGCAAAAAAGTTTCACTTAAAAAAAAAAACGAAGGGAAAGAATGAAATTGGTTGGATTGAGCGTTATAGTGAGAAAGAGAGCGGGAGTAAGTGTGAGAGAGGGGAGGGGTGAGAGAGGGGGAGAAGGAGAGGGGGAGAGCGATGATGCAAGAGAGTAAGGGTATAAAACATGGTTAGGAATGAAGAACTGAGGAGGAGATGGCATCAAAGGATAAGGCGTAAACGGACCGGGGACTTTGTGATGAAAGAAGTCGATTACCGTCGCGTTTCGGTGCCGAAGTGAAAAGAAAACGCCCGGGCGAGAAAACGAGAAATGGAGAGGAAATTTATCTACATGGACGGAATAAAAATTGATTGGATTCGGAGATATCGAGAGGTTACAGGGAAGGCGAATTATTGAACGCTTAAACGGTTTAATTGTGCGGGAGACGGCAGAAGAGTAGTAGCGTTGAGCCACCCGCGGTCCGCGGGCCGCACGCGTCCTTCGGGAGTCTTTTATGAAGCGCGCGAAACTATGATCAGAAAGAGATCCGTAAAACTTAACACGCAAATCTGTATCGTATACATTCAAATTACGTCAATAAAACATTCGAGATTGAAAAGTTAACCCATAAAAACATAGCTTAGCGTTGACTCTTACTTATAAGAAATCTCAGGATCTCCGCTTGACATCGGAGTTGAAGTTTAATGCGGCCCGTCGGAGCAATGACAACTTGGAATTCGCAACGGCCAATGCGGCTCGCTACGTAGAGAACAGGGCCTATTTTAACGTGCAGTTCTAACAAATTTGTGTAGTTCTGTAAGTCCAATGTGCAGCTGTAAAATTAATTTTGTGCTGTTGTCATTTTAAACATTATCTTATAAATATTTTGGAGTGTATGTGTGTGTATGTATATTCTTTATACGTTTTTACACCGTTGAAGCTATCGAATTCAAAAGTTTCATGGGCCATCCTATGGACCAAAGGAAGAACTTTGTCTAGGTTTGCAGACCGTGGAGTCTGTTATACCCCATGGGGTCAACAAAATACTATTTTCATAAGAATGCTTGGGAAATGGTGTGGAGAAACCCCAAAATGCCATGCAGCCCTTCACTGATGTGGATATAAATATACCTAAATATTAACTTACTGTCACGGGAAATGGATTATTTTACTCACGAAAGACTGAATATTTTAATTCTGTTCATGTTTTGTCGTTTTACCTACTAAATCGCTCGAAATTTTCTTTAAGCGCAAAATTTATCGGTTTAGATGTCCATTTTCCAGGCGGCAACAAATTTAAATTTCTTAATTGTTGTCCTCTTCAAAGGGAGACATATCCACCTAAAGATTAATGCAAGGAAAATCCACGCCGAGGCACGCCGTAGAGGAAGAATAGCTAACGCCAAGATAAAGGATACAATGGATTCATGCCTAAATATAGTCTATGAATACTTTTAAAGTGAGTCAAATGATTTTTAAGGAATATTTGAACATTGTTATCTTTTACCATTCACACTGAAAGATTTATCGCAACATAAATCGATACGTTTGTTCAGTAACCAAGTTGTTGTTTATTTTTTACGTTTTGGCTAATAGTATTGACATAATCCACATAATTTTATTGCTGTCTTAAAGGCTTCGGTGCATCTATCCATGTGAATATTAAGTAAGACGTTAATGTGTAATTATATTAATGGTAAAACTTTACAATACAATACATAAAATAGCAAATTTTAATGTAAGTCTCTCTTGCGTAATTAAGGAATGGGGAACGTTTGCCCCGAGCAATAAAAATCGTTTGCCACTTAAAAGAAAACTCTTTCCCGGAGGAAGTCGGGCGTTTCAGCTAGTTACTTATACTACAATTGGCAGCTACAAAAATACAAACTAAATGTAACTAACTTTTAATTGCATTTATTATTATTATCAATAATGCGTTACAGGTGGGCAACATGCCCGGTGGTAACAGTACAATCAAATAGAAGTAGAATACAAGTACATTTATAAGTTACAACTTTGTCTCCATCATTTTTAGTTAAGTGTAAGCCTAAAAATATTAACTGAAATTTGACAATTTTAGAAGAAAACAAAAACATTTGAAAATTATTGCATGTGTGCCTAAAATGTATTCAGAGAAGCTTTTCAAAAGTGATTGCCTGAGGTGCAATTTTTAAGCCGGCTCGCTCCGGTCACCAAGAGCGAGCCCTAACAAATTATTTTTGTGCAGCTCTAAAATTTCCTTAAAATAGAGAAGGCTGCCCACCACTTGTTTTTACTTTCTCATACGTAGTAATGGGAAAGTATTGTATTCATGAAAAAAATCGACTTCGAGATTTCAACGGAAATACACGTTTTGAGGTCCATAGAACACGTTTATACTATTTCGGAATTTTGTGTATGTGATTGTGGGGGCTCTAACTCTAAAAGTACTTGCCATATCGTTACCAAAATTCAAATAACACTTTGGTATGACCATGAAGAGCTGCGTAGTTTTTAGATAGTACCGGTTAACCGAAAGTTGAGGTTTATTCGTAACCCGATTGGGTTTTTGCGATATTTCTCCGTTAAAAAATCATTATTTTATATACAATTCCATACAAAAGTTATAGAGAATGTAATTTCCTACAGTTTTTATTTGAAACAATTTTCTATAGGAGTTATTGTTTAGGAGTTATTAATAAATAACCGGTTTTTCGGTTTCCGTTAAATATCTCCTTAAAAACATCGTTATTGGTAATCTTCGTAAGGACCAAAGTTGTAGAGAATAATATTTCTTCCAAGTTTTGTTTGAAACTAATTTTCGTAGAACCATCCATTTCGGATATATTTCGCTTTATCTTAAACAGCGCCAACACCATGTAGCGGAGAATTCTGTAAACATTCAAAATATACGTAATTTACGGCAACAAGGACGATGGTATTCTTTTACGATACGAAATAATAATTTTGCCTTATAATGCTATTCATAATAATTTAAATATATGGAGAATATGGAGAAAGTCATGTGTTGGCCACATCAGATTTTTTAGAGAAAGGTTACCTCTTACGTATTGCTAAGAGCAACCAAGACTCGTATTGTTTTTTGCTATACACGAAACGTTCTGGAAGCGAGGCAGTCGGAACGGGAGAGATTACGTTTCTGAATAGGTAAAATAATGAGTAAAATAGCGTCGCAGGAGTCTGGTAACATTTGTATGGCATGAGATTTATTATGGAGCACTTCGATAATTCGTTCAGAAATTCCACGTAAATATTAACTTTCTTAAACGGATAATTATCCTTAGAATTTCGATAATTTTTTCTTGCGATTAGTGTGTTAATTGCTCATTGAGTTTTATTGCGAGTATGTCGAGGAAACGGAAAAGGCGGGAATGACCTACTCCCATCTGCTACTCCGTGTTATACGAATGGAATATTAGAATATTTTTTTATAAATTGAAGACGCGTGATTAGTTGCTAAGACATGTAGGATATTCATTCAAATGGAGTCACTTTCCGATCGAATGCGAAAAAAATCCATTTGAGGTATTAAAAGTTTTGAAGGTTTTTCCATTCCTTTAGTATAGGTATTTATCGGATCTGAGAGTTTTATATAAATTAAAGTGTATTTCGTAAAATGTTAACCCTCGTTAGTTATCCCCGTAACAAAAAAATCGGTACAACACACATTGTACAAACTTTCTCATATATAGGTACTAATGCGTCGTTTAGTTATCTTTAGAAAATGAAAATCGTATTAGCCTGTTTTTAGAAAATCACATTTTTGTTAAAGTTGGCCAAGAATAAACTAGTCTTATATTCATTCATTGAGAAAAATGAAATTCGTAGTATTATTGTAGATATTTACTCAAGTAACTGTATGAAATTTGATCAAAATCGTTAAAGCCGTTTTTGAGAAAAACGAATTGTTGTTAAAGTTGCCTAGAATAAACTAGCCTTATATTCATTTTTTGAGAAATATGAACTATACATTATTATTGAAGATGTAAACGCAAGTAACTGTACGAAATTTGATCAAAATCGTTCTAGCTGTTTTTGAGAAAATCGGATTGTTTTAAAAATTCTTACAATAAACTACTCTTAATTATTGATCAATGTCAACCATTTCTACTCATACTCTGTTCAGTATGATAAAATGCCTGAGTACGAGATTTCATTCATTTTCGCTCTCCCGTCTAGGCCCCAGCGCCAGTAGCAGACAGACAGACAGACGGACAGACAGGCAGACAGACAGACAAACGGACAAACAGACATACGGCATTGCGAAAACCACTTTTTCGGATTCAGCGACACCTAAAATGTATATTTCCGTAAAAATCTCAAGGTCGAATTTTTTCGCGAAAACAATACCTACTTTCTCGATACACACCAAATAAATACACTGAATGCTGCCATAACGGAAAGATTTCACTCGAATCACTGTCTGAGCCGCCTTTTCTATTACGAGAGCTCTTAACAGCAGATGCTTGCGAAGCGAACATATACGAGAGTACAACTCATTGTCAGCCCTGGCGTTCGCATCAATGGGCGCCGAAATTAAATCACCCCCTGGAAATGGTCCATACTGTTTCCGATTACACGGCCAAATTTATCATTTGGTCTCGCCGCTATATCCAAACGAAGCCAATAAGCCAGGATATGGACAACTTTATATTTTCGATTCTGCTGAAGCAACAATTAAGACGGCTTGAAAGTCAATCAAACGAAAGGTGTATGGCTAAAGTAATGCAAAAATTGGACTAGATGCTGCGCCAAGTTAATCCATTTGCAGAGTCGTACAAACAAATGCATCAAATTGCCCAGTCATATACAACAATGGATGAACGCACGGTAATTATGGAAGACCCATACTTAGACATGAGGCGATATAATGCACCTGCAACAAGAACGGAGGTTGCTGCAACATTTGTTGGAGAATATGGCGAACCACCTGCAAATAGAGACATATGCGTATATCCCACAGGTGACTGCTGTAGAATTATATCACCGCTAAACAAATATGGAGACCCCATGGTGTATCCCTTGCTTTTTCCGTACGGGGAAAGTGGTTGGCATAAGGAAATGCAGCACGTAGCAGAGAGGAGTATTGAAAGACGAAATAAAGTAACACTCTTGCAGTTTTAAGCTTCCAGATTTGCATTGAGACCTGGCTTTAGTCTTATTCCTAATAGCGGGAAGCTATTTCAACAACACAGTGTAGATGCCTGTCAAGAGTCAGATCGTTTGATACGCTTACTGTAATGTCAGGAAAGAACCTAGAAATTTACAATTGTGTCTTTAGAGAAATCTTTGATTAAAAAATATAAGTTCAAAAAAAAATAAAAACCTGAATGTTTAATTAAGAACCTTTAACATCCGCTAGATCGGCGTATGCTACGCCGCGTATAGCTACTATTTTAATCTATTTCTGTACCACGTACTGGACGGCGCGAATATTTCAACGTTAAGTTTATTCGCCTATGTAGAAAAATAATAAAATGGCTTTTTTAAAAAAATCTTCCGAAAGTTAAAATTACTCTGCTAAATTTTCAGAGGAAACATAACACTACGGATATTTTTGCATAAGATTCGGGCAAGATCGGATTAACGTGGACGTTTTAAAGTATTTTTTTAATATTTCTCTCTCACGGCATCACCCTCTGATTCCACAGGAGGTATATTTTATTAAAAAAGTAGAGGTCGGGTTTCCTTTTCCGAACAATGGGAATCGGCGAAAGTATGAGGGGAGGAAATAAAGTGGGCGTCGAAATCCGAATTAAAAAGAGAGAGCCAGAGAGAGAGAGAGAGAGAGCGAGAGTGAGAGAGAGAGGAAAAAAAAGCTTTTATCCGTAAAAAAAATTATATTTAGTTCGATAAGGTATCTCTTCCCAACGGACATGTGATCTTGTAAGGGGAAAAAAAAGAGTGGAAAGAATGGGACTTTGGAGACCTCTAGGGGATGGAGGAGGAATTGCAGGAGGGAAAAAAGAGACGGAAATTGTGGCGTGTGGGTAGGAGGAGAGGTGGAGGGGAAGTGAATGGGTAATACGTGAGACAAGTAAAAGAAATCTCTAGAAGTGGCCGGAATGGTAGAGGAGTCTGTGATGGGGAGGGGGGGAGGGAGAGAGGGAGGAAATTGAAAAGAAGAGAGGGATAGAGAGAGAGAGAGAGTGAGAGGGAGAGAGAGAGAGAGAGGATGTAGAAGTGTATAAAGTGTGGAAATCAAGGAGGGAAACGGGAACCATGAAAAGGAGGATGAGAGGGGAAGAAAAATTGCAGAGGGTAATGGGATGATGAAAGAGAGGTGAGGAAGTGAGATTCGTCCTCGTTAGAGGGTGACACCGTCGGGTCTCTTTGTTTACTCTGCCAGAAAGATATCGAGGAGAAGACTCGGGGAATAAGAAACCGTGAGGTCTTCGTTTCTGGAGGGATTATAAACGAAATAAAGGAGGTTCCTTTCGCAAAGGTGGTCGACATCTGAGGAGAACAGGGTGAGACAGGAACGTTTTAATCGTGTTTATATAGCATCTCCCGCGATGCTTTAAATGGGATGATCGAAATTCGTTTTTAGTCATTTAGTGGCATACTATTTGGTGGAGATAAAATTTGTTATGATAAATCACTAAGTTCAATTGATAGCAGCAAAGAAAATCGGTACAACATACATTGTACAAACTTTCTCATATACGTACTAATGCGTCGTTTAGTAATCTTTAGAAAATGAAAATCGTATTAGCCTGTTTTTAGAAAATCACATTTTTGTTAAAGTTGCCCAAGAATAAACTAGTCTTATATTCATTCATTGAGAAAAATGAAATTCGTAGTATTATTGTAGATGTATACTCAAGTAACTGTACGAAATTTGATCAAAATCGTTAGAACCGTTTTTGAGAAAAACGAATTGTTGTTAAAGTTGCCTAGAATAAACTAGCCTTATATTCATTTTTTGAGAAATATGAACTATACATTATTATTGAAGACGTAAACTCAAATAACTGTACGAAATTTGATCAAAATCGTTAGAGCCGTTTTCGAGAAAATCGGATTGTTGTTAAAAATGTGTAGAATAAACTACACTTAATTATTGATCAATGTCAACCATTTCTACGTATACTCTGCTCAGTATGATAAAATGCCAAAGTACGAGATTTCATTCATTTTCGTTCTACCGTCTAGGCTCCAGAGCCAGTAACAGACACACAGACGTTATTGCGAAAACCACTTTTTCGGATTCAGCGACACCTAAAACGTATATTTCCGTAAAAATCTCAATGTCGAATTTTTCGCGAAAACAATACTTTCTCGATACTTCGTATGAGTAAGTAAAAAGGGGGGGGGGGTAAAACGAATAATAAGTGTAATAGTTATTAATTTACGTGCGCATAACTCCTTATAACCTTGCAGGTATTTTCGTTATCTAAAACGAGACGTGTGTGTTTAATGAAACAATGTTTTTTTTAATTGAAAATAATAAAATTAAGAGTAGCTTATTCTACGCATTTTTAACAACAATCTGATTTTCTCGAAAACGGCTCTAACGATTTTGATCAAATTTCGTACAGTTACTTGAGTTTACGTCTGAAATAATACTCTATAGTTCATGTTTCTCAAAAAATGAATATAAGGCTAATTTATTCTTGGGCAACTTTAACAAAAATGTGATTTTCTAAAAACAGGCTCATACGATTTTCATTTTCTAAAGATAACTAAACGACGCATTAGCACCTATGTATGAGAAAGTTTGTACAATGTATGTTGTACCGATTTTCTTTGAACAGGCGTCGCGACTGCAGATTAAAAAGTAAAAAAAAAAACTCGAGAGAAGAGTGCCTCCGACGAACCAGGACGAGCTGTGAAGGGGAAAAAAAGGAAAGGCATGAATGGCTCTGATAAGGAAATATGGATGTCTTCCGTCCAATGAATGGGAGAGATAGCCAACGTGGCGTTGAAAGAGAAGAAAGATTGCAGGGAGAGGGAAAAGGGTTTTTTGCTCATAAGATAAGCGAGGCATGTTAAATAAGTCTCCATTCATTAGAGCAAGACTTTCATCTTGGTTTAGCGTAAAACCTAATGAAATGTTCTTTTAATATCTTCTAGGCGAAATTTCATATGAAATGCCTTCCCCATATACCTTTTAAAGATCCGCTTCAGTTTCTTTTTGCATATGAGCATTATTTTTTAAGGAAAGTTTTACTTTAAAGGGCGAAAATGTTTTAATGTCATGAGTCGCATTGTGCCATTTAAAATACAGGGTGATGGTGGATAAAACGAGTTAGGAAAGTATACAGCGTATCACAGATGGGCGCGTTTCGTGCAATGGAGTATTTGAATGAAATTATATACCTGTACATAAGGGAAATTGCATTTTAAAGTTCTTTTCTTCATCATAAATAATCCATTTTCTTCTTATTTAATAATATTACATGCACACGTAAGGAAATTAAACGTTTGTTTGTGAGATTGTTTATGTTAGCAACAATGAAGTCGTAACTATGCAAAAAAAATTCCAAGTTGAACTCGTATTAAGACATTTTTGTTTGATTTTCTCGATAACGGCTACTCCTACGATGAAAATATATAGGAAAGGAAATACTCTAATTTACTAGTTCTACAAGTTTTATTTGAAAAAATATTTTGATATGAGCAATACTTTACGGGATATGACGAAAATTTCATTTTTTGTCACTAGTAAAGTGGAACCCCTGATTGGCGTACGTGATTCATTTTTGCGATTTTCTTATTATCTTTGATTTTTAAGTTCTTAATATCAAATTTCATGAAAATCTGTTCTGTAGAAGCCGAGAACGAACTTGGGAGTGGATGGACATACCGACGATAATAGGCGCTCACGCTGGAAGCGAAACGCGCCTAAAAAGAGGATAATGAACTCGAAAAGGAATTGGATAAGCAACAACAAAGAGGAAATGCAAGGTAAACACATTGGGACGATGTATAAAGGGAAATAACAATTTTCATTCCGGGCATTTAATTTGGACGAGGATATTGAAATTATTTTGGCGATTCCTGAACGCAAACATAAAAAAGGTTAACAGCATGAATAAAACTGAAACGGAGCGAAATTATACGGCGAATATTATGCAAGCGAAGGAAAACACCGGATTAACATAGCATGATGAAATCGGGAAAACGTCGTGTCGGGGGAGAAACCTCGTGCAACCAATGAAGATTGAATGAAGAAATAACGGTAAAATTTTCATTTTTCATCGAGCGTCCAGACAGACAGACAATGATAATTTTTTAAATGCATTTTGTTATATTTTGTCCAATCGGCCGAACACGTTCTATAATAAAAATTCCAGTCGCCTTAACTCTCGAACCTTCCAATCGATCCAAACCATAAGCCCATTTCTTTCTTCTTATCGTGATTTTATATAAATCGTAATAGAAAAAAAACATTCGCCATTTCCATGCGGCAGTGTAGGCAGCTGATCATTTTCAAATTACAGCACCACGCCGAAAAAACCGAAATATTCCGTTATTTATTACGCGAGGACGGACGTCCGCGACTGATGCATTAAAACGGGCCCGTCTAATTTCCCGGGGGCTCTATAATCATCGAACGGGAAACACGAAATAGAATGAGACTAAAAGGAGGAGGAGGTTAAAAATCCCTCGGAGAGGCATCGCACGCAAAAATAGCCCAATCTCTAAAAAAAATCGGTACAACATACACTGTACAAACTTTCCCAATAATACGTACTAATGCGTCGTTTAGTTATCTTTTGAAAAATATGAACTACGTAAAATCGTTATAAACATCAGCTTAAATAATTATACGAAATTTGATGAAAATCGTATTAGCCGTTTTTTCCAAAATGCAATTATTATTAAAGTTGCCCAAGAATAAACTATCCTTATATTCATTCTTTGAGAAAAATGAAAATGTATTATTGTTTCAGACGTATACTCAAGTAACTGTACGAAATTTGATCAAAATCGTTCTAGCCGTTTCTGAGAAAATCAAATTATTGCTAAAGTTTCCTAGAATAAACTAGTCTTATATTAATTTTTTGAGAAATATGAACTATGTAGTATTATTGAAGACGTAAACTCAAGTAACTGTACGAAATTTGATCAAAATCGTTAGAGCCGTTTTTGAGAATATCGAATTGTTGTTAAAAATGCGTAGAATAAACTTCCCTTAATTATTGAGCCATAGCTTCTGTTCTGTATGATAAATGGCGAAGTACGAGATTTCATTCATTTTCGCTTTACCGTTTAGGCTCTAGAGCCAGTAACAGACAGACGGTATTGCGAAAACCACTTTTTCGGACTCGTCGGCTACACCTAAAACGTATATTTCCATCAAAATCTCGAGGTCGATTTTTTTTCGCGATAACAATATTTTCTCAATATACTACTTAGTATATGAGAAAGTAAAAACGTACCAGCTGCGAGAGATAATATGACAGAAGAGTTTACGAGGATGACAGGCTTAGAATAGGAAATGGGACGTAGGGGAGGCGTCGGATAGTCGTCCCCCATGGGCGAAAGGGGAGTTTCCCTAACACGGGTTCTCCATATCCTGTGGCGTCGTCTGTATACAGGAGGCTGGGAAGCGAGTGCGTCGGATGAAGTTTCTGAGACTCCTAAGTAAGAAGTGGAAAAGAGAGATACACTCTCCCTTTCCTCTCGTGGACACCCCTGGATCTGTGTAGTGCGCAGACGCAAGCAATGCCCCTGGGCGTGATGGTGACTTGGGAAGAGGAGTGAGGAGGTAGGGAAGGGATACTCAAAAAGCTTGTTTCTCTGCAGGAAAAATTTTGATGCGAGTCAAATTTACATATCGTAGCGTTTCCTAGAACAAACATAATACATCTTCTCTTCTGCCTTTGATATTTAGCGGGGGCAAATTATTTTTTCAACGCACAGCCGGAAAAATAAGCTTTTATTTTTTATTTATCACGAAATCATAATCAGCATTTTACGGCCTTTGTCATGACCGTAACAACAATAACAAGGGCAGGCACATACGAACACGCCCTCGGCAGGACTCGAACCCGCGACCATACCATTGGGAGATAGACACGCTAACCACCCCTCTACCACGGCCGATTGTCAGAATAGTCACGATTTTTCGATGTTTGAATAACATCTGTGACCAATCTACGCGTTTTGTGGACGAAAATGGAATTTTTCAAAAATTTGATATAAAAAATGTTTACTTAAGCGCTGAACATTTAGCTGGACGTATGCACTGTCCCTCGAGGGAAGTCTAAATGTAAAGTAATTTCAGGCTAAATTCTGCTAGAGAAACGTGAAATATTTTATATAGTTTTTTGTTTAACTGACGAAAATTTTCAAACGATTCAATGGTACATTTTTCATTGAAAATCGGCTTTCAAATATTTAAAACAAATAGTAAACGGGTTGGTAGTATTATTAAATAAAAATAGTGTCCCATATTTGCAGACCAGGAATAATGTCACAGCTTCATTTTATTTTATCCACAAAGTCCTATCCTATCACCTAACAAAGATTAGGGAAGAGGATTTAGGACGCGAAAAGGAAAATTGCGAAAAATTTAATATCAGCGTAGCGAATTGTAAATTATGAAAATAGATTTAGATTTGTAAATTCTTTTCGAGGAGTGGGAAAAGAAAGACAGACGATATAGTAAATACCAAAAATGTTTTAAGGATGAATTTTTTTATGAAACGAGTTTGAAATTTGCTGGCTCCTCTATCGAGACACCGTGGAGATCAATTTTCTCTCTCGAAGCAGTACAAAAAAGAAAGTGTCTCACATATGAAAAGCAAATTGAAATACGTTCAGACCCCGAGGTAGCGTCCCCCTTTATATTGCCCCCCCCCCCCCCCTCCCCCTCCCCCGCATTCTCTCAATGAATCGTGAACAGAACTTCCATTTCATGATTACATAGAACAAGCATATACCTCGATTTACTACCACCCTCTTTTTAGCGCCAATGTCAGTGTTGGACAAACGGTGACGCCAAATCTCTGTATTGCATAAAACGTAAAAAGATGTAATAAATACTATGCACTACCGTGTACCAAGGACAGTATTATTTTTAATTTACTTAATGCCATTTAGAATGATAGATGCTAGACGTACTTAGATTCTCTCGACTTACGATCTCTTCCGTTATTTTTACTTTCTCATACGAAGTATCGAGAAAGTATTGTTTTCGCGAAAAAAATTCGACCTCGAGATTTTTACGGAAATACACGTTTTCGGTGTCGCTGAATCAGAAAGAGTGGTTTTCGCAATGCCGTCTGTCTGTTACCGGCTCTGGAGCCTAGACGGTAGAACGAAAATGAATGAAATCTCGTACCTAGGTATTTTATCATACTGAGCAGAGTATACTTAGAAATGGTTGACATTGATCAATAATTAAGAGTAGTTTATTCTACGCATTTTTAACAACAATCTGATTTTCTCAAAAACGGCTACTTGAGTATACGTCTACAATAATACTACATATTTTATTTTTCTCAATGAATGAATATAAGGCTAGTTTATTCTTGGGCAACTTTAACAAAAATTGGATTTTCTAAAAACAGGCTTATACGATTTTCATTTTCTAAAGATAACTAAACGACGCATTAGTATATGAGAAAGTTTGTATAATGTATGTTTTACCGATACTTTTTTACGCAGCAGAGAAATGTACGCAAGGGCATTAAAAGCAGCACAGATTTTTTTGCTTAGGATGGGTACGACGATAGAAAAAGAGAGTGAATTAACCCTTAACTGGGTCAAAAAATGTCACGCAACTGGGCGCGTGGCGTACTGAGTGCGCCGCTGCACTGTGTGGAAAATGCGAACGTAAACAGTAATAATAACGGTAGATTCATTCTCAATTTTGTTTATTTAGTCTTTTAATGCATGTTATGATTTATAATTCTCATTGTTGAAGTTATTGTTGGGATTTTCTACATTATATACAGGCAAATTTTCAATATATATTAAGTACCATATGATATTATATCATTAAAAATTTTTTAACATAATATATTTACATAAGCGTCATTTTAAGTACGAATATGTAAAAATAAAAGAAATGATGCTAAAAAAATTACTTTGTAGAAATATTTAAACTTTTACAAGCAAATCACGATGCGTGTTTAACACAGCGGAAGCGACGCACATAGCTTTGCGTCTGTTTTACTCCTGAAGAACAATAGCTAAAAGGTTGATAACAAATTGTTCGATTAGTCAGGCAATAAAGATAGGATAGATAAGATAACAATGTACCTATATGAAGCATTCTTTACAAATTGACAGCATTTTAAAAATATTTGGCGTACTCCGTACCCACTTAAGGGTTAATATGTATTTGAATAATTCGTTTAGCTTCTTATATAGACGGTTTTAAGTATTTCATCCGCTCCGGCATGCTCCAGAAAATCTTCGACTAAGTTAAACTGGCTACCGCCATTAAAACTCCATCTTCTAACAAAATCGAGAAAAGAAAGCGACGTTGCTTTTGAATTTCGCCGTTCCGGCATATCGCTACTTTTTTCTCTATCCCTATTCATTGCGCTACTTATGATTTTTTATTATAGTCTGTACACTTTCTTAAGTCTCTTGACCTTCATAGAGCAAGTAGCCAATCACGAACGTTTCCCCTTCCATCGCCCCTCACAACTTTCGCGCGGGAGGACAGATACCGATGCGCGTTGCCAGCTCTTGCGGATTTTCGCATTCAGCTGCTATACTACACGATTTCTAAATAACATAACTTCCCTCCTGTTAGCCATTGCAGATCACCAACTCAGCAGGGTAACAAAAACAAAAAAAAACTAATAAAAATAATAACAAAAAATAACAGTAACAATAACTTAGAACTCCACAGCAACAGCAAGGAAACGGTGGTAGAAATGGCTACGCAGACCGATGTGAACGCTTCTATATAGAGCAAGAGTAGGACTGAGTTCCTCCCCACTACCCTCTCAAACGAACCGTCTCCTATTGGCTGCTGCAAAGTGGCGTACTCCCCGTATTCAAGGTGAAGAGACTTTAGATAGCGAACAGAGTATAGGGCATTGTTTTGCAAAGATGATAATCGAACGAATCCGTCCTACATTATCGAAGATCTTTTCCCGAACTAAACTGTCGAGCTTTTAAACGACAGATTTCGTTGCTGCATTTAGACCTTTATGGCGAACCACACACAAACGGTGTGGCGCTCAAAGCGAAATCATCTCTAATGAATAGACTCCGTCACTGTCTTCAGTTTCACCAGCTATCATAAACGTGATTTAGTACGAGATGCAACGGTCACATTTCATTTTATCCTAATCGTTTGTTTCTAGCGTACTAAAAACTTCGATCACTGAAGGATCGTTTATATACGAAAACCAGAAAGGGTCTTAACGCACGGAAACGAGATTAACTGGAACATGAAACGCTTGAAATCAACAATAATGCATCAAGGATTAGCTAGCTTAATTACGGCGCTTTACAGCGAGAGAAGTTGGGCTTGTGGATATCTGTAAACAGAAATGATTTACCGAATTCCAAAAGCCGTTTTAATTCCCGAGAAGGAAATCTTTTTTTTCGCTCCTAGTCAAATATTCCGCCGTTTCCATTAACAGCGATATATCAGCTTAATATCCTCCCTCGAAAACTCGTGCCTGCAAGTCCAAAAAATGCGTATATTGAAGAAAAATTTCATCTTCTCCTCATTAGGGTTCCTTTCCACACCAGAAATATAAGTAGATCTCCCGTCGCTGAATCCGATATATCATCGCTTCTTTTAAAACTGGGTACAGAGGGTATAGAGTGACGCTCGAGAATTATCAATAACATTTTTAAAATAATAAAACGTGCAACATAATGCCGTTACAAGTGCACACAAGCTTCCAAGCATACGTCACTTTAAGGGAAAATTGTTACAGATCGATGCAGGATTCTCTCAAGGGGGGGGACCGAAATATTTGGCAAGCAAAAAAGTTCTATGAAAGTTATATCAATACCTACATGTCGCGTATTGCATTATTAATTATATATTTATGATAAAAATAAAGGGGGCAAACCGTATCCCATTTCTCTCTGACGGCGCCCATTAACCCAAATTTAAAATAACTATGTATGTTTCCACAGTTTATAAAAGGTCGCAATTTTCTAGGGGAGGGTCCGGACCCGGTGGATAGGGAGTGCCCGTTTAAAATGATCCATCGTTATTGATCGAACAAGAAAAGCAACTAAAACGCCGGAAGAACTGCAAAAAAAAAACCATCATTCTTCCTTTTTTAGGCGCTTTTTGCTTCCAGCGTGCGCGCCTATTGTCGGCGGTCTGCCCGTCCGTCTGTCTGTCCGTCCGTCCGCATGTTCGTTCTCGGCTTATACCCAACGGATTTTATATTAAAAACTTTCAATCAAAGCTAATACGATAATCGCAAAAATGAATCACGTAAGCCAATCAGGGGTACCACTTTACTGCTGACAAAAAATGAACTTTCCGTCATATCTCCTAAAATATTGCTCATATCAAAATATTTAAAAAATAAAACTTGTAGTACTACTATTTCTTTTCCTAAACATTTTTATCGTAGGAGTAGCCGTTATAAAGAAAATCAAACTAGAATGTCTTAATTCGCGTTGAACTTCGAAAATTTCTTGCATGGTTACTTCTTCGTTGTTGCTAACATAAACAACCTCACAAACAAACGTTTAATTTCCTTACGTGTGCATGCAATATTATTAAATCGGAAGGAAATGGATTATTTATGACGAAGAAAAGAACTTTAGGACGCTATTTCTCTTACGTAGAGCTATATCATTTCTTTCTATTACTCCATTGCACGAAACGAACCCATTTGTGATACGCTGTACAATTTCCTAACTTGTTTTTGTATTCCGATGAAGTGCCATTTTGTCCGACATTTTACGAAAATATTAGCTCCCTATATTTTGTCTAGTTTGGCGCGGTTATTTTTCACTTCGAATATTCGCTCGCGGCCATGTTGTTAGCGGCTCTTCGCGTAGCAGTAAACACCTGATCCCATGCTGGAGAAATGAACTTCAAGAACAAGCATTTAATAAAGAAACTTGTCTCAGGTATCTCCAATAGTCACAATAAGGTTATAATATTGTGGATATTGGAGTTACCCGAGACAAGTATTGTTTTAAAAATTCTCGTTCTTGAATTATTTTTTTCAGCCACAAGACGAATATGATAATTGTCTGTTGTGTTAGAACTGACCAGTTAAAAAAAATTCGACAGCTGAAAAAAAATCGGTACAACATACATTGTACAAACCTTCTCATATACTAATGCGTTGTTTAGTTATCTTTATAAAATGAAAATTGTATCAGCCTGTTTTTAGAAAATCCAATTTTTGTTAAAGTTGCCCAAGAATAAACTAGCCTTATATTCATTCAATGAGATCCGTACGAAATTTGATCAAACTAGTTAGAGCCGTTTTTGAGAAAATTAAATAGTTGTTAAAAATGCGTAGAATAAACTTCCCTTAATCATTGAGCAATGTCAACCATTTATTCATAGCTTCTGCTCTGTATGATAAAATGCCTAAGTACGAGATTTAATTCATTTTCGCTTTACCGTTTAGGTTCTAGAGCCGCGAACAGACAGACAGACGGAATTGCGAAAACCACTTTTTAGGATTCAGCGACACCTAAAACTTATATTTCCATCAAAATCTCGAGGTCGATTTTTTTCTCGATTATAATACTTTCTCTCCGGTATTTAAGAAGCTATATTTTTTATAACAATTAGAAATATCGAAAAAAGTGAAACGGCGAATTGAAGCCTATCTCAAACAGTTTTAGATAGGGTTTTAGATAGTTACCATCAAGGTTGTGCGCACCGTTGTCTGCGCAGCATACCACTGTCTGACCTACGTGTCATGGTGCTTGAGTGCAATGGAGACTCCACAAGTGAAAGCACAGTGCGTTCTGTGGTTTGCTGAATTTAAATCAATGATTCGTGTGCAGAGAGAATTCAGACAAACGTAAAACAGAGATCCTCCCATGGTTAAAACGATCAGGCAATGGTGTCAAAAGTTTAAAGAAACGGGTAGTGTCTTGCCAACATAGCAGCCTGGCCGAAATTGATTATCCACTAGAAATCTGCCGTGCGACAAAAGTAGCATACATGGAAGTTTATTAGCTCAGGTTTTAAACTTTTTTAGTTATACATTTTTATTGTTTTTCTTTTTCTATGATGTCTGCATTGATTTAAAAAATAAAGCTTCTTAAAATACCGGAGAGATTAAATGGACACCATGTACTTCGTATATGAGAATGTGAAAACAAAAGTTCAGCGTCCAAAGTTGGGCCGAATCTAATGAAGGAACCTTCGGGGGCACATGCTTGGAATAGTTTCCGGATTTCCCACTCAATTCGGCCCTTAACGGTGTAATAAGGAAGGTTCTGCCCAACTAGGACCTAAGCCGCACTCCTATCGAACTGATTCTTTTTCTCTTAAGATGAAAGGTATTTAAGTTCCCTAATTTTCTATGAAAACTTCGTTTCGAAAGCTCCCTTCGCCTCCTTCCCACCTGCTGAATGATATGAGTCGCTTCAAGTTTCGAAGCCTTATTAGGATATACATTGGTCGTGGAATGCATTATAAAATGGAAGTAGTCACAGGAAAACTAAAAAACGTTTTAGACACATCGACGTTTGGTAAACAATATTTTTTCGTTAACTTTGTGAATCAAATAAGGGTGGATTTTCATGTAAACCCATGAATAAACATGTTACGCATTATCATAAAACATATAAAATACAGTGTCACTTTGTCCCTTTGTCATGCAATGCTTTTTGAAGCTTAAAATCTCGCAAACGACTGAACCAAATGTGATGAAATTTTCAGGAGAGCATTATGATATAATAAAAAAAACGTTTTAAGGTATTGGTAATATATAAAATCCTTATTCTGTCCCATTGTACTTTTGTCACTCCCTCTGTCAAGCTCCGAAAAACGGAAATATACCTGGCTAGAAGGGACTAAGGTCGGCTTTTGAAGCACAATAAATACTCGCGGCGAGGGTTTTGAACCTTCGCTCGGATCGAAGGCAACCCTCTCAGCAGGATTTCAGGTCAAAGACGACTGCCTCAATTTTATTTCAGAATAATCGATCATCCCCGTCATTTTTGACGGGCACTTATACTAGTTTTAATATAATAGACAAGGCAGAACAAACGCATATTTATAATTTGTTACCTTAGAACAGCGGTGCTCAACATGTGGCGCGTGCGTTGAGCATAAGAAAATAATGATTATGAAAGGATGAATTATAGTAAAAACAATCCATAGCATAGCGTAATATTTGTTAAATCACTATGCAGAGATGACTTACAAATTAATTTTAATATCCGACCCTAACCTTACATTTCAAGATACCACCTTACGTCCAATGGAACGTCGAGGAGAGATGCTAGGAGACAGGATTGGAATCCAGAAACTTCTCAAGATGACGACTGCGCTTTATCAAGGATATATCGAGCGACAAAAGAGGTCAGCATGGAGTTCGATACGTAAAAGGTAAAATTGTTTCATTTATCAAAAACCACGTTTTATTATAATTCCGTACCAGGACCCCAAAATTTTTTTTAGTCTCGTTATCACCCCGCTTACTGATCTACACTCACGGCAAATAATGCGAACATTTATGTTAGGAATAAATCCGAAGTAAAGGATTTTGCGGGGCAAAAAGTTCTGTTTTACTTTCTCATATATGAAGTATATACTATGCTAAAGTATGCTAATAGCGAAGAAATTCGACCTCGATATTTTGACGGAAATACACATTTTAGGTGTAGTTTAGTCCCAAAAAGTGGTTTTCGCAATGCCGTCTGTCTGTCTTTCTGTTACTGGCTCTAGAGCCTAAACGGTATAACGAAAATGAGTGAAATCTCGTACTTAGGCATTTTATCATACAGAGCAGAAGCTATGAATAAATGGTTGACATTCCTCAATGATTAAAGGAAGTTTATTCTACTCATTTTTAACAACAATTTGATTTTCTAAAAAGCGCTTATAACGATTTTGATCAAATTTCGTACAGTAACATGAGTATACGTCTGTAATAATACCAAACAGTTCATATTTCTCAAAAAATGAACATAAGGTTAGTTTATTCTAGGCAACTTGAACAATAATTTCATTTTCTTAAAAAGGGCTTGAACGATTTTGATCAAATTTCGTACAGTTATTTGAGTATACGTCTGCAATAATAATACTACACATTTAATTTTTCTCATTGAATGACTATAAGGCTAGTTTATTCTTGGGCAACTTTAATAAAAAATGGACTTTCTAAAAACAGGCACATACGATTTTCATTTTCTAAAGATAACTAAACGACGCATTAATATATGAGAAAGTTTGTACAATGTATGTTGTACCGATTTTTACTTTCTCATACGAAGTATCGAGAAAGTATTGTTTTCGCGAAAAAATTCGACCTTGAGATTTTTACGGAAATACACGTTTTAGGTGTCGCTGAATCCGAAAAAGTGCTTTTCGCAATAACGTCCGTCTGTCTGCCTGTTACTGGCTCTGGAGCCTAGACGGTAAAACGTAAAAGGAATGAAATCTCGTACTTAGGCATTTTATCATACTGAGCAGAGTATACTTGGAAATGGTTGACATTGATCAATAATTATGTTTAGTTTATTCTACGCAGTTTTAACAATAATTCGATTTTCTTGAAAACGGCTATAAAGATTTTGATCAAATTTCCTACATGTATGTTTACGTCTTCAATAATACTGTATAATTCATATTTCTCGAAAAATGGATATAAGGCTAGTTTATTCTAGGCAACTTTAACAAAAATTGGATTTTTCAAAACCAGGCTGATACGATTTTCATTTTCTAAAGATTACTAAACTACGCATTAGTACGTATATGAGAAAGTTTGTACAATGTATGTTGTACCGATTTTTTTATTTGGCGGCGACAGGGCAATTCCTTTTAAAGAAATAACACACAGATTGAAAGTATAAATGAATATAAATACATGGATAAAGTAGTCTCTCTCTTGAGCTGAATAAGGGATCATCCCGAAATCTGCCATTTACCTGTGTTTAAACACCCCAGAGACTCTCCTATTGGCAAGTGTTCAATGGACTTCCCTCACTCTACATTAGTATCCGATCGTATAAACTGATATTTTTCGACGCGCTTCGCTTCCAGCACGAGGCTTATTAGCTTCGGTCTGTCCCTGCGTCCGTACGCATGTTCGATCTCAACTTTTATAGAACAGATTTTCATCAAATTTGTTACTGGGGACTTCTGGGAATAAGCAATGTGAAAATAATATAAATGGCTTACATAACTCAACTATGGGTGCCACTTTACTGGTGACTAAAAATTAACCTTTCGTCATATCTCTTAAAATGTTAGTCATGCCAAAAATGTTTTTAATTAAGAAATTTAAAAACTAGTCACATTAGTTATTTTCACATAAATTTTATTTACGGAGTATCAGATTTCAAGATAATAAAAATCGGTACAACATACATTGTACAAACTTTCTCATATACTAATGCTTCGTTTAGTTATCTTTAGAAAATGAAAATCGTATAAACCTGTTTTTAGAAAATCCGATTTTTGTTCAAGTTGCCCAAGTATAAACTAGCCTTATATTCATTCATTGAGAAAAATGAAATACGTAGTATAATTGTAGATGTATACTCAAGTAACTCTACGAAATCTGATCAAAATCGTTTTAGCCGTTTTTGAGAAAATCGAATTGTTGTTAAAGTTGCCTAGAATAAACTAGTCTTATATTCATTTTTTAAGAAATATGAACTACACAGTATTATTGAAGACGTAAACTCAAGTAACTGTACGAAATTTGATCGAAATCGTTAGAACCGTTTTTGAGAAAATCGGATTGTTGTTAAAAATGCGTAGAATAAACTACTCTTAATTATTAACCATTTCTACGTATACTCTGCTCAGTATGATAAAATGCCTAAGTACGAGATTTCATTCATTTTTGCTCTACCGTCTAGGCTCCAGCGCCAATAACAGACACAGACGGCATTGCGAAAACCACTTTTTCGGATTCAGCGACGCCTAAAACGTATATTTCCGCAAAAATTTTGAGGTCGAATTTTTTCGCGAAAACGATACTTTCTCGATACTTCGTATGAGAAAATAAAAAACGCAATTTACTCTGAACTTAGAAATTTACTTTCGTTTTTTCTGTAGCTGCCCACGAAAATAATCTTGATTAAACGACATCTGCTAAAATTACGTAAATGCGTTTATTAAAGCACCAGTTTAGGAGGGGCAAGAAACGTTTCGTATACAGAGAGGGGTAATCAGGTCGTGGCGTCTCGATATTTTGTTAGGTTTTACGTTCGTTCCAACCACATCATTTAGTTTCAAATATTCCAACGAGCGAGACTCGTCTGTTTGTGATACGCTGTGCATGTTTTACAACTTCTTTCTTTTTCTAAGCGCGCGCATGAATAATTCATTTCGGCATCTCTTTCGAATGGTAAAACGAGCTGTGACTGTTCTTCTTTGGCGCAGATCGCGAAACGCGAAAAGGCGCAATAAGGCTGACATACGTATATATACATGACACGTCTCGTTACTCATGTTCCGGAAACCCTGCGCATTCAAAGGAACGACCGCGCCTCGCGAACGAACAAAAGCACCGAATTCCGAGCGCTGCAGAAGGTCAAAATCAAAAATAATTCTGATGCTTAAATTTTCTTGCTGTTTATGTGCACAGGCAGCACAGAAAGACGTAAATTCAAAGCATAAATCTTCACGCTATCGCACAGATACTTATTCCTAATAAGAATTGAAAGATAAGTTGATATTTGCTGTTAACACTTTTTATGAAACAAGCTAAATGTTGCAAAATTCGCCTCTGAATAAAAGGTTCCATTATATATATATATATATATATATATATATAAATTTAAAATTTACATAATTTGAGATAACCAGTCACTTTAGTAGCTATTGATGAAGATCCATTATTTTTCCTTTATTTAATCAATTTCCTCAAAAGCCGGTTAAACATTTGTCGGCGAATATTTATTTAAAAACATCTATTATTTACGTAATAACATTGCTTCGTGAAAACGCGTAATTAACAGGATGAAAAATTGTGAGAGGTAAAAAAGTTGAGAGGTAATGAATGTATTTAATTAAGTTTTTCAATACAGAAACGGTCGAAGGGGAATCAAATTTTTCTATTGCTAGTTGATAACAATATTTCTGACATGACATTTCTTCGCAATATTATTGGTAATATAATAAAGTAAGGAAATTGGTTCTTTAAAATAGTTTCTTAAAACTGTGTTTTGAGTATATATTATTTTTGAAACTAATTGTAAGACTATTTGGGAAAAAGAGGAGCTGAGATTTTTTGTATAACCCACGTAATATAAAAGTAGCTGAAAAATTCCCTAAAAATACTATTTTTACGTTATATGAGAGGAAAAGATAATTTATATACTTCAAAATGCTTAAAACGGCGCTATAATTTTCACTTGAAGAAAAGTTTGTTTAATACCGTATCTAACACAAAATACCGACATATATCTCACAATCATTCACCTCATTGAGAGTAATGTATGGTCAATTCATTATACTCTTGGGTGACACTCTTCAATGGCGGGCCATCCTAAGATACAGGGAAAATGTAAGGATTAAAGGAGAAAACCGCAGATTTTTAAAAATATGTGGTTGCCGTTGATCATTTAAATTTATTTCGGTGGTACCAAAGTTATAAAAGTAAGAAAACATATTATTTCTTATATCTTATAAAAAAAGTTGAGTATAGAGGAAAAATGTATATTAAAAACGTGTTTTTACGCGCGTTTCGCTACCAGCGTGAGCGCCTGTTATCGTCGGTCTGTCCGTCCGTCCATCCATCTGCCCGTCCGTCCGTCCGCATGTTCGTTCTCGGCTTCTACGAAACGGATTTTCATGAAATTTGATATTAGTGATTTAAAATCAAATATAATAAGAAAATCGCAAAAATGAATCACGTACGCCAATCAGGGGTACCACTTTACAGATGACAAAAAATTAAATTTTCGTCATATCTCGTCAAGTATTAGTCATATCAAAATATCTTTCAAATAAAAGTTGCAGAACTGTTAAAGAAGAGTATTTTCTTTCCTATACATCTTTAGCGTAGGAGTAGCCGTTATCGATAAAATCAAACAAAAATATCATAATTTGAGTTGAACTTAGAAAATTTCTTGCATGGTTACTTCTTCATTGTTGCTAACATAAACAATCTCACAAAATACGTTTAATTTACTTACGTGTGCATGTAATATTATTAAATATGAAGAAAATGGATTATTTATGATGAAGAAAAGAACTTTAAAACGCTATTACGTGCAGGTATATAATTTCTTTCTATTACTCATTGCACGAAACGCGCCCATTTGTGATACGTTGTACACTTTCCTAACTTGTTTTCCTTTTTTTTTTAGCGTGAAACATGCTTTTAACTTATTAGTTACGTATATATGAGATTCAATAAGACCCCCATCGGCATTTACTACCAATTGCAATTTTCTCAGCCAGATCCTAATTCAGTCTGTAACAGGTTATTGACGAAACTTCTCTCGACAGGAAGAATATTCGTTCTTTAATATCTTGAACTGGTCGGACTGTTTGTTGATAGTTCGCCATTTTTTGCTCCACTCTAAACAAAATAATCTACCAGAATTTAAATCTGGTCTTTCAGGCCATTAACTAATTTCGATTTAATCAGGACAATCAGGACATTAAATATTACATCGCAACTCGTGATCTGTGATCGGAAGCATTGCCTTGCATGAATGCGCAATCCGCCATTTTGATATTCAATGGCAGGTAACAGTTGCGACAATATTTCTCCACAATCATTCTCTTGGCTTTATTTTTTACTATTAATTTTAATTTACCATGTATAGTCCCCGCTAAAGAAGCCAACACTGAATCTGAAAATTTATTATTTTTTCTCTTCCTCAGTAACATAACCGCAGATATTTGACCTTTTTCTGATATTTGCATGCGCATGTTTTTCATGTTTCTAGGACGTGCAATAATACATTTATTTTCTTCAGAAAATAATATTTGATTAACAGAATCATTTGTTTGAAAGCATGTTAAAAGGCTGCGACAATATTATATATTCTTGCGTTTAGCCTCGGGAACGAATGCCTACACAAGAACTTTCGTAAACCTTTAAGTTGAAATCTTATTTCAGCTAGAATTTGGTTTCGAGTTCGATTTTTCCCTTCATGTAAAGACTGAATCACACTCATGCTCGTCAACCATGCTTTAGAAGGGGTAATCAAAATTATTGTAAGCTACTAGAAATTAAGATTCAACCAGTTAAATTATTTATTTAAATACTACAATGAAAAGCAGAAATTTAAAGCAGCACAATAACAAATTAGGTCTGCTGTTATAGCGTATAATCAATTAGCAACATCGTGAATGTTTCTTTCATAATTAACAGAAACAAATTTTTTAAAAGTACGCACTTGATCTTTTAATCCTTACTTTTTTAAAACCTTAATTTTTTAGGAAAAACTTTTTTTTTTAAATTGATCCGGTGACAACCTATCCCAAGGTGCTGCTCGCCAATCATCTTCTATCCTTTCTCGAATAGTATCAATAAGACATGCATCACCAATAAATATTTATATTCCTTTTACTTTAATTAAATTTTTATTTTTGTATCTCTATTTGTTATTTTATGAATAGTTAACGCATATAAACAAAGTGTTGGAAGACCTTAACACATGGTGTAATGTAGATAATGAAGTTTTATATCCATGGTTGCGTACCGATTAATATAAATTTCAAAGAACGGTTTACTTTTTTCTGGAATTCTGCAATTTCTTCTTTGTCTGTGCTTTAGTACACACACAATGTTAATTCCGCATCTAACATTTCCTTTCGCGTTATTTTTTAGGCGACGTTCCACGCTAGTGCTGCCCTCTAATAACTCCAAATCCAGTTCCGCTGCACGACAAACGGGCATTAATCTCCATATCAGTTGGCAATTTCACAAATTTCACTTAGCAATTTCACAAATTTCACTTAGCAACGCTGAAACATTATGAAACGAACTTCATGCGTGTTGAACTTGTGGCCTAATGAAAATTAACGTGCTTAGCTGCTTGCGGTATCATCGCTCCTGGCTGAATCTGTCCCAATGAACGCTGGTTCTCTCGCGTTTTTTCAGGGAGTGTGCAATTTGAACGGTATAGTTCGGTTTAATGCACCTCATTCGTGCCCTCCAGATTACTGATCACTTAAACCGATTAATTTCCAGCTAACGATTATTTAAGCTCTCTCCAATTGACTGGAAGCCATGTTCCGTTATTTGCCTCAGAGGAACGGAAAATTATGGAGTGGATAAACAAATGAGCAGCTAGCAAATGCGAAGATAATCCTATTAGCGGGTCAAAGTATGCTGGGACTGACTCAGTTGATTTTTCCATAAACGTTGGCCCTCAAGTCTTTTGAGTTAAAAACTACTTGGACTCAAAATGCGCTTAAAGCGCTAAAAATCAAATATGGATGTGAATTTTGAATATATGTACTTCTTTTAGAAATATCCTTTAAGTAACCCTTTCTTTGGAATATGCTATCGATTTATTATGATTATAAGTAAATATTAGTCGAAATAAAGAAAGTTTTTATCTTTATACAGCCTTTCAGTCCTTAAAATATGAACTGCAGTCAAGTCCTCATACATTTAAGTAAGTCCAACGCGATTATACCTTTCGTTGTTTCTTTTTTCCTGTATAATCTGTCCATACATTCGAACTTTCTCATAGCTATCATTTAAAAAATCTAGATCGTGGATCGGCAACCTGTGGCACGCGTGCCAAAAGGTGGCGAAGAGATTTTAAGTAGCACGATATTTCAGAAAATCATTACGAAATATGTGTATTTTTAAAAGAAGAAAGGGAGGCCACAGTGAACTTTTAAAGAATATATCTAAGGACAACTGCATTGAAGTGTTTACATTTTTTTCAAAACGGGGTTGCCAAGTGTCAAATGTAAGTATCCTTTGTAATAGGAAGAATGGGGGAAATCCTCCTGGTTTTTTTTTGCTGCGATGTTTAGAATTGCGGCAGGCGGGAAAGTGAGAATTAAAAACTGGCAACACAGCCTTACTTCAAGGCTCACGATTGGTTCATACCACTCCCTCCTCTCCAGCGCCGCCTACCTCTCAGAGATCAATTATCACCGGCGCGGCCCCACTATAGATTGATTACACGTGAGAGCTGTTTATTTTTAAATCTCATGTATCTTAAATGTTTATGTAACTTAAGACTAGGGTTGTCATGCGTCCGGATTTCCCCGGACATGTCCGGAGTTTTCTTCTGTCCAGGGACGTCCGGGCGGGACCTTAAATGTTGACCTGTGTTCTAAATGTTTATGTTAAGGTAGTGGCAGGAGAGTCGCTATCAAAGTTTTTGAACAGTGTACTCCCTTTTCTACTACGAAAATTTAAAACTTCAGATATTTTCATCGCACATTATATGTTCATTAAAAATCAGTTTAGCCCGCATTTTTGCAGTACACGGTAGGTACTGTTAATTTAAAATTTGCTATATTGATATTAGCGCGCATATTATACGACAATGCATTAAAAACCAGGTAATTTATATTTGTTATAACAATAATTCTACTTCAGCTAAGCCATGATAGTATAAAAGGGCACGCAAGTGTAACAAAATATAATAAATTTAAAAAATATATATATGAGTAAAATAGAAGTTCCGGTTTTTCTCGGATTTTTAAGTTCCGCTGTCCGGGAAATAAGATTTAAAATATGGCAACCCTACTTAAGACCGAATTCTAGATCTCTTAGGAATTCTAGTTCTCTCTATCCCCTAACGATAATCTGTCTGGTGATTTCCAGGGTAGTATGTAGATGTAGACTGCATCGACTGCGCCAATGGATTTTTTGAGAATTAGTTTAGTATCAACGACATTCTTCACACTGTTCGAGCTAGTCCTGAGACTCTACGCTTGTACTCTCCGAACCATTTGATACATTTAAATCATGTTTTTTATTCACTGTTTCTTGGGCGTGTCTTTGTATGAAGGAAGCAGTACCGTTTTGGGCAAAAATGGTCTTTTTTTTTTAAAATCAGTTTCGCACAAACGAATCTCAATCAGGGCCGTTTTATCCATTAGGCACAATAGGCACAGTGCCTAGGGCCTACGAGCCTTTCAAGGGCCTACGAAAATGTTTGATGGTTGAATAAGTGTTGAAGTATTGTTGAAATAATTTCAAAAGCAAAATTATAAAAATACTTTCGAATATCTTTAATAGCAAACATTAGATTTTAACGTGGGTGCATTTTAATATATTTGATATGACGTAGAGTTGAGCCTTCGAAAGCAAGAGTGCCTAGGGCCTACGAAGGTCTTAAAACGGCCCTGATCTCAATGGGTTAAGATATAAACGAGCATGAAACTGAATACTAAGCCAGTTTATTGTCATTTTTAAGCTATTAATATCTTAAACTTGGGTCAAGTTATATGCACCTATTGCTTAAACGGCTGCCATTTTATTTCAAGATGGCAGTTGAAAATTAAAATAGTTTTTCTGTGGTATTATAGCTGGCCGCAACAAAATGGCAATTACCGGATTTCTCTACAACATACATTTCTTGAAATGCAGAGCGTGACAGACAGATGGACAGACGCTTAGAAAATTAGGATGATTGGCATTATATCCACATTATTTAAACACAAGCACGATGACGTTGATGAAAATACCTTGGCAAATCAAATAAAATCGTGCTACGTAATCTTACGCTAGAAAAATACGCATACTTTTTGTTTGAAAATTAATGGCATTGATTCACTCGCTGAAGGAAAATTAGGTGTAAAGAGCTGCGTATTCCGAATTAATTTCGTCTGTCATACTAAGGAGTATTTGTGCCTGAGTCTACTCGTATTCTTGTCCCCAACTCCAGATACGTAAGCGACGCCAACAAAATAGGAATGTCTGCTGCTGTCTGTCTCCCGAAAAGGGGCGTATCCAAACTCGGCCAGTGTTCAGTGGGCAAGAGGTAGAACTTTTCAGGTAGCAGAAAAGAACATCCAAACTCGGCCAGCGGTTACACTCCGACGAACCCCTAAGGTTGGTGAAATGTGAAAGTGGTTCCCACTCTAGGGAAAACCAGAGTTATTCATTTACTTACCATCCTTTTCAGATATTTTTGTGGTTTTGGGGGAGGAAGGTCGAGGCTCCTTTCAAACACGTGTCCTCAGCCAATAGAAATATACTATTGGCTTAGTAGCCGATAGAAATATACGATCTCTTATCGGCTGGAATTTTCACACAAATTCCTGAAATGCACTTTAAACATGTACTTAATAAGTTTACAGATTTTAAAATGGGAAAAGCTTGAACAGAAATGAAATAACAACGAATTCCGTTATAATTTCCGTTATAATAAAGAAAATGATGTGCGTAAGACAGATTTTTCGTAGCTTGTTCAGAGTAAAAATATGCGAAAGTGCGAAGTGAAAGTACGTGTGGTTCAAGATATCCGAGTTTGGATGTTCCTTCCTGGGTGCCTTTCTGACCGCTGGGCGAGTTTGGCTGTACCTTTAGGGATTTACCCAACCGCTGGCCGAGTTTGGATATGCCTCCGAAAAGCACTCGTCACCTTGGAAACCAGGAAAACCTGGAAATGAAGGCAAACTTTTACTCCATTGTTTTCCAAACGACGCTTCCTGAGAAGCGAAGTTTCCTCGTTCGCAAGGAACGTTAACATTGCTCGCAGGTAGTCGCCTCCCCCTTCTACGCCACATCAGCCTCCCTACTACATCTTCTCCTCCAGCTACACACTTGCGCACATGCCTCCGAGTTTATTTCCCTCCGAGAGGAAGCGGCAAGAAAAAGGGAGCAGAGAGAGATAAGGGGCCGGACGCTGGAGGGAAGGTCGTTGCCTCCACCGCTGACCTCTCTCTCTCTCTCTCCAAAGGTCTGCTGCTGACAGGTGCGGGATCAGGCGGAGAAGCCTCCGCGGGAAACCCGCGAAATTCATTAACCCCATTTAACCGCTCCCGAAGAAGGTGCCCCATCAGACGCAATCCGCCTTTGGCAGACGTAACGTTGTGGGCGGGCTTTCTTGTCGAGGGCTAGATCTCCCCGAGTGCAAAAAAAAGTTCGAGAGTACGCGTGATCTTCCCGAGTCAAGGAGAAGTCTTGCGGTGGACACCTTTTAAGCTTCATACCGTTCAAACCGATGGTGATCCCTTGAAAAAGATCCTCAAGTTAATGTTATTTTGCATAAAGTATGAAGGTAATCGTCCAAAAGAAGACCTCATTTTGGTACGATAATTGATCTAGCTCAAGTGTTAGTCCGAAACAAAAGGCGATTGAACTGCAACCTTGACGAGTGGAGTAACAAATGAAATTTTCTGGCAGTGAATCTAGGTGCATTTCTTTGCCGGCAAGATAATAGTTGCTTGAGTTTCAAATGTTAAACTTTTGAGGTAAAATTCCGGATATTTAAAAGCCGCTCTATTAGGTTAGAGCACCATCTCATAACTTATGAAAAATACGTTTTGCGGAAGCAAGAAGAAGGAACGGGTATATGATTAGGAATTGTAAGCTTTTTAATTAATATTTTCTGCTAACAGGTTCTTAAGATATTTATAGTAGAAATAATAACAATAGATTGGCTCTTACAATCTTTAGGCGTTGTGTCTAACCTCCTCACCTATGTCTCGCAGTTAACGACATTGCTGCTCGCATTATTCGCCCGAAGTAAACCTAACAATGCTCAATAATATTCTCTTTATTTTAGGACCGAGACTTTATGGAAAATGTAAATTCCTCCTATTCATTTCACCCTATCGCCTTTTGTAATCCTATAATAATCCGTCGCGAGCGGCGCTCTGCGTCGGTTACCCTATAATCTCGTCAGAAACACGAAATGAGACGAAGGGAAAACGAAATTGGGATACACGTTGACAAGCATTAGATTTCCTCTGGAACCTGTCTTGCGTCGCTCCCTCATTTAGTATTCTCTTTAAAATACGATTTATTTCTCTCTATACCCTTAGACCAAGGCTTTGCTTTCGTAAATCACTCAACGTTTTCCCTCTCTCTTCCGATATTATTCCCGAAAATGTGGGAAGAGAAGCTGGGCTATCTTGGCGAAATCCCATTCATCGTTTACGCTGCGGATCTTCGCCTATCTGAGAAATTCGATATGCTAAAAAAAAATGCAAGCGTCTCTCATCGCAAAATTTCCCCTTGTGATCAGCCCCCCGTGAGATCTTTAACCAATGGGGCCGTTAAAATTCCGTTAACCGAAGCTAAATTCCTAACTTCCTTCCGTCAGAAATTCGTGAGTTTTGTCTTCTGTACATAATGCAAAAAAAATGTTTCGAGCATAATTGCATTGCGTCCTCTCTTACGAGAAAGCCATTTCGTCCGAACTCGATCTCCTGGAAGAGATATGGGGAGAATGGAGGGAGGAGGTGAGGTAGAAGGAAGGGATGAAAGGAAGTTGGTGAGCGGCGGAGGGTGATAACGCAATTGGGCCGATGGGTCGTCGCTCTGGGAGATCGTGGAGCCCTCCGGCTGATGTACGCGGCATCAAATCACCCGAACGTTATTGACGGCCACGGATTGCCCCTTGAGACTCATCGTTCCATCATCTTCAGCCATTACGAGCGATAAAAGAAAATGAATATTCGTTGATGACTTTTTCGAACGCCTAGTTGAAATTTCGCTCCAAGACGGATTTTTCAAATCAGAAATTCCATCCAGGTATAAGGGAGGAGTAGCCTGAATATTTATAAATGCAAACGCCTTTTATGCATTTTATCCTAAAGATTTCAGGGACTAGGAAATGGGTAGAGCAACGCAAGATTGTTTACTCGCTTCACGCCATTTTTCATGCTGGGAGACTGGAAACATTTTTAATTGGAAGCTTCATTAATGGTTTGATCAGAGAAGATAAAACTGACGCTTCTTAGCGTATACGTTTATAGGATGACAAGTAATTAAAAAGTCCTATTGAATTAATTTAAATAGATTATGCGTCGGTTACATTCAATCACTTTTATCGCATTTATAATTTTACGTTTGTGAAAATAGGACGACTTTTCCTCATTGTATTTTTAATTTAACGAATCACAAAATATTCATGTTAACTCTTCATTGTATATTAAAACTATCGCCTCTTCATTCTGCTTGAAAGTTTCAATCCATTGAGATTAATTATCACGTGGGTCCACCCATAATCACATAAACATTACTCAATTCAGGTTAGGGTTTGTGTTTTCGGCAATAAAATTTAGTAAATATAAAAAACAGCCTTTTTTGACATCTGATTCATAGGCTTACATTTTTTTCATTTTACATTACTACATTACAAGCCGCCGATAGCGTTTTCAGGTGTCATTACGCCAAACATACACTTTAGTTAAAGCCCATGTTGGTATGTTTTATATCGTCTTTGAAAAATAATCCGTGGTTTCTCTCAGTTATAGCGACTATTTTGAAGTACATATTATTCTGTTACGTCCTTATTTGGCCCGAACCTCGCCGTCACATGTGGGTACAGCTATGCCGCGCATATCCGCAAATAAATCGTGGCTATTGAACTTTTAGAATTGTATCCTCTTATATTGCATCCATATGCTCTTCATTATCAGCCGCCTCATGAAGATTTTTTGAAAAAGCAGGAAAATTACCTTTCCTTGTCCAGGAATCTATCCCGGGTCATCCACTTGCAGGATGCTTATTCTAACCGCTGAAATACCAATGCAGACTAATTTTCCCGATTCAAAATATGATATTTCTCATGCTTTTTCAGAAAATATTCATGTCCAGCCTATCTGCGTGCAACTTTCATTTGAGCCCTGTCATGTTCTCAGATGTGCTTGAATCGTGTAGTTATTCTCTCTTTAGAAAACTAATCATTCTACGATGGACTATTTCGAGGTCCCTAGTCCATAGGGTCCCAGGATACGCAGCAATATTCAACGATAGGACGGATTATCGAAAAATACGCCGTTTCCTTTGCATGAGAGTGGAGGAAAAAGCTCTTTCCTATTTCAAATCGGTAAAATAAAAAAGAATTAAATATTGGGACTACTCAAGACTCCACTCAGACCAGTTAAAATAACGTCAGCTTCACCTGAAAAGTTACGGGTTAAGTACAGGACTGCGTGGAAGAAGGGTATGAGGGAAATTGCGCTATTTTAGCGGATAAAGTTCGATTTCAAATCATCCTTCGCTTTGCATTCATGTCGCTCCTCAAAAAATTCCCTTTTCCTTAGTATCAAATCCCGCTCTTTCCTTTGTCTTCAATGGGAACACGGATGGTTCCCCTGACAACCAATCCGATACGTTTGATTTAAACGCCCTTCCGATGGCCTGCGATTGCGTCATTTTCGGAAGCGAAATATTTAATTTAGATTAGTCCTTTCGCAATAAACGGATATTTAGTCTGTGTGATGGGTTTCATTGGTACGGAAAGTAACGGACGCCTGTTAAATTGCTGCGTAATGCGTTTCAAATTAAAGTTACGTATGTGGATTCCCTGGAAGTTGCATTGGTATTCATATGTGGAATTGAAGTTCCTCTGGATCAATACGTTGATTCCGAGAATCGACATTGAAAGGTTGAGCACAAAACGAAACTCGGAAAATGTGCGAGATATGACGATATTGTTTTGTTTCCGCTCCGAGACAGAAGAATACCATCGGCAGATCGCCGTTTTCTTTACGCTCAGCCACGAACAAAAATGATTTTCCCTTGGGCATTTGTTACACAAGTTGTCAAAGATGATGAACATTTTCCTCTATTTTGAATGAACGCAACTTTTATAGATGGCAGCATGGGAAGAGCTTTTTAAAAATGATTTTGATAGGTGAATTTTGATAGGTGCGCCTAAATAAATGCATTGCTATAGTAAAACAGCACCAAATCGATCGATTCGGAGAACGAAAAGTCTTTGTATGTGATGATTTAAAAATGAAAGTGGTGAATATATTCTGACCTGTGAGTTCCATTGTTTTATTTATTTTGGGAAATAATACTAATGGATTCAACTAACAGTCAGGGGTAACATTCTTGGTAAGCCATTATAACGCGACATAAATAAATTATCACTGCTTCCTCTTAAATAATTTATCGCGACTGTACGATCAGGCAGTCGTGAATATTGGATTTGGGAATATACGAGTATATATAGAAAAATGACAGGTAGAAGGGTGGATTGAGGGAAGCAGAATGGTTTGAGAGGAATTGCTATTTTGGCGGTTATTGGTAGCTGGCGCTACGGAGAGGGGGACGGTTGTGGACGTTTAACAATATCAATAATAAGAATTATGGCATTCAAAATTTATTATAATGACATGAATGATATTAAGCATTTCTCTTTCATCCAGCTTAAGCCCTTTGCACTGCACGTGGAAATATCCTGTGTAAAAAGATTATTATGGTTATGTGTGACGCTGTATATATATTGATCAAACTTGTTGGATCCTTGAAATTAGGACGTTGGACGTTGTTATCGTTGTTATGCATCGTTTTCGCAAAACATCTGTTGGAAAACAACCAGAGAAATTCATTCTCAGCAGGTATTTTACATACCCAATCTGAACGACTTAGGCTGGATGCTTTGCAAAATTTTGCTTTATGGAGTAAACGGGGTGAAATACAACAAAGATAAGGACGTTTAGTAATTGTTGGAATAGTTTCACGCTCTCATTCGCTCCATTGAGACAGTGACGATTCCGGGATGAGGTGGGCAGTGGGAAAAAATCACCTCCCTTGGGAATTTTCTGGATCCGTGACTGCCTTGAGCAAAAATGGATGTCCATACGTAGTCTCTTACTGTTTCTATGCTTAATATAAATGTCGTCAGCAGAAGCAAACCTGCGTTCTAAATGTCGAAGTGTACATTTTTTGGCAAAGGTTTTGAGTTCGGATAAGGTGCTTGAAATGAAATTTGTAAAAGTGCGATTGATATAAATAAAGAATTTTTTCCTGGCCGAATAGCAATGCTCGCAATACGTTTGTCAGATCAGATCAAATCCTGTTTAACGGGAAAATTATTGACCATTTTCGGAATCTTTTAATGCAATATGATAGTATTTAAAGCCTAATTATAGTGTTACTGTATTAATATATTAAATGGTATTAGAATTTTAAAAAAATATTTACTGTAAGGACGGTATAATTATGCAACCCCCGTTTATGGCAAAAAACGACCAGGCCGGTAAAATAAAATCCTAGCTCCAAAGCGCACAAATAATTTTCTCAAACCTCATGTAACATAGTGATCAACCGCGTATAATTCAAACAAATGATATGAAGTTTAATTTTACTGACATATAATACTATCATTCATTTAAATAGTGGTACAGTGTTGTAAACGGCAAAGAAAAATGTTATACACGTAGAAAACAAAAAGAGGGACTATAAAAATATGTTGTTACGCGAGCCCACCGAAATTTTTTTTTCAGAAAGCAACGCGCCCTGCTTATTCTATATCCCCGGATATGCAAATGATCCTGGAAAAACCCAAAACAGTCCAAGCAAACTTTTCCTCTTAGAACAACAGAACGTATCCGAAACGAGTGTGTTCTATATTTAAACGAGTTATCTTGAGCAAACAGTGCTATCTGCGCTCGAGATGAACGTTATTAAAATTGTGTGAAAAAATAACAATGTTATTATGAAGCAAAAAACGTTTCGACGTAGACAAATTAATTTTTAAAATGATGTAATATTCGGCACAATTATATCTTTGCTTTTCCCTTTATCTCCGAGACGATGAACGATGACATATGTTCGTCTTATACCACACCTCCGGGCGCGTTCGTGAATTTTCATAGGTTTTTCTAAGCATTGCAGTCGCATTCTATTTCAGCGCGATAAACTATACACAGAGAATACTCAGACCCTTTTGAAAGACTTTAACACGACTGTCACGATTGTCAATAAAAAGGGTTTCGTGAATACATACAGTCGAATTTCAATAACTGGGACATCCAAGTAACACCAAACAAACAATATATACGAGTGAAAAACTCCATTTAGGAAAACAAACTTTAAATAAATTTTTAAAGAAAGATTAAAAGGTGCATCCTCATTGAAAATCTCGCGATATCGGCGTTGAATCTGACGTTTCTTTAAAAAACTAAATTATCAAATGAATAACACCCCGATGGATTTATTTTCTGGGCAAAACCTTCGAACAGAAAGGATATTTTTGTGTTTTTATTTTTCGAAACGCAAAATCAATCAAATGAACTGTTCATTTTCTTTGATGATGCGTGGTGTTCAAAGTCTCTGTACACTTGGGACCAAAAATGTTTTTATTTTATTATATCTTTACATCTTTCAACGACTGTTGACAAAGTTGTGATAAAAATTAATAAAATTGTGCACGGAGACTTTTTGAACGCACTTTATTTTAAAAAAAGTGTTTAACATAAACATGCGTCCCCGATTACATCTACATAGTACCCTGAAATTCAGCGGATTGGTGGAATACCGAGCGAAAACTCTATAAAAATTTCCATTGCAGGTTTGAATATCCTTTTGTGATCTCTAACCTTTATATGAAAAAATATTGTCCTTGATAATATCTTTCCGCCCTGCAGCCTATCATTGTGGTCTAACCTTCATATATAAGTAGGTGCTTCAATTAATCCGCGTACGTTCTCAGTTAAGTTTTCTGATCTATTTTCCCCCTAAAGTTTCACACTAGCATTAAGCGCTCCTCTACAGGTACCGGTAATGAACAGTTTGACATTCTGCATTTAATGTAATTATAATTACAGCGAAGAAGATTACGCACGATCATTCTCTCGGCAGGATTCGAAGCCCTGCATTACATAAATGGAATGGAAATGAAAAGAAGAACATAAGGCTGGCGAAGATTGAAATTTAGTAGAATAAGAATGTCAATTTGAAAAAAAACAAAACTTGTAAGTCATAGCCATATGATTAATTAACGAGATTAGTCTCCCCAAAAAAATATCTAACATGAATTCCTGAAAAGTATTTTATGAAGACAATCTACGAAATATACAATTTTTAAGGCGAAGCAAGAAAAAATTAACTGGATGCCATGAAGGAGGAAAGGGAAGATGGAAAATAGAAGACATATCCAAGCAGCCGAAACAATATTGATAAATTATTTTTGAATTATAGTGCTATGCGGATTTTTTGATATATGAGGTTCTCCGTAGAGTGCGAAAGTTGTCATATTCCTTCATAATCGCGGTCACTTGTGGTCTGACCACACTTTTTTATCCGGTTCTTCTTTCAGTGGCTCAAATATGTTGCGTATATGAATCTCCTCTCCGAGACCGTGAGGATCGGAATAAATCTTCCCACGTTATAAATGTTCTCGGATTGACTTTTTAAAGCATTTCCTATCGAGTAGTTTTGATAGGATGTGAGATTGGTATTGACACCTCTTCAACGGCAGCGGAATTCTATGCATATCTCGAAGGAACCGATAGTGCTTAGTGCGGAACTGGCATTTAAAAAATAATAGTTGTCTGAAAGATTAATCCGGTGGAAACAAGTGATAGTATGAGAAGGATGGGAACGCCGGGCGAGAATCCTTATACGGCAGGAGCGAAAAGGTGAGAAAGGAGAGAGTTTTAATGTTTGAGCGACGGAAAAAGAGAAAAAGCGAGGCGCGCGAGAATGCATAAAAAGGCTGAAGAGACGTGTATAAGAGATAAAGTGTCGTGTTTATGGAGGGGCGCCTCTTCACTGATCCCTTCCCTTACAAACACTAGAGAGTTTCCCTCCGAGAGAGAATAAGAAACGGGAAGAGAATGAAAGGTGGAAAGAGAGAGAGAGAGAGAGAGGGAGCGACTTGGAGATCGTGGGAAGTGACACCTTCTTCATACTAGGTTACTTCCTCTTTTGAAACGTAGCACATTGAGGGAGGCACGACTGAAGTACTATGCTCGCAATGGGCTTCACACCAAAATCCCGTTTTGGCGGAGTAGTTTGGGACCGAGTTCATTCCTAATAAAAAGGGTTTTCCGTAAAATCGGTAATGGTTCATGTACTCGTAGAATTATAATGAAATACAAAAAATAGAACCTTGGAGAGTAAAGATTGCTTAATAACGATGATATATATATATATATTCATTCATTCATAGTTTTCAACCCTAAGGTTGGCTTGAAATGACTTAGGGAATAAACACATGATGTGATGGTTTCCCGGTGCCTTCCACATCAGACACACACACATGATTGATGAAATATGAAATTAGAAAACGACACAAACATCCATGCCCTTGGCGGGATTCTAACCCGCGACCTTAGTGATGGTAGGCCAATACGCAATATATATATATATATATATTTAAATTCAGTATATAAAATTATAGCATTATTGCACAAATATTTGACCTTAAAGTGCTAGAAGATACGTACGTTTAGACGCACTAGCGGACGTCAGATGAGTCATGCGACGACTTCACCACTCGAACACTACGTTGTGAAGATTTTGGTGCATCACATCACACGCATTTATTTTTAAAACCTCGTTTTGGACTCACTTTCACTAAAGAGCTTAATTCATTCTTGAAAGGAGTCAAATTCAACTTCTACTTTTTTCATTCCGTAAACCCGGCATTTCTATTAAAACGGCACTATGTAAAAAACGGGATTCTGGTGTATACGTGATATGATAATGATAGTGGAAATGCCATGGCGCATGGAGCGATATGGCATACTCAGTTCTTCTTTAGACGGTCAATAACAATCCCGTCACCTTTTAGTAGACGTTTAATCTCACCGGTACCTTGTAATTACATTAACACTAATGCCTTAGCTTTGGAAACTTTGATGTTCGGTTTCCAATCACAATGGGAATACTTGCGTATAGTGAAGTGCCTTTGGACACATTTTTTGATGTATCGAAAAATATCAAACCTGAAATTTTTATTGGTCGCATAAAACGGGTGACGAAAAGATGGTGCTTTCCCATCGGTATATTAGTAAAGGTTAGCCGTTAGCCTACTTAGCCTATAGTATTTTAACACAATATATTAATTCGATTAGTAATAAAATATATAGTTCATTTACGAAGCTCATGAATTAAATATACCGTTACCTTATTTTCAGCATTCGAAATCATTGCAGACCACTTCTGATTTTCTTCCACCATAAGCACTTGCGTGTTTAAGATACAAATAGGTTTAAATATAGTAATCTGTCGCAGTTGCTACTCGATATTTTAGCGTTAAGAAAAATGCCAAATAATATTTGTAACCTATTTGCAAGTTCACATTTAAGTCCAATAGATGACGGATAAGCATACAACAAATTGAACAGATTTTTGTACTGAAAAAATATAAAACTCATTAACTTTATTTTTTTGAGGAAGTAGCCACGAAGTACTTTGAATACTAGTTTAATTTACCATTTCATTACTGATTACATAATTCATTATATTTTGAGACGAAATTTCGTCTTAAAATATATTTATAAGCAGACGTTAACACGAATTTAAAAGCTTTTGTGAGCATCCGTATAGATTTTAAAACGAATGCTGAAAGATTTTTGACTAAGGTTTTCGCGGCGTTCTCGATTGATGACGGAGATTATTGGAACGTTGAACATAATCCTTCTTATCCAAGTAACAATACCGGAATATCTCCATCAACAAATATCGATATAGCATGGATCGATACGTTCACTTGTTGAATATAGATACTCATTTGGACCCAATAAATTTAAACGTAATATTAATGCAATTAACACAATGAACATGTTATATCAAGACAAGGATTGACATAATTTGTGCAGGCAACGACCTACGCAGAAGGAAGCCAATAAAAAGTTTAGATAGTAAAATGCTAAAATTAATTTCATTCCTTCCATCATAAAATAGAAAAACATTCGAATGAGATGTACATAATTTCAAAAAGTTCGAATTTTCCATATTAAGCGCCGTATCCTCAATCTTATGCAGCCCGGTTGGCACTCGTCCGAAGAGGTTAGCATGAAAAGTCGACAACGGGGCTCTTCCAATTCAAAGTGCGACCCTTTCCTGACTTACATTCTACTGTAAGCTGGTGGAAGCAGTGGTGGGTCCAGGGGGGAGGGGGCGATCGCCCCCCCCCCTAGAGCCGAAGCAAAACCGAAAAAAAATCAGATTCACATTCACGAATCGACCCAGTGCGTCATGTATAAGCTCGTATGCTCGTAAAGTGCTAAACAAAACATTATACGAGGGTGAATCAAAAAGTTCCCGGAATGATCTGATAAACACAGATCAAACTCAAAACAAACATTTATTTCTCAACATATCCACATCTGATTCTAAACACTTTTCTATACGGTGTCACCCTCTTTTTGCCCCATTTCTGTAGAAAGTTGGATCGTTTGATTAAAACCAGTTCAGAATCGCTTGTTTGGCCTTAGATATCGATTCCCATCGAACTCCATTGATGTGATCTTTTAACTTTGGGAACAGGAAAAAGTCTGAAGGGGTCAAGTCGGGAATGTAAGGTGCATGAGAGAGCGGTTCCCAACGCAATTCTATTAGCACAGATCTTGAAACCTCGGACGAATGTGCTGGCGCATTGCCATGGTGAAACAAAATTCGATAATGCTGTTTTCCAGGCTTTTTGTCACAAAAGCAGCGTTCAATTTCCACAAGACGTGTTCGTAATAACTATTGTGACTGTCTGTTGTCCTTCGAGAAAATCAACTAAGAACACGTCTACAGAATCACAAAATATCGTTGCCATAACCTTCTTGACTGACCGTTCTGCCTTGAACTAGATTGGTCCACCTGAACCCCTTGGTAACCATTGTTTGGAATGAATATTGCTTTCTGTATGTTATTGATAAATTCAGGTTTCATCACGTCACTAATTTTCAGAAGAAATCATCAGGATTGGCATCAATTCGGTTGAAATACTCAACTGCATGAACAGCCCTGTGAGTTTTGTGTTCAGCACGCAACGCTTTTGGCACCCATCAAGCAGAAAGCTTAGTCAATCCTAAACGATCTTTTATAATTGATTGAGCTTAGCCATATGAGATATTCAAACGTGTGACTGACATTTGAACTGACATTCGTCAATCTTCTTCCACAATCGATTGGATGGCGGCCACAGTTTCCTCGTTCATTGACGTTGATGGTCTTCCACTTCATTGGCCATCTTCAGTGTCCTCTCGTCCATCCTTAAACCATTTCACCCATTCATAAAATGTATTTTCGTTTGTGGGCCATCCCCGTAAACTTTCTGCAAATCCCGAATTATGGCAGTTGGTTCACAACAAAGTTTCGTCAAAAACTTAATGTTCGCTCGGATCTCAAAGTTCAAATTTTCGATGCTCACGATCACTGGGTTGAAAAGTTGAGGTTATTTTATACCAAGTGAATGAATTCTTTCCAAATATTTTAAGTTTATAGCTAAAATCATGTAAATTTCAGACAACAATTGTTCTTTGTTTGAACTCAGGCACGTTAGTACTGACATGATTCCGGGAACTTTTTATTCACCCTCGTACGTAACGTAATGAAATTAAGAATTGATTTTTTACTTTCTTATATAGGTATGTAGTACATGGAGAAAGTATTGTAATCGTGAAAAAATCCGTCTTGGAGATTTGACGGATTTACACGTTTTAGGGATTCCGTCGGAGCTTTTCTGATGGGTTATTTTGTTATATGTAGTAAGACATGGGTCTCAAACATAAGGCACGAGGGCCTTGTTTTCCAATGAGCCCTCAACCCTCCTATCCGATCGAAATCTTCATATTATTTGAACTTCTCGTAAGGTTTTTGGGTTGAGCGTCGGATTCAAAGGGAAGGAGATACTGGCGTTCGCATAGCTGTTTGGAAGTCCCAGTCTTCCTCTCCAAGATCCACTCTTTCACCCATTCGGTACACTCTCTCGAATCTACGCCGCATATTAGTTCTTCCTGAATATGGCAAACAAATCTTTCAGAGCGAGAGGTACCCAAATCTTTGTCGTCGCAAGTTGCGTATCTGAGAGAAGGATCGCTCCTATTGAATAAAACCCATCGCCTCTCTCTTGAGTATTTTCTGTTTCCGCCCTCGGAGGTGAGGATACTCTTGAGTTCTGTAAACATATTCAAGAAACAAACAACTGACGTCAATTCCTACTCAAGAATGGGGGACACATAAATACTAGAAGCTGGGGAAATCCCTCTATGACAGCGCTGGCCAACCTCCCTGGTTAGGCTCAAAATTATTTGTAATATTTTTCTAAAAAAGTCGTATGTGACGACTTAGGATGTAAGGGAAATACCCCTATGATTCTCCTGGACTGATAAGCGACTCAGTAGGAAAGCACTCAGTAAAAATTGTGAGTGAGAGTTGGTAGGTGATTTTCGGTGGCATCAGGAATCAGCAGTAGCAGTTAACTAAGTAATTGCAGATGCATTTCATAATAATCAATTCTTATCATTTTTATTACTTGTATTAATGACGTTACTGTCACTATTGGTTGTTCCTGAAATAATTTTACAATTTTAATCTGTATTGTTTGTACACTTTGATTATTATTTTTTGGTACGCATGAAGCATACTGAGGTCCTGGTTGACACCGCTGTGCTATAAAGTATTATTACGCGTGCGGATGTAAAATTCAGTAGGGTGACCGAAGGTCTCTCTTATAGAGAACATATTATTGTTTTTGTTACGATATTTTTCATTTTTAATGAAGAAATGTTCTTTTTCTCTTTATAACTACTAATGAAAATGATACTTTTTACGATTTCATCGCAACGTTAAAAAAATTTTTAAATTTCAAAACAATCGAAAACTACTAACGGTAAAACCGATTTTCGTTCCATCTGGGGTGAAAAATCACTTAATAGAAAAAAACGTTCTTTTTTACAACAATGTTTTAATTTTTTGTCTTTGCTATATGGCCACCTTATGTAGAAGGCGTTGAGATTTTTTAAGTTAGAGGTAGAGAGACGGACGGACGGACGGACGGACAGACGTACAAACGGACGATAATAGGCGCTCACGCTGGAAGCGAAACGCGTCTTAAAAATGAAATATCTAACTTTTTGCACATCAAAATGAATGTATTTAAATGTTATATTTTATTATGAGACATTTCACAATATTTAGCAACTCTTCTAGTTTAAAAAGCGGAGACACAATAGCGTGGGAGGAGTGCTCGCAATAATATTTCAAAGTACAAATAATTAATTTTAAATTAATGTCTTATTACTCATGTATTTACTATACTATTGTAGTTAAGTAAATAATATTTTATATTAGAACATCGCGGCGGAATTTTTCAGGACTGCGACGAAATGGGATACATACATAATATCAATCACAGTTCATTTATAAACTCCGTTTCTGAAAATTATGTAATAAAATGAAGTTGACTGTATCTAATGTAGGTTATTCGCTATTGATAAAAGTGTATAGAAGGAGAGGGTAAAGGTTGGCCAAACCCTGCTTCCAGCATTGATCGTGTCCACTCAACAAATATGTTTGCGTAAGAATTGACGTGGGTTGCTTCTTTCAGGAATATGTTTACATAATCTCAAGAGTATCCTAACCTCCAGGGGAATCAAGAAACTTCTCAAGTGGTAGAGAGAGAGAGGTGGCATTCAATGGGAGCGATGGCGCCTATCGTCCTCTCAGACTTCTGTAGACCTATGAATCTTCTATCAGTGTAACTCTCACTCTGCAAGGATATTTATTTTCTTAGAACTAACCTGCAGCGCAAATTCGAAATATTTTGTACCGAATGCATCTAAGAGCGCAGGGACAATTACCTCCTTTCTCCCCCCCCCCCCTCTCCTCCCCTCTCCCTAAAGATATTTTCTTGATCCGCCGCTGGGTGGAAAGTACACAGTGTGGATCATGGAGTTACAAAGAAATAACGAAAGAGTATAACATTTTTAAATAATTAGTAATTATATGACAATTTGTTATGATTTTATTATATATGTATAACTTTGTATAGCGTGCTTTTAAGTTTTAGCAGACTGCTTAGGCTCATTATCATGAAGTTCGACCCTCCATATAGATATTCCAAAATTATCCATTTCATAATTATCTATTTGGCTTCCATGAAATTTCAGTTTGCGACTACATTTTTTAAAAAATAACACAAAATTTGGAGAGTGACAATGTGGTAGAAAATTAATTTATAGACATATCCGTAAATAGGATTAATTAATATTTTTAATAATCCATTCCTTACGATTACTTATTCAGTGGCTCGGTTTATTCGTGTATGAAATGTAAACTGGGTTTGACAGAGTTGGTAACTATAAATGTTGCGAAAGCTACAGGCAACTGCTATGGTACGATGCGGGAAGAGAAATAATTACGTTTGTGCAACTGAAATATGGCTCATTTTAGCAAATTTTCATCCAAATCTGCATAGTTAATTAATTTTGCGCATGGCCGTTTAAATTTTAGGTTTGAATGTTTCTGACAGGAGCTTGTTTATAATAAATAAATAGAATATTAATTCTTTCTTGCCTGACCAAAGGGGGTTATTTTAGTAAAATCGTCTGGAATTAATAGGAACTTGAATTTTAGAATAATGTGATGTTTAATCTCAAACCAGAAGTAACGAGGGAGGGTAAAAAGCAACTTTTTTTCGATTGTATTACATAAAAAATAAATGCGGAAATTTTGTGACGGTAAGTGAAGTTTAAGAATTGCAAGTAAACAGTAAATTTCGTAAAGAGTCAGCAAAAATGTGATAGCACTTAACGACGAAACTTAATTAATTTCAGGAAACCCTGAGATCTGGCGTTCAAAAGTAAATTTTGGGACTAATTTGACGTTCACTTGAACTTTGGCGGTATTCATATTAAATTTAATTCTTTTAGTCGTACTTGGATTCAAGACATGATACAGTACCATAATTTTAAATAATACTAAAATGAAAATCAAAAACGTGATACGCGCATCACCGATGCAATGCAGCTGTAACATATTAGTGCTAGTTTACTATACTTGTCATAAACTGCTGTTGGTTTATGTTGACAGTTCACTTTTTGAGTGTAAAGGCAACTCATGTTATCCGATGCAAACATAATTTTTCTATCCTTCCCTCAAGCTTTATGCTTCATAGTTTCATTAACAGGAATCGATCGCCTTATTATAAAACAGCATGCTCGTGGATTACCAGGAATTAGGAAACAATATGTCATCGAACAAGGCTTTTGTACATATAACCAAATTATTATTTCGAGAGAAATAATAATAATAGAAAGTCAGTCACCGAAATGTATTTTAACCCAAATTAGAACTGTTTCATTACTTTTGGGGAGAATTGTATATTCGAAAACACTGGTTAATTGCGAGCAATGGAAATAAGTGAATGAGTTATTCATTTGGATCTCAATCAATTTCAGCGGTACGGATTTGACTGAGGCGCATTTCTTACTTTGATGCAAACAGAAACTGATACGAAACATTTTTATCTTCTTTTTAAGAAGTCAAAACGGAAATTGACAGTGGGTAATGGAGATCATTTTTAATTTACCTTTAGATGATGTATTTACTTCTCCTTTGATCATGAAAATTATCGTTTAGAAACATCTTTAAATCATTACGGGTTACAGTCGAAATAATAAAAGAATTTATGTTATGAAACGCAGTATTTTGTAATATGAGGGGAATAATTCCTGAAATTACATACGCATATCGTTCCAATGTTAAAGTATCATTTAATTACTGACTAACACATCGTCCATTTGTGTTAATTCTCTTTTTAATCGTAGCATATGTGGCCGCATAAACCACTCTCGGGGGCCTCACGGGGCCCGCAGTCCGTAGATTGCTCACCTCTTGATCTAGATGAACGTACGTATAGTCTTTTTATGTAAATCTTTCTAAATCTCCTCGCGTTGTATCTCTTTCTGTTGGCGCGTTTCGCTTCCAGCATTAGCGCCCATTAACTTCGGTCTGTCCGTCTGTCTGTCTGTCCGTCCGTCCGTCCGATTGTTCGTTCTCGGCTTCCACGGACGGATTTTCGTGTTATTTGATATTAAAGACACAGTCAAAGACAATAAGAAAATGAAATGAATGAATCACTTTACTAGCGAAAAAAACAGAACTTTCAGTCATATCTCGTGTAGTATAGTTTTCAAATGAAATTAGTAGAGTATATCTTTTCCTAAAAATTCTTATCGTAGGAGTAGTAGTTATCAAGAAAATCAAACAAGAAAGCCTTAATTTGAGTTGAACTACAAAATTTCTTGCATGGATACTTCATCATTGTTCCTAACATAAAAATCTCACAAAAATACGTGTCATTTACATTTACATTTACATCAATACCCTGCAAGCCGCTAGAAGCGTTTGGCAGGGGGTGTCACAACACCAAGTGAACTCTAACTAATTCCTCTGTTGGACTGTCTTATCGCGTCCGGGAAAAAGGATCTGTAGTATTTCTCTGTTCTAGCGATTGTTTCGACATATTTTCTCCTGTACTCTGATCTAACATTACGTTCACTAACACCGATGGGGACGACTATGCCGCGTACGTCTTCAACGAATTCGGAGCTTTCGAATTTTTCAAATAGTTTCCTTTTGTATTCAATTCTTCTACTCTTCAACGTCTGCCATTTCAGATCCCTCAATATCTCTGATACACTCGCATCATACCGATATTTTCCTTTTACAAATCTCGCCGCTCTACGCTGAACCATTTAGAGCTCCCTAGTTAGGCCCTCCTCGAAAGGGCCCCAGACGGCGCAACAGTATTCCACTACGGGTCGTATTAGGGAAAAGTATGCTATTACCTTCACATCCGAGGGGCATCCCCGCAAGACTCTAGAGGAAAGCCCTTGAATTCTGTTTGCCGATGCTATAACGGTTTTGATATGCTCTCTACTAGACAAATTGCTACTGAGAGTTACTCCTAGGTATTTGTAGCTATTGCCGTATTTTAGCTTTAGTTCAGATATTTGGTACAGGTAACGGTTGAAATTCATGGAGCGCGTGAAGTTCATTGCGGCGCAGTTCTTTATATTCAGGTCGAGTTGCCAATCTTTACACCATTTCGTAATAGCCTGAAGGTCACTTTGCAAATTCTCCTGGTCGTGTATTGTGTTGATTTCTCCATACACAAGTGTGTCATCCACGAAGAGTCTAACTTTACACTTTATATTATCCGCTAAATCATTTATATATATCAAGAATAACAGAGGTCCGATTACACTTCCCTGAGGCACGCCGGAAGTAACTTTGACGACGTCTGATGCAACTCCATCGAGAACTACTCTCTGGGTTCTATCGGAAAGACACGAGGCGATCCAATTTACAATTTTCTCGTTAATTGAATGAGCCCTTAATTTTTGCACTATTTTCACGTGAGAAACGGTGTCGAAGGCTTTCCTAAAGTCTAAAAATACTGCATCAACTCCTATTCCTTTATCCGCTGCTTTCACAATATCTTGTGTGAGTAGAGCTAACTGAGTCTCGCATGACCTGCCTCTCCGGAAACCATGCTGTTTTCTATTAAGCGCATCTTTGCTTTCGAGAAATCGCATTATTGAGCTACCGATAATGTGCTCAAAAACCTTACAGAAGATTGACGTCAACGATATAGGGCGGTAGTTCTCCGCTTTTAATTTACTTCCCGTTTTATGTATTGGTGTAACGTGGGCTGTTTTCCATATCAAAGGAACTACACCCTCATCTAAAGATTTTCTGAATAGAATCTTAAGGTACGGAGCTAATTCGTTTGCTAACGAGTTTATAATGAATGCGGGTATGGCTTCAGGCCCTGGCGATTTTCTTTTATGGACCTGACTTAGTAATTTAACTATACCGCTTTCGGATATTTCTATGTCGCTCATATTTGAGTCTATACGAGTAGGAAAATCAGTGAAATCACCGCTGTCTGTTGTGAAGCAATTTTCGAAGAACCGATTTAACATACTAGCCTTAGTAAAAGAATCGTGTACACTTTCACCGTTGTCTGTACGTAGAAGAGATACTGTGGACTGACCTCGAATTTCTCGCACGTACGACCAAAGTACTTTCGAGTCGTTTTTGAGTAAATCCGAGAGTGTCGTGTGTCGGTAGGCGTCAAATTCCTTACGCGCTTCGTCTCTTGCAGATTTACGACTATTTCTGTATATTAAATACTCGTTCGCGTGATCCCTACCAACTTCTTTAAGGTGCTTTATGCGCGCGTGATGCCGTATTTGTTTCTTGAGCAAGGCACGGAGTTTCGGTTTCACCCACCGCGGGTCCTTGCGATTACGAATTGCTTTGGTTAGGACAAACGTTTTTAGCCCTTCTCACGCTCTCCACAGGGTGGCTGAAGAAGTTCGCGGACTACTTCCCGATGTTGACCTTCCGATTTGACTCAGATGAAGCCAATCTATTCGCGTATTGAAAGAACTATTAACCAAGATATCTCTTCAGAACGAGTTAAGTTTCATATCCGCCCACTTTTCAATGTTACCGGATGCTATTACGTCGCTATAAAAGGAATAATTCCCTTGTGAAGTTGTGAATGACATTCAAAGGCGCTATCGATCGTTCCAGGTGAAAAAGTACGTGCTGTAAGTGCTAAGTTTGAGAAGCTGTTGAGTGCTAATCCTGATTTTGAAAAAATAATAAGTGTAGGTAAGATTATTGAAGGTAATGGTAAGGTTTCGGTCGATATGGAACCATTAACACTAGCTTGTTTCAAATACGCCCCAATCACTTCTGTAGAGGTGGAACGATCTTTCTCTGTTTTAAAAAATCTTCTTACTGGCAAAAGAGAAGACTTCGTTCGAAAACTTGAAAAAGCATGCATTTACATTTACATCAATACCCTGCAAACCGCCAGAAGCGTTTGGCGTTTTTTGTAATATAGTTGCATTTTGTGTTCCTGTAAATTCTCTGCTTTGATGATTCTTTTTAAGAAATGTTTTTTGTGCAGATAAGCTCAAATTATTTTGGTATTGTACTGCGTCTTACTTAGTATATTGCTGCCTTATTTATAGAGTGAGGAAAACATGTGAAATTAAGTGTGTTAAAGATTTGGATCAGTTTATCTTAAAATACAAGTATTCCGTTTTGTTTATAGTGCTTTTTTTCCCTATTAATTGCCTTTTTTGAGAAAATTTGTTGCCTATGTGCCTGCCTATTTTGCCCTTGTTTAGTGCCTGGACTTCCGGGCTCTATTTATAAGCATATACAAGTTTTTTTCCGGATCCAACTGTTGATGCTGCAACATACAACTGACCATGCGAAAAAATTAGCATACTAAGTTATTTTGATTTTTGTTCAATTAATATAAAACATTTGGGATTAAAAAGTAGCCTACGGCCTTCCTATTTGTGAAGAAAGTATCTGTTGAAAGTTTGATTACTCTAGCTTTAACGGTGTGGAAATGTATAGGTGCACAAACATACAAGCAAACTTTCATATATATATATATAAAGCATTAAAATTATACCGCACATGTTTATTTGAAGAAATTCACAAGGCGTTGGTTAATCTTCCTACGAGTTTACATCCATATCATGGTTGCTGTTTCATCGAAAAACAAATATGGGATCATTACATGCGCCTCCCTGTTTTAAAGAAAAAATCTTGCGTGGAACATTTAAAATTCTTTCTTTTAATTAAAATTTTTCATTAATCAAATTGGAATGGAAGAATATAAATTAATTATAGAAATCCGCGTCATGTTACTTGACGAGATCATCTGCATTCGTGTTTCTAGAAGCATAAAATTGCCAAAGGGCGATTAATTATGTTGAAAAATCTAAATTATTTACTGCGAAAAGTTGTTAGCTGATTGTGAGAGGGTGGAATTCATATTCATTTGGGTTTTGAAGGCGTTTCATCATGCAGAAAAATCTCCAGAAAGGGAAATCCAAGCGAACGATGTTGTTGTTATATATATATATATATATATAGATATATATATCCTCTTAAGTTATTTCAAACTGGAGTTCCCTGCGAAGAGGCTCTTCAAAAGCTTAACCAAGTTTCCGAGTCTATATAAGAGCATTTTTTGAAACATTTCATTCTAGCGCACTTTCAGATAAAAAAAGCTTTAAGTTCCTCTGCACTCCAAGGATTGCTTCAGAAAAGGATTGCAAAGCCTTTCCTTGCTGCGACCACCAACTCAAAAGGAATTTTTTTATATATATATTTTTTAACTGCAATGAAAGCCGAAAGTAAAGAATGCATGCGAACATTCTTATCCGGAAAATTCAACTCGATCTAGAGTGAAAAAAGTTTAGAGCGAATGTCACGGAAAAAAACTGTTGAAAAAGAATTACCAAACGCGTTCAAGTTTATCGGTATATTGGATTTATTAAGCCACGTCTTACCGGCGGGAAGAAACGGCATTTTTTTCTTCACCGAAGAATTAAATTCAGTCCCGTACCGTTTCGAATTCACGACGTCTTTTCCGATTTCTTCTCGCGCTTTTCCGCAAATCAGTTACCGGCACGAAACAGACACAAAAGCCGGCGGCGTGACTAGGAGAGGAAGGAATGTTATCTGAAAGGTCCATTTTCCCAATTCCACATCACCACATAAGTTCAATTAAAACTGGAACGCGTTGTAAAACCCGTCAAGTTGCGCTAGTTAATCGATTAAAAAGAATATGATGAAAAGGTTAGGTACGCTTTTTAAAAATTACACTGTCAAAAAAGAAAAACGATTAACTGGAAAATCAATCGGAAATTAGAACAAAATAGAGAAATAATTATAAAAATTCCATATTTTTTATATTCGAAAAATTCGAGGGCCTCCTCATTGTTACGCCACAAGAAGGTGGTTTTATGTATCATGATAGACAATATTCCGTCTATGCCATCGCATATCGTAGTGACGTCGAGATGAACGCATCGTAATAAATCGAGATTAATAATTATTTTTTCCCGAGTTTCATTTTAAAATTCCTTATTCTGGCAATGAATGGCAAGGGTAAAAAAAACAGTAAGTTTTCATGACCAACTTCTGTCGTTTCCATATATTCTTCAACTTGTTTATTCTGCTTCCCGCTAAAACAAGAGAAAATGCTTACATAAACAAAATTCTTTTTTTTTTAATCATAACCCTCAGCTTCATTATTCAGGGTGTACCAAAATTAAGATAACAAAATAAAAAAGTTGAACAATTGTTTTGTTTTTTGAGATAACAACTCAATTCAAAATAAAATAACCTCTGAGAGATGTAATATTTTACATAAGTTAATTAATGAACCCCTACTCGTGTCCCCGTCATTAGCTGTCATCAATCTAATTCTCACGCATTCACCAATGCTGCCGTAGGAATGGGTGGGACAGAATAATTGTTAGACATTTTATGAGGTTATGTTATTAAAAATGAACGTAGGCTTGATTATTAACTCAAATAAACATGTCCAATTTTCAGAGACTACCTATATTATTTTGAAATTTGTTGTTATTTCAATTCAAATTCGTTTTTCGGTACACCCACACACCTTATTTATTATTCGGCTTTGGAAATTAACTAATAATGTAATTTATTGGGAACGAAAGGCGTGAACGAATTTGGTAAATGTCTGTTCAAACAGAAATCCGAAAAACTTAGCCAGTGAGGATATATATATATATATATATCGTGTTGGTAATGAAAACTTTTGTATTATATAAGCTTCAGCATCAAGGGAGAACCAATATAAACAAAATTTTCTTTTCTAGACTGAGTTAGCTTGGCATTTCCACACATTAAACGTTCATCGTCGTATTGCAAACGATGAATTATGGAGCTTCTTCGATGCCGAAATTTAGGAAGTTCCAAAAATTAAGAAGTAATAAATATAGTGGCAACCATTTAGCTTTCCCGGTCAATTAAACGAATCGAAAGAAATGTTCTTAGATTATCACTAAAAAAAACACACCTTTCAAAATTTCTACATTTCCATTTTGGTTGTTCTAAAAACGAAACCAGTTGGATTTGAATTTCGTAAATATATATTACATGGTGAAAAATTAGCGCTTGTTCATGTAATTGTGGTTTGGGTAATATTGAAAATTTCCTGAAGGGGTTAATATCATATATATATATACATATATATATACTTATTTATTTATTTACCGACGACGAAAATGTTGGCGACTCATTACAATAGAATCTGTAATAATATCTACCTGTCGTCACGCATCATTATTTATGACCCAAACAGACTTTAAAAAAAAATGAATTAGAAGGTGGCGAAAAGACGATCCTCGAAGCGGACAAAGCTTAGTATACAACTGAGAGGCGTCGGTGCTCGGTTCTCTGACGGTGTCCTTTGTCCACGAGCGCACGACCTAAATGGCCTCGTCTATTTCGGAAATATCCTCTTTTCCCTTCTCAAAAGGACCCCTCATAAAAGGTCCGTTCAGGGTCTTCTATAACTCGTCTCTCGAATCGCCTCAGGGGAAACTTCTCCCTAAAATACAAGAGCATGGTAATCCAAACCTACCCATTGCTGCTACCTGTTTGGCCGTTCCATACATTTATTTTTACGCGTGTCTTTTGATCTTTCTCAAGCAAACACCCACTCCTGTCTTCTTGGAACGCCCGTTCCTTTTCTTCTACACGCCGGAAAAACTTCATATATATCAACATATTGACAGCGACGCGAGGTAGTTTTGAGCACGCATTAAACTATAGTGATATCCGACCTTTCTGTCGAAACCATTAAAAGGATCGCGCGTGTTCATAAAAAAGATTTACGGTAAAGTTTATGTACTTCTGATAGTACAGTGAATAGAAGGCGTAGACAAAATGTATTTCGATCGTGAATTATTTGATATTTTGTCGTGATTTTCGATGTTCTGTTGTGTATATGTGGGCTCAATAAACCGCGAACGTGTTTGGAATTCGTATACTATAAAACTGCATATTAGATTCGGTTGTCAGATGCATATAGTTGTCGGATGAATAAATTACTAATTCCAAAAATTTCATTGCTTTAAATTGTGGAATAGATATTAAAAACAAGTTAGGAAATTGTGCAGTGTATCGCAAAATAGGCGCGTTTCTTGCGACGGAGCAAAGTATAAACGATATAGCTTGTACGGACGCGCGTCATAAAACTGCGAAACACCGCGAACTTATCACGTTTCTCTGTTTTCTAAAAACTTCTTTCCTCTCTGAAGTCGGTGCTTTATTAAATAATGCGGCCCCCGAGAGCGTTTTATGCGGCCCGCGAAGTCATGGTGAACATTTAAGCACAGTCAATTCCATCGTTGCGTGGAACTAAAAATTTCGAACGTGCCCCTGCCCAAGTAAAGGTTGGGAACCCCTTAACTAGTGTTTGTATAGCCAGTGAAAAATGACGTGAGTAAAGATTCGATCGTTGAAGCTATTTATGGAGATCAAATTGACATTAGAAACATCAATTGTATTGAAAATCATATCCGTCTCCTTCCATCCACCTTCTCTCTCACCATCCTCTCCTCTCTCCCATCTCTCCTCCCCTCTCCCTCACCCCCTACCTTCCTCTCCCTCCACTCCCCCCCTCCCCCATCTCTGTCGTATTAAAAGCATTCAGAGCACGAATACAGCCATGAGGATTGAAATAACAATATGATTTCAAGGTCTAACAATGTAACTGGTAGGCAAGGCAACATCCCGTTAATACAAGGCAAGATTTTCCCAAAACGTGAATTAAACGTGTACATGAGCGATTTCGAACTGTAAGCGGAGGAGGATGAACAGCAGAAGAAACTTAAATTTTTTTCTTCAAATCGGTTTACATCCGAAGATCTAAAAAAAAAGAATGAAAGCCTGCACGTTGAAAAGTCGATTTTCACGTGTTACCTTATGAGAAATGGAAATGTCTTCCTTGGAGTCGAACTGAGGACTTTTTTCGAGTTTTTTTCCGTCATCACCTTAAATTATGTGAATCGATCAACCCTGTCAAATCTGAGTTTCTTCATCTTTTCTTTATCGAGTTATTCGAATTTTTATATGATCACCAACCAACCAGCGAAACAAAACTTGTCCATTATTATAAGAGATGCATATTAATTGATATAAAATTTCACGCTTTTTTTGTTGCGATATTTTTAGGAATACATACGTATTGAAAATTACGGCTGAATACGCCTTCTCTAGATTTGTAATTCGCGTATTGGGTTACTCCAGCATTTTATGGCCGCAGGAGCTGTCTAGGTCCTTTACTTGATTGAAGACATACTGAATTAACTCGCATATAAGTTGCCCTTTCATATAAGCCGAACGTTTTATTATGAAGACAATCTGGGAAGAAATCACCTGAATATAAGTCGCTTCGCATGACTCGAAATGGATAAGAAGCATTCTGGAAAACTAAAAATGTCTAACAAATGCCACTGACTATACGTGAATATTTGTAAATATTATTATATAATAAATCTTAATATATAATTTAGTGTGTTTGTGTGTATGTCCGTTTATAACTTAAGAACCAAAAGTTCCACAACTTTCAAACTTTGCACATGATTTTATATCATCCCTGAAAAGATTTTAGGCAACTTTGTTCCCCCCACTCTCTTGGAATTTTTTTTAAATTTTCATATTTTTCAAGTTTTTACTTTCTCATACGAAGTATCGAGAAGTATTGTTATCGCGATAAAATTCGACCTCGAGATTTTTACGGAAATATACGTTTTAGGTGTCGCTGAATCCGAAAAAGTGGTTTTCGCAATGCCGTCTGTCTGTCTGTTACTGGCTCTGGGGCCTAGACGGTAGAGCGAAAATGAATGAAATATCGTACTTAGGCATTTTATCATACTGAGCAGAGTATACGTAGAAATGGTTGACATTTATCAATAATTAAGAGTAGTTTATTCTACGCATTTTTAACAACAATCCGATTTTCCAACGCGTTGGATACATAGGAAGATGCAGCTGAAGATACATTCGTCTAGTTAATTCATAATGTAAATCTACATCCTAGCGTTGTTCGATAGGCAGTTAACGAAACTCGGATATTAGCACTATTCTACGCCTTCATGACACTCAACCATGAGATAGAAGCACGACATTTGGGGGAGATCTGGTTTCGGCGGACTGACACCTGCATCCCAACCGTCCCAGCGATAAATCAATTCTCTCCTTAGGCTAAGGACACACGATCGATTTTTCACGCCGAAGGAGTGCGTTAAGAAAACGGGACAAAACAGAACTCACATTTTCTTATTACTTATTGAGAAAGTATTGTAATCGCGAAAAAATTCTACCTCGAGATTTTGATGGAAATATACGTTTTAGGTGTAGCTGAGTCCGAAAAAGTGATTTTCGCAATGCCGTCTGTCTGTCTATTTGTTACTGGCTCTAGAGCCTAAACGGTAGAGCGAAAATGAATGAAATCTCGTATTTACGCATTTTTTCATGCTAAGCAGAAGCTTTGAAGAAATGGTTGACATTTCTCAATAATTAAGGGAAGTTTATTCTACGCATTTTTAACACCAATCTGATTTTCTCAAAAACTGTTCTAATGATTATGATAAAATTTCGTACAGTTACTTGAGTTTACGTCTTCAATAATACTGTGTAGTTCGCATTTCTCAAAAAATGAATATAGGGCTAGTTTATTCTAGGCAACTTTAACAATAATTTGATTTTCTTAAAAACGTCTCAAACGATTTTGATAAAATTTCGTACAGTTACTTAAGTATACGTCTGCAATAATACTACATATTTTATTTTTCTCAATGAATGAATATAAGGCTAGTTTCTTATTGGGCAACTTGAACAAAAATTGGATTTTCTAAAAACCGACTCATACGATTTTCATTTTCAAAAGATAACTAAACGACGCATTAGTATATGAGAAAGTTTGTACAATATATGTTGTATCGATTTTTCTAGATCGTTTTTGTACTGACATTCCAGCTGGTAGGTAACAAATGTTTTCCTGAGAGGTTTGTTCTAGTGCACCACTTAAGTTAATGAATACCTCTATGTGCTCCCCGATGTACTAAAGGTTGAGAAACACCGCCCTAGATACCAGAATAAGATTAATTATTCCCCATAAGATATTGACACACTCTTTAAAATAAGTCAGATGCATAGCCATAACAGTTTTAAAATATTTCGGTATTTATTTTGTTCGAATAAATTTAACTGTTGACATTATCCTCCGTACACATCCAGTTTAACCACCAGCCTCCCAGAAAGAAAAACAAAAATGGCTGAATCTCTCCGATGAAGCCACACCACCGTGCCGTGTGATTCATTCCGTCGGTGTCGGTCAACTTCCGTTATATAAACACCCTTTTTAATTGAGTCTTTCCGGAGGCATTTCCGATACTAGATCGATCGACTTCCGGAACTTCCCTACCCCTCCCCTCCCTATTCGACTACCGCATCTCGGTCGAAGGCATTTGGAACACTCCACCGTCCTATTCTTCGGCCCCCGATGATCTTTAATGTAAGATTTCTTAAAAAATATCCTACTGGCCACAGTTTTTTTCCCTTTAACCCTTCTTTCGAAACCTTTCTCTTATCTTCCTTGATGCAGAAATGCTTCTAATAGTCTAGCGCCAGCGTTTTTTTACCGGAGTTACACATGCCCCTTCAGATACGTCAAGAGTGTCGAAGGGGTACGCGAAAATGTAATAGATAATAACTTTTCTTTTTACTTCGGCTTTCTAGCATGTATTCGGAGTCAAAAGTTGCGATGTTGTGACCAAGTATAACGTTATCGAACAGAAAATTAGGCAAAAAAGTGAATTTTAACATTATAAACATTACTTATCTATCTTGATACAAGTTTTATTCGTTCATTGTCACTTTAAATGCACTAAAGGGTAGGCGACCATTAAAATAATGCTCTAAAGCAGCGGTGCCCAAACTTTTCTACATGGCGGGCCGCATCGATGATTGCAAATCCTTCGGCGGGCCGCATTGGAAGTTGCCAATTCTTCCGATGGCGGGATTAGAGTTTAAATGGGAAGTTTCTATATATTTTGAGGTGTCATTTAAGTGAAAATATAGTCTAAATGAGGTTTTTATGGTAAAAATTCCGTTACTAAAAGTTTTGTTAGCAAAATTTTCATAAAAATATATAAATATGTGTCAAATATTTCGAATTGCATTTTCATCATGACATTGCGGGCCACACAAAAACCCTTCGCGGGCCATATCCGGCCCGCGGGCCGTAGGCTGGGCACCACTTCTCTAAAGGCATGGTCGGGGAATCTTTTCCACATGGCGGGCCGCATTTGTGCTCGCGAATCCTTTGCGGGCCGCATTTTAAGTTGCCGATGCTTTGGTGTGCCGGATTAGAGTTTAAATCGAAGTTACCGAGAGATTATAAGGTATCATACAAGTGGAAATCAATTCTAAATCACAGTATTTAGGATTTACATTTCAGTATTAAATGCTTTATTATCATTATTTGGATTTAAAAATATAACTTTCTGTATTAAATTTTGCGGTGGTTCTCTTTTTGTCACTGCTTCGCGGGCCACACACAACGCTCCCGGGGGCCCCTGCTATAAGGGGTATGTCAGATGAAAAAGGTTGAAAACCTCTACTTTCGCGCTTTTACTGGAGTAAGAATATCCACCCAAAATCTGAAATATCCAGCAATGCTGAATTAAAATTTTGTCGTTGTAGCCCTCACTTTTCCGAAAATCCGTGAAACACGGTAAAGGAAGGTAAGGCGATTTTATTATGGTGGTGACATAATAGTTACCAGGACACGATGATGAGGATGAAGTACAGAGCCGAGAGTTATCTAATCTCGTGTCTTTTACGAGGGCAATACGTGATCATTACAGGAGAGTCATACCTGCCAGGGAAAATTGTTAGGTAGAGTCTTTGGTGAACTGCAACCTCTGCCACCACTCACCTCCACTTTTGGCGAATTTCAGGATATCACGTATATATGGTACGGATGAAATTAAACTGTATCTCTTCCATAATTCTGTATCATGAGTAAATTCCACAAAGTGGAGCCTGAATTTATTGATGGGCTATATATAAACGTAGATGCGGTATCTTCCACCTTTCCATGTTTCTGTTTGGCATACGTGTGACTAGATGCGTGTCTGTCGCCGGAAGCTTAGGCCAAATGCGAAGCTGGTAATTTCACGAGAAAAAAATTTAAGTCGCGAAGCACGCAATTTAAAAAGAAAAAAGCAAGCGGTAGGAGATAAATCGTTTTTTTTTACCTTTTTATACTGCATTCGTAGTCTCCTCTGCTCTCCGAAAAAAAAAACTGAAAGCCGCGGAATTAAAGAGGAAAAAATCAGTTAACCCGAGTAAAGTCCGTTGGATCGAGCGAGGCGAAATCTGGTCCACGGTCGCCTTTCCAATCCCCATTTCTCTCCTCACCCACCCTTCCCCTCCTCCCACCTTTCCCCTCCTCCCACCCTTCCCCTCCTCCCACCCTTCCCCTCCTCCCACCCTTCTCCTCCTCCCACCCTTCCCCTCCTCCCACCCTTCCCCTCCCACCCTTCCCCTCCTCCCACCCTACCCCTCCTCCCACCCTACCCCTCCTCCGACCATTCCCCTCCTCCCACCCTTCCCCTCTTCCCATCTTTCCCCTCCTCCAACTCTACCCCCCTCCAACCCTACCCCTCCTCCAACACTACCCCTCCTCCCACCCTTCCTCTCCTCCCACCCTCCCACCCTACCCCTCCTCCCCCTCCCATCCTCCCACCCTATGCCTCCTCCCACCCCTCCCCTACTCCCACCTTTCCCCTCCCACCTTTCTCCTCCTCCAACCCTACCCCTCCTCCAACCCTACCCTTCCTCCAACCCTACCCCTCCTCCCATCCTACCCCTCCTCCAACCCTACCCCTCCTCCCATCCTACCCCTCCTCCCATCCTACCCCTCCTCCCCTCCTTCCACCCTTCCCCTTCTACCACCCTACCCCTCCTCCAACCCTACCCCTCCTCCCACCCTACCCCTCCTCCCACCCTTCCCCTCCCCCCACCTTTCCCCTCCAACTCTACCCTCTTCCAACGCTACCCCTCCTCCAACTCTACCCCTCCTCCAACTCTACCCCTCCTCCCACCCTACCCCTCCTCCCACCCTTCCCCTCCTCCCACCCCTCCCCCCTCCACCCCTCCCCCTCTTCCCACCCCTCCCCCTCCTCCCACCCTACCCCTCCTCCCACCCTTCTCCTCCTCCCACCTTTCCCCCTTTCGCTCCCGCCCTGCGTGGGAAAAGCGACTTTAGACAATGGCATCCGCCGCGCGGTGGAAAGGGGTTTTGACTGACTGACTTCGACTCTCGAATTTGCATCGTCCCATATAAACCCTCCATCGTACACACACGTTCGACACGACACGTCGCCAACAGTCTCCTCCTCCCTCTCTCTCCCTCTCCCCCCCCCTTCTCTCTCTATCTTCCTCTTTCGCTCGACACTCAATGTTCCAATGGGGATCATCCCTCAGCACCTCTAACACCGCACCGTACACGCACACGCGAGTACACACGCATTCGTTCCCTAAATACACCTAACCCAACTCTCTCTCTCTTTGACTCTCTCGACTCTCTCTCTACACTTCCTCCTCCTTCTTCCTTTCCCATCTCGTCCATGTGGCGCCCTCCTATGAAATAAAAACAAACACACACACACACACACATACACAGCACACGTAATTATTCATCGCGCTCTGCTCGTCCCCACCTGCTCTTCTCTCTGTTCCCTGAGGCACTCGAAACCTCGTCCGTCACCGCCGCCATTGTATTCCCTATCTACCGTATGCACTCCGACTGTACACAAAAGTGCTTCCCGGACCGCACACTTCTCCAGTAATAGGCGCTGCGAATCGAAATGCACTTCTCCTCGAATAATATTCGCTTCGCAAACTTTTTTTTGCGTCGCTTATTTTGTCTGGCTATTTTTATTTATCGCGTGTGAGGTGGATGTTTTTCGAAAAAAAAATATTTCTTCGGTCCATCGTGCCGAGCTCTTATTCTCCCGAAATTAAGGGCATATTTTTCTTAAAAAGTTTTTTTTTTAATTCATGTCTCGTATGTTTATCGATTGTAATTTCCGTCCTTTTATTCATGCATGAATATATATTCAAAAGAGCTAATTCCAGCTCATGTTTGAAAAACGTGAGAAAGTTCCTGGTTTTTGTGCAAATCAACTTTTAAACAAGTATGATACCCTTGCTACGGCAAATGGTAGTAGCATGTTTTCTTTCAAATTTTCACGGTTTTGGCCTGGGGAGGGGAAAACTCGCGCTGTCGAAATGTAGATCCACACTATGCCTTCCCATGCGAGAAAAATTCTCTGTAAACTTCAGTAATGTGTCTAGAATATCATTTCAAAGTTTGGAGTTTTCCTATTTTGAAACCACCCGGCGGAAAATCTATGAACTACTTGGAAAGTCTATTCATAGGAAGATTCATGAAATGAAAGGAACTATCTAATTTTAAAAATAATTTTCAAAATATCTCTAAAAACAACAAGTTTATCGTCCACAGACAGACGGACAAGCAGAGTGATCACATTATATTGTATATTCATACATTTATATTGTTTTCAAGAAATCGCGACAAAAATAATTCTCGGAAACGAATTATTCTTTTTTTTTATACTTCCCCGCTAAATTAAGTCCGCTTAAATTTCGACGCCATCTTAGTTATGTCACACATTCATAGATTAATCTCTCCAACCGTTTATATTGCTTCATGAAGCAAGCAACCGAATCGTTACTCATTTTCATGTGATGGCTTTTAGGCTATATACCGCTCTAGCGTTCAGCCGTAAAGACCGATGGAGGTTGCCAAGCAGTAACACTCCCTCTCGTTCCCAAGTTGGAAGGGGAATTGGGGAAGGGGAGGCAGATAAGCCCAGAGCATTAGCTTAATCTATACGGAAATCCCCAAAGGGGAAGTCGCAAACCCTGAGTGCCCTGGTTGTGTATCCACGACATACGCGCACACGAATTTAACCCGGAGAGAGAGGGAGAGAGAGAGAGAGATCATTGATGGAAGAATTGCTGAGAAAGTTACATTTATAGTTACATTTTTCACCGACTGATATCCATCTTTCCATCTTATTGTTAGTAAGGATTACTTACTAAGGAATCACCAATACGATGTGTTGTTGGTTGCCTATATTTATAAAGCATGCATACATTTTTAGCGATATTTTCCGATTACTCTCCATCAGATAATTGTAGATTCATAAAACTTAAACCATATGTAGCACTAATATAGCACCATCTATTGTGATATTTTGGTGGTTGTGACTTGGGTTCTTTTAGAGTTATTTCGTACACGGACAGACAGACGGATACATAAACGTTTTTAGGCGCGTTTCGCTTACAGCGTGAGCGCCTAATATCGTCGGTCCGTCCGTCCGTCCGTATGTTCGTTCTCGGCTTCAATCGAACGGATTTTTATGAAATTTGATATTAAGAACTTAAAATCAAAGATAATAAGAAAATCGCAAAAATGAATCACGTACGCCAATCAGGGGTTCCACTTTACTAGTGACGAAAAATGAAATTTTCGTCATATCCCGTAAAGTATTGCTCATATCAAAATATTTTTTCAAATAAAACTTGTAGAACTAGTAAATTAGAGTATTTCCTTTCCTATATATTTTTATCGTAGGAGTAGCCGTTATCGAGAAAATCAAACAAGAATGTCTTATATCGAGTTGAACTTACAATTAGAAAATTTCTTGCATGGTTACTTCATTGTTGCTAACATAAACAATCTCCCAAACAAACGTTCAATTTCCTTGCGTGTGCATGTAATACTATTAAATAGGAAGAAAATGGATTATTTATGATGAAGAAAAGGACTTTAAAACGCTATTTCCCTTACGTACAGGTATATAATTGCTTTCTAATACTCCATTTGTGATACGTTGCGTACTTTCCTAACTTGTTTTTTTTAGAAAAATAGCACTACATAAAATCCTCCGCCTTGCAAGCGTGAACCAAGGCCTGCAGCTTTCCGATCCTTTTGACTGTCCCGCGCTATCCTTTCCACCGTTACAAACCCTCTTTCCTGAATGAATATTTATCGTCAGCCTTACATGCTCGTTAGCATTTTACAGTCTCTGTGTCGGTAATGAAGGCAGATCCGGTTTAATTCTAGCCCGCTTGTTCCCTATTCTCTCTCCAAAACCGCATCCCATTCATGAATATTCATATATCTACTCCTCCCTGCATCTTCGATGACTTTTCTTAAAAGTCTCTCTCTTTAAAGGATGGCTTATTTCGTCGAGTTTTGTTCTTCCGTGACATCCGTATAGCATCACCTTGATCGACGAAATAAAATCAATCCGTTAAAGTTTTCCAATAAAATTTTCTATATTATTGCGGAATATCTCGTGATTCTCTGCTCTTTCGTAAAATAGCTACATATCTATAGCTTAAATGACGCCGGTGATCGAGAGAAAGAGAATTCTCCCCTTACCGCATTAATTAAGCTGTCTTTTGTGATTTGTTCGGCAGAAAGCACTCCGGCGAATTAATTTGCTCGCAAATTAGCAATCCGATTAAATTTGCATGTCACTTTATTGCTTAGAGGCTTACAATGCTCAATGCGCTTTACAATATCCTTCAGCCAATAAAACGCCACTTTCCTCAAAACTTATGTTACATATTACCTCAAAATTCCATCCATTACTTATTGTACAGACAAATCTCTCTTTAAAGTTTCCTCCTAACAGAAAAGCTATTTACTTTCTTAGTATGACGCAGGCTTTGATAGAGTACTTTTGATTACCTTTTGGAATAGAAATTTTCCGGCTTAATTTAATTAATTTATATGATGGAAAAGCTAAAAATACACATATTCTAAACTTCAAGAAAGATCAAATACTGGGAGGAATTTTGTCGCTTTTTCTAATTAAACTATTTCCTGTTTATAAAGGAAGTAAAACACAGCTTGTTACAGGATTTCAGGTTTAATTCCAAGTAAAACTTGTTTTATTGCAGTAAGACCAAAGTTTCGGCGCATAGCACCATCATCAGGCTAAAAAGCTAGTGGAATAGCAGAATACATTGTACGGGAAAGGAAGGGCGGCAAAGTTATGTTTCACATGATCTGCCTTTCTTATATCCATGGCGGCATTCGTTCGGCAAAGAAAGACCAACTAAATAAAACTATTCTATGCTCGTTTACCTTGCACGATAATGACGTTAAAGAAATCGGCATGTAATCTCCTTGGTTCTTCTTGTCGCCGCCTGCATGGAAAGGGCGTGATATTCGCTCGGTTATTTCCTCAGATCTAGGAGATTTATTTTGTTTACTCGAATCATGTGATATCTCTCTCATTGAAATCATCGTCGAACCGCCATGATGCGTACCAATGGATTTCTAACATGAACATTATCCGTAGAAAAGGCTCTTTAAATTTTAACAGGATACCTTTCTTCGCATTACCGCGAACTACGTTCTCTGCTTCTATTCTAAACGAAGCAATGGTAGGACTTTAACCTTGGAATTGTCTGACGTAAAACCAAAATAATTTTTGGTTCTTTTTTTCGAATTGTAGTTCGAAAAGTTTTCTTTCGAATTTCTCAAAGTGTTAAGCGTTGTTACCATAGCTCTTGAGCGCGCTCCACTGTATTGTTGTCTCATCGTTACTCTCTGTTCATCCGTGGCGTGTTAATTACGCAGAATTGGATTTCTCTTTTTCGTTTGTTTGTACTAAATTTATCATCATAATTCTGAATATGCACCAGGGTTCATCCACGACTGCATTATCTTTTGTCTAGGGGAAATTAAATTATTGTTTACACAGACGAACTAAATCTAAAAAAAACGGATTTTTTTCTTGGATTGGTCTCTTTCTGAAATTTCAACTAAAACCTCAATGTTTACAACCTTATGATCGATTATTCCTTCTCCTATGGATACACTATTCGTACCCTCTGGGTAGTTTGCCGCTAATAAATCTAAATCGTTCGCGTGAGACTCCTCACCAAGTGACACAACGAGTGTTTGCTGGAAGTTTCAATCAAAGCTTCCAATTATTAACGCTCTTCAACGTTAGAACAAACGCAGATATGATTCTAGTGAATTGGAGGTAAATTGCGATCATTTACAATTGTAATGGGTGCGTATTTAAAATTGAAAATAAAGGACATATTTTATGTTACTCCAATAACCATAATGAAGGTATACGGAAAGTCGGCTGCGTTTTTCGACTACAATGCACCCGCCTCCATTTGTGAGTCACCCGATGTAGATTCTAAAAATAAAAAAATCTTTCCTGTACAATGAAGTCTCGCAGTTTGGTTTAGTGAATTATATTTCCCGTTTCCTGCATCGCAAATGAGCAATTGATTTACAAAGTTGTATTTAGAATATGCGAATCTTCGTTGTTAGGTAATTCAGCAAGCATTGAACTAAATCACGTTAGTTATAAATCAAATGCCTTCAGGTATTGAAATCTAAATTAAATTTGAGTAGCAAAATCCATATGTTTAGCTAGATAATGGAAATGTAAGAAGCCAGAGCAATATAGCCGACAAAAATGTACGAAATATCGCAAATTTTCAACAGGTAAAGTACTATTTCTCTCTACAGCCTGCTGTCAAAGATTGTACTTTTTTTTCATGTTAAGCGGATTTATTTTCCAATGTTAGTGTCGCGGTTCGTCCTTTATGTTACTAATAAACTTATTACAAAACGTTTATAGCGCTGATTAGGATACATTAAAAAATTAACGAATGAAAGAAGCGCTCTTATGAAAAAGCGACAGTATCTGCATACCGCCGTTAAGTTTTGGCTTAATAGAAATATTTACTTAAAAACCTCTTTTTAAAAATTTCCGTGGTTGACGTTTAAGCCTCTAAGGAACACAAGTTCAAGCTCGCGAATTTAATATTCATGTCTCCATCAGTGCTGAATCCCGAGGAATATTCGACCGAAATGCAGAGACCAACAGCGTTGAAAATTATCCACACAGACGCAACGCACCGTCGCCCGGTAATGGGAGAATACAGAGGTCCCTTTTGCCGCAGTTACTCTTGCTATGTCACATTTACCCGGCGAAAACTCACTCTGTGAGATGCAATAGCGTGACGTTAGCGGAAACGAAGCCAATCACTGGTTCACCGCCGCCGAGCGATCCTCCCCAATCCGATCCATTCCCCTGAACGCGGAGCCAAGTTTCCGGAAAATCTCATTCATCTAGTCGATCTAATCTTTCGTTATTGCTCTCGGGGTTAGGAATTAATCATCCTCTCAAACACTCTCCGTTTTACCCCCCCCCCCCCTCCTCCCAGTCTCCTCATAACGTTGGAACGATTAATTAAACGCGGAATACCACGCCGTTCGCGAGGCGCTCTTCGCCGTCATCTTAATTTTTACATTTACATTAACATTACTACCCTGAAAGCCGCCATAACCGTATGGCAGGGGGTGTCACAGCACCAAATGAACTCTAACTAATACCTCCGTTGGACTGCCTTATCGCGTCTGGGAAAAAGGATCTGTAGTATTTCTCGGTTCTAGCGATTGTTTCGACATATTTTCTCGTACGCTCTGATCTAATATTACGTTCACTAACACCGATGGGTACAACTATCACTCCTCTAGTATCAGTTTTTTTTAATACAATACCATTTCCATGTTTAGAATATTCTGAATTCGAAGCCGCCTAGCGGAAAATCTGTGGACTAGATCGAAAATCCAATCGATGGATAATTCGTAAAGTTTAAAAGTAATATTTTCAACGTATATCTGTGCCTTTATTGAATCACTTGAATTATGTCTGGTGCAAAACTCTCATATTTTGCGCATATGAGACGTTTTTCATTTCCCATCTCCTGAAGGTCTACTTTATCATCTTTGAAAAGCGCAAGAAAAACGTTCAGCAGACCCTGCTCCTATTTCTTCCAAAGAAGGAAATTTGAAATCCCGAGAAAATCATGAAACATAGACCAGTGACAATGAAAACAATCATATTTTCCTCGTCGTTGCTTTATTCTTAATATTTTCAGGGACCTGTAAACTATTCGAAAGTGATAGCTGAAAGGACCGAGTCGCTGTACGTGTTGTAATGCGGAAAGGCAATGTCGATTTCAAATTTCCCTCCTAAAAATCTTAAGGCAAGTCGAAGCGCTTATGTTGGTCCCTCTCACTCTCCCTCCAGTTTCCTACCTTCCCCACCCTCTACCTCCCTCGTTTCCTAACTCCGTTGATATGTATCGTAGAATTTCGTTTAAAACCGCTAATAATAAGCATTTTCATCGCAAGCAATGATGTAACTTTCAATCGTCTTGTTTGCGAAATGTATTGCAATTTTGCACTCATAGATCGGTAATTTCACCACCCGCTCTGAGGGCCCGGGACTCGAGCGGGGTTGTTAATTCTCATTAATGAGGATCGAACGAAAAGAGCAGGTTGTCTTCCGAAACATGGTTCCGGATCTGCTACATAAACAGGTTAATTTGCTAAATCATAAAGTGAAAATTATAAGAGAGTGCGAAATGCTAAGGTTAACGTAACGCACTATTTTTTGCAAATTTGTACTCCTGAAAAATTTTACTCCTTTTACTGCTTCTTTCAAAAGATATGTACACCTTTTCAAACTCACACTTCGTTGCATATTTGTGATAATTTTGCTTTTCATTATTGATGAATAAAAATGCTTTAACTTGTAATCTAAAATTTCATTATTGTTTAATTTACATTATTCGGCTTTTATTTAAGCGCTGCACTCGGATAAGTATAAGCCGTCAAATGCGTCCCGCGGGTGTGAAAAGTTTGTGCACCCCATGGCTTAGAAAAACAAGTGAACGTTTTATCAACAAACCTTCGAAATTTTAATAACTTTTTATTAAATCGAACTTTACGAGATGCGTCGTTCGCTCGCCAAAACTTTTCCATTACTCAGACGATGAAAATGTTTCCTGAATATAACGACGTTTGGTGAGTCATAATACTTGCGATGCGTTGAATATTTTAAAAACTTGATAAAAAATAAGCCGTTGAATATTCGAGCGTCACCTTATCCTTTGATCGTGAGTTCTTATGGAGCGAAAAGGGAAACCTTTCCTATTTCCATAAATTTCGCCTTACCCTTTCCAAGATCGATATGAATTTCCGCGGTAACGTATTTTCATCTATATTATCTCATCCGTCATCTCTTGTTTGCCTTATCTCTCTGCAGGCGAACTCCGTGATTCCACCTCCCATTCCACCCTAATTCCCATTCCCCCCTTCCAACGGTCCCAGTCGAGATTGAATAGAGGTTCTACGCCGCTGTGCCCCGGGGCATTCAACATAGGACCTCGTAATCGGAGTTTCGTTTTGCGTGCGCAATGTCGCTCGCCCGTTAAGTCCTAAACGAGATTTTTGTTCAGGGGGAGAGTTTGGTGGGGATGAGGGAGTGAGGAAAATGGGAGAAGGGGGGGTAAGAGGGTGATTGGGGGAGGGGAGGGGGGGAGGAGCAGAAGTCCGAACAGACCACATTACTCCTGTTACGGTGCATGTCATCACCGCGGGTGTTGCTGTACTGTGCGTCCTGCAATCCAAGTAATGGATTTTTGTCTCCAAACAGAAGGCGCGATAAAAATAGGAGCGTTCGAACTGATAGGTCTTCATTTATCTCGCAATTGCTACTTTTTAAAGCGACGCACAGGTGACGCTGATACGTCGATACGTTTATTATGGCTTGGTTCTGAGTTATTTTTTCGTTATTTTCGTAAAAATTGTGTCTTCGTTTCCATGTATTTTTCCTATCGACTATATACACATACACACACAAACATACAGACAGATCTATAATGTTGGTTTTGGAAATTGGTCTAAATCATCGCATTGCATTTTGCAACCGGAATATTTAAGCTAAGAAATTAATTTAAAACGATGAATGAACATATGAATTATAATAAATACCAGAAGTCAATATATTGTGGAAGTAACCTTCCTTCCTAAACTTTTGAAACTGACCAGATATTCATTGCACTACATCTTTGATACCCATTGTGCGTAGGTAAGCGGGAATATGCAGGTCGTAAATAAATGAATTAAAAATGTTCTTAAAAAATAACTTTTATATTATGCACTAAAAAGAAAAATAAATTTGGATTTGATAGAATTGATTTAGAACTTTTGTTGAAGTTATAGAGATTTTAACTCTCATACACTTTTAATTATGCTACATCCTACTGATATTGAGGGGTTGTATGTTGAAAGTTAACATTTTTAATTACATCATATAGAGCTTTTAACTTTCATGCACTTTTAATTATGCTACATCCTACTGATATTGAGGGGTTGTATGTTGAAAGTTAACATTTTTAATTACATCAGGAGATTGTAAGTACTGTTGTTGAGGAGGAACAAAAATCACAACAGTTTCAGTGCAATAAATTCCTCCTTTTTAAACAATGGTGATTTACTAAAGTTTATTCAGTACTTTTGTAAAAGTTATATGGCAGTTCACCTTACACTTTCAATTATCTTGCGCCATATAACTTTTACAAAAGTACTGAATAAACTTTAGTAAATCACCATTGTTTAAAAAGGAGGAATTTATTGCACTGAAACTGTTGTGATTTTTGTTCCTCCTCAACAACAGTACTTACAATCTCCTGATGTAATTAAAAATGTTAACTTTCAACATAGAATGAGGATAACGAGGACACGGTCGTGAATATTTGTATTAATTTCTTCGTTTAAAATTGAAGTCTTCAAAATATGTAAAAACTGCGGAGCAAAATCGAATCTTGTGAATAAGAGGCGAGAATCCCTCCTTAGGGACTGTCATCAGAACTTCATAAATATTGTATGTATTTAGATTCTGCGTCGGAGTAACATCTTCTTCCTCCAATTCTCACGTCCTGCTTCGATTCGATTTCGGTCTAAATTACACAACTTCTCTCTTCATTTTAATGCCAGTAGTTTTTCTTTATCGTTGCTCACAAACTTCCGACAATTTTCGGGTTCACGTTTATCAAAGGACTTCGTAATGTTTACTTTTAGGCCTGCCTCATCACACTGAATGATTTCCGTTTTTCATTAACGTTATGTTGCCTATATATATATTCAAAATAAACATTTGCAGAACTGTGTTGAGTGAGGGAAAAACTAAAACCAATTTCATATAATCGTAAATCGACTATTTACAAACTTTCAAAGCAAAACTAACATTCAGTATTTATATATTGCTTAGAAAAACTATAAAATTTCGTTGTATTTTACGGCCACAAAAATCGCAATGCAGATGATTTCCGAGTCACTTGGCAAAGGATTAATTGTTATCTATGTAAATCTCGTTAAATTTTTTTCTGTTTCCTGGATTTATATTCTACGCTCTATCACGCGAATATTCCCTCATATCCCTTTTTCACGTGTCCATTAAAGGATATAACAATTTTTAATGCACAGAAGATCGAAATTAAATTTTTAGTAATTGCATTCTGACTGTACGTAAATAATTTCTACCTCCCGGTACAATCTACTTGACTCCTCCAACATTTATGCCATCCAATGTCCTTCTCATGAATTTCTCATAACTACCTGTCCTTTTTTTTTAAATCAGTGCAAAATCATTTCCCTTCACCGACGTCTTGTACATCCTTATTCGTGGCATCTAGAAAGCTTATCGTTTTTCTTCTTTATTACGTTCCTCTCTTCCCGCGGATTTTAATATCACTTTAATTGTTTTCCGCTCGCTCCAGCTAATACTCTCAAGCACGCCTCAGAATGCCATAAATCCATGCAATATTACAATCCATATCGACGTTTTCATCAATATGTTTTTAACATTATTAAAATGTCCTGCCTAAAATTCTCGTGTTCTCATAAACGGTTCACTTTGTCCTTCGTGCTCGCGTCCGTATCTCTTTGATACACCGACCCTTCTGAATAAACATATTATTCACTTTTTGTAGCCTTTGCCAATACTCTCAAACAGATCTCTTCGAAAATTACGCTATTTTTAATTTGTACCTTATTATTTTCATATCTTCGTTACCTAGGGCTCTTACTAGTACAGGCATATATATTTACTTTCTCATATAAAAAGTATATTGAGAAAGTATTGTTATCGCGAAAAAATTCTACCCCGATATTTTGACGGAAATATACCTACGTTTTAGGTGTAGTTGAGTCCGAAAAAGTGGTTTTCGCAATGACGTCTGTCTGTGGGTCTGTCTGTTCGCGGCTCTAGAGCCTAAACGTTAGAGCGAAAATGAATGAAATCTCGTAGTTAGGCATTTTATCATACTGAGAAGACTATATGAAGAAATGGTTGACATTGCTCAATAATTGAAGTTTATTCGTATTTCGTACAGTTACTTGAGTTTACGGCTGAAATAATACTCCATATTTCATTTATCCCAAAGAAAGAATATTAGATAGTTTATTCTTCGGCAACTTTAATAGCAATTGGATTTTCGAAAAAACGGCTCATACGATTTTCATCAAATTTCGTATAGTTATTTAAGTTGATGTTTATGACGATTCTACGTAGTTCATATTTTTCTAAAGATATCTAAACTACACATTATTATATGAGAAAGTCCCTACAATGTATGTTGTACCGATTTTTTAATTATTTTCTGGTGCTTTGTCGTGGTAAAATCGCATTGATTTGATAATTTATCCTTTTCTGTATCTATATCTTTTCGAATTGCCCTTTTGTCGTTCTTATCTTCTGATGTGTAATGGTTTGTCGAGAGACTGGATTGTTGTTGTCATGCTCCTCTTACAAAACTGTCCAAATTGTTTTTACCTCATCTATCTTTACTTGTACGGCATGACTCATCAGCAAATTTTTCTTTTCAAATAAGTGTCTAATGTCTAAGATCCAACTGAAAAATCAAAATTCTCCAAATGTCATAAGATGGCTGTGAAAAGCAAATGCGCATTTCGGCTAGAAGGCAGCCATCATCAGTGGCGATTCACCCAGAGTAGATTGTAGTATCTGTTATAGGTGATTGACCGCTGATAATATTTTTAACTGGAATGTGCATTTGAATTTCAGAACCATTTTGTGAATTTTGGAAATTCTGATTTATCAACTTGAACTCCAAATTGATCGCCAATCTCCTGTCTAACGTGTTTTTTCATTACAATCGCCGACGAAAGTGTTGGTAAAATTCTATGCAGATAGTCATAAACTCGACATGTAGAATTCTTAGGAAAGAGAAAAAAACGACCTTGACGGGTAATCGAACTTGGGTCTTCCACTTGCCATGGGGATATTCTACCCACTGAATTACGGTACACCGTCAAATCATCGGGTTTCATTGCGTCGCTCGACAATTCGTCGCACGACGAAATCGTCGCTTGTCAATTCGTCGCAAGACAAATTCGTACACCATGATTGGTGTACAGCAGGAGCGGATATTTTTCCGCACAAAAATGTTTCCTTATACATATTTAGATAATACGGGGATGAATCTCAATCCTCTTTGTGAATTACGCCAGGGGAGATGCCATGGTTAGTGGATGGCATGGGATGATATTCTTTTTAAACCAATTTTTTTAATTTTAAGATTTTTTTTTGTTTTAATTAAAAAAAATTAAGTATAAGAACCGTGTTGTTGGCAATAGTCGCTCCCTGGCTCACGCCAACCATGGTGCCTCGCCTTGCGTAATGTTCAAAGAGAATTTCAGTTCGTCTCGCTATTTGCGAAATTTATAGAAAAAATTTGGTCGTACATTTTTTGACCCATCCAACGATGAATTTCCATTACTATAGTATCATGTTCTTCAGAGAATTTTGATAGGTGACTTACCGCTGACGACGGCTACTCTGCAGTTAAAAGAAACACGTGGTTTTTTATACCAGTCAATGTGTCTTCTCCTTGATTATTATATTCATTCGAGCCAGCAGGTCTTAGGGAAAGAAAAAGAATGTGAGCAATTGTCACCCCCTTCCATACACCAACCGTTGTGTAATACACAAAGAGAATTTCAATTCATCTCGCTAATTGCGACATGAAGGGAAATTTTTCAGTGTCACCGCCAGCGATACACAATCCAGTGTTTCTCGCCTTGTTTAATTTCAAAGGGAATTGCCACTCATCTGGCTATTTGCGGCTGTAATGGAAAAAAATTTGTGTTACAAAATGTCATCCCTTGCCCCTCACTAACTATGGTATCTCGGCTGGCATAATTCGCAAAGAGAATCGCTATCGTGCCATGTATTGACGCGAAACGAGGTTGTTGTGCGACGAACTGACTGCGACGAGTTGTCGTAGGACCCTGAATTACCGAGGCAGACTAATTCAAACGAATGTCCTCAATTTTCCCTTGATATTTAAAACTCGCTCTAAGTCAATTTCTAAATGCATCAAGCCAACAAAAACCTATTCAACAATTCTTTACGCTAGAGTCCTCATCACTCCCAAGTTGATTACTGATCCTCAACTTCCATGAGGTTAAAACTGATATTCCTTTTGTTTTACTTTTGCATTCCCTTGAAATAAGATAACTTATCTGCAGTCTAAAATTTGATTTTTTGTTATGCATCTATAAAGTATAATAACTGACCTAATGACTCCCTTTGTCTACGTACACTTCTTTATAAAGACTTTCGTATAGAATCCATAAAATATATACATACTAGTATAAGTACCCGTCAAAAATGACGGGGATGATCGATTATTCTGAAATAAAATTGAGGCGGTCTTCTTTGACCTGAAATCATACCTTCGGCTGAGAAGGTTGCCTTCGATCCGAGCGAAGATTCGAATCACTCGCCGCGAGTATCTATTGTGCTTCAAAAGCTGACCTTCGTCCCCTCTTGCCAGGTATATTTCTGTGTTTCAGAGCGTGACAGAGCGAGTCACAAAAGGACAAAGGGACAGAATAAGGCTTTTATATATTACCGATACATTAAAACGTTTTGTTACTATACGTATCATAATGCTACCCTGAAAATTTCATCAAATTCGGTTCAGTCGTTTGCGAGATATTAAGCTTCAAAAAGCATTACACGACAAAGGGACAAAAGGACAAAGGGACAAAGTGACATAGTCTTTTATATATGTTTTATGATTACGCAAAACGAATCTCGGAAACTGTATTTAATAATTTATTTAAACTTCCTGGTGTAAGAAGAAAATTGACATGCGATATTCGAAAGAACTTATCTTCCCCAAAGCTCACCTATACTACTTACATTTCTTTGCGGAGTTGTTCTCATCTTACAATTTGAAATCACCTGCTTCTCGGAATATGACTCGATAACCCATTTCAAGAATGGATTTAAAAAATCACTAAAAAAGTTTTCTTAACAACAACAAAAAAGTGTTGTCTGAGAGAATTTGTAGGTATACATGACTTGGAATGCAAAGATTTCGAATAGAAAGTTGTTTAAGGTTAATTAAAGGTCGCGATAAATCCCAGAGGCGATTACCATTAGTATTTTTCCGAAGTTCTCTTAACTAAAAGGGAAAAAGAAAGCTTTAAAAATAAGATCTACAGTAAAAAAAACGAGAGTTAAGTAACATTATGAAGGATTATTATCAATGGAAGTGCAAATAATTGAGATCAAACGGCTAATTAAATTTTTATTTTCTAGTTAAACTAACTTTTTCAATCGGTCTTTGGAATTAATTTACAAATTTTCATTGGCATATGTCAATTATTTCCATATCTTTTTCGGTGCATCTTTAATCGCACGCCCCACTAAATAGTTTGCATGCTCACAAAATACTTCCAGACAATCACAATCTTTTTATATTTATGCTATTCACAATATCTTGAGTTCATCGTTAAGCTATATATATATATATGGAGAGAGAGATATTTACTTTTTAAGAGGAACAAAATACTTTTTCAAAAGTCCAAAAGAGAGCCATCGAGTTTCTCCAGTGACAAAGGTATGGCAAAATGTCTCTCTGCAATAGCCATGAAAGTCTCAAAAGCGGACGTTGTCAGTGGTGATTCAACGATAGTATATCCAAACGCGAAAAGTCAATCCCGCTCCCATAACCTGTTTTTACTTTCTCCATACGTAGTATGGGAAGTATTGTGATCACGAAAAAAATCGTCTTCGAGATTTCAACGGAAATACACGTTTTAAGGTCCCTAGATCACGTTTAGACTTTTCGGAATGATGCCTGTGTGTGTATGTGATTGTGGGTGCTGTAACTCAAAAGGTACTTGCCATATCGTTACCAAACTTCATATATAACACTTTAGCATGAGCACAAAGAACTAATTAGTTTTTGGACAGTAACGGTTAACCGGAAGTCGAGGTTTATTCGAAACCCGATTCGGTTGTTGCGATATTTCTCCGTTAAAACATCATTACTGTATACACAATTCTATACGAGGATTATAGAGAATGTAATTTCCTACAACTTTCATTTGAAACAAATTTCTATCGCAGTTATTGTTTAGGAATTATTTATAAATTACCGGTTTTCGTCAAATATCTCATTAAAAACATCGTTATTGTTAATCTTCGTGAGGACCAAAGTTGTAGAGAATAATATTTCTTCCACGTTTTGTTTGAAACAAAATTTCGTAGAACCATCCATTTCGGAGATATTTTGTTTTTTCTTAATACCAGTATACAGCGCCAGCACCAATGTAGCGGTGAATTCTGTAAACATATTCAAAATATACGTAATTTACGGCAATAAGGACGACTGTATTCTTTTACGATACGAAATAATAATTTTGCCTTATAATGTTATTCATAATAATTTAAATATCTATACCCCAAATATGGAGAAAGTCATGTGTTGGCCACATCAGATTTTTTGATATTGGAAAGAGACAGTTTGTCAGTTTTGTTTCCAAAGTGACAAGCGCGAAATTCGTTTAAATTATTTCCTTAACTAACGTTATAGATGTTATTATTATTTCTGATTCGATTTCATGAAAATAATTTTTATTCAAAAGTTTACGTGAAAAATAACTCAAAATGGTTTTTTTTCATTTAGATTGCGTATCACTTGGGAAATGTAAAAACAGGTGAAAAAAAATCTTCTACGACCGGGAATCGAATCCGTGTCTTCCGCTATGCCGGGCTGATGTATCTATATCACTGAAATAACGTAGCACGCAAATTCCCGTTTCAGAACGGGAATATTTTCGTAGGTTAGTACCGGGATATCCATGCCAGTATCAACCAGCCCCAAGGGATGTCCTCAAAGAGATACATAGAAGAAAACCCCTACTCTCTCAAATGGTGAGATTGCTGAAACATAACACAATAAACGTGCAACCTCAAATTTATTCAAAAGAACGACGTAATGTAAATTTCATGCCTAATTTCCGTGAGTTAAAAAAAATTAATCTACGCCCAAAATTTCTTTCTAAATAACAAAAGGCATATAATATTCCGGTGCTAAAATTTTAATCAAACCATAAATAAAATATTATCGTGGCCCAAGGCAGAATAAAGTGTTTTCCTTTTCTCAAGTTTTCTCGTGAGTCATATGTTTTTTTGCTGCTCCTTTGTTACCTAAATTAATTTATTCGCGCCTGTTAATATTATTCATGGGAGCAATGCAAAAAAAAGAAAGGGTATTTAGTTGGATCCTTTAAATTTCAACGATCGAATTAATTTATTATTTCCGCTTCGGCGATATTTACCCTAACACGGCAAATATTGGTCGTGCTTCCGTTAAATTTTAAACACAGCGTTATCGTTCGCTCGAGTACTACACGCAGGGAACGTCGACGCAGCGCTTTCGAACCGGATGTGGGACAAAGTGGTAAACAATTCGTCGCTATGGAAATAAATCGTGATTTTTGCGGCGTCTTGCTTTATTCGGTGAAAGGGAAAAAAGTTGGATCGGAAGGACGGAAAAGAAAATCCTTGGTCGGAAAATCTCTTTTGCAGTACGGAATTCTTGAAGGTCTTTCGAGAGTGGCGGGTTTGGAATGAGAAGTAGCCAATTAGAATGGGCAGGTGGAGAACGGGTTGAGGATAAGGGAGGAGAAAGGAAGATTAAAGTGCGCGTAGAAGCTGTGAGGGGGAATCGGTCGTTTGGACCCGAAAGACAAACAAAAAAAAGAGCATCGCAAATTGCTTCCGCGCTTCATTTGCTATACCTTCAGAGTCGTAAAATTATAATTTGGGCCCAAAAGGGATGTTTTAAGCATGGATATTTCACATTGAATTTGAATAAATGATTGGTTTAATGTATGAAATGAAATTGCCTTCCATGCATAATACGCTGTCACTTAGTTCCTCGCCGAAACGCTTGTAATTTTATTAACAAGTGTGATTGAAATTACTGCGAATATTCAATTTTGACACGGTCTATTACGCTAAAGTCTTTTTTTCCTATCGCCCTTATTAATGTCGTTCGACGGATACCATTGAAGGAAATAACCCGTGTTTGCGATTGAACTTTTCACTAGGCCATATTAATTTAACGGACACGGATCGATTCTAATCAAAGCAGCTCTGATAACGTTATCAAATGGTCCATCGTAATAATTTTACGGCTATCATTAACCATATTGATTAATTCGAATTTCTGGCTGCATTAATATGCTACTTAGATGAAAAAAGAAAATACTTAGAAAGTTAAAATATACAGATTCATTATTAATTTTTACTTTCTCATATACGAATTATATTGAGAAAGCATTGTAATCGCGAAAAAATTCGACCTCGAGATTTTGATGGAAATATACGTTTTAGGTGTACCCGAATCCGAAAAAGTGATTTTCGCAATGCCGTCTGTCTGAATGTTACTGTTTCTAGAGTCTGAACGGTAAAGCGAAAATAAATAAAATCTCGTACATAAGCATTTTATCATACAGAGCAGAAGCTATGAAGAAATGGTTGACATTGCTCAATAATTACGGGAAGTTTATTCTATGCATTTTTAACAACAATTTGATTTTCTCAAAAACGGCTGTAACGATTTTGATTAAATTTCGTACAGTTACTTGAGTTTACGTCTTCAATAACACTACATATTTCATTTTTCTCAATGAATGAATATAAGGCTACTTTATTCTTGGGCTACTTTAACATCAATTGGATTTTCTGAAAAACGGCTATTGCGATTTTCATCAAATTTCGTATGGTTATTTAAGTTGATGTTTATAACGATTCTGCATAGTTCATATTTTTCTAAAGATGACTAAACGACGCAGTAGTATATGAGAAAATTTGTACAATGTATGTTGTACCGTTTTTGTTATTAAAATATTTCACTGATCCATGCTTTCACTTTGTAGCCAAACCGTCAATTTTTTTAGCAGTTGAATGTTTAGGACGAATTTATTATTGTGTTCCTTTTTTTTAAAAAAATAATATAGCCCACTAAATTCCGTTCTAGAGAGACGACCGTATATGCGCGCGAGGTCTGACTTGCTCGACCGCCGCATTGCTGCCCAAAGCGCACCCGAAACCGTCCTAATAACTCACGCAACCTCATATGGCGAATCAGAATGGGTTGTAAGCAAGATATATAGACACGGAAGATGAGACACGCTGGTGCCGACCGGAGAGCTCCTCGCCACGCATTAACTTTGGTTCTGCGCGTCGCCCCCGTTGCTCTCTCTCTCTCTCTCTCGCCACCTGCTCGAAATATTTTCGTCACGCCTAATAAGTACGACCTACAAGGCCCTGGCCACCATGCCGGCTTCCTTTGCTCGCCATTAAATCTCATGGCGTCGCTTGACCACGAACCCAATCCGTCTTTCGGTCCGCCGTTTCCTCCCTTCACGCGTATAAATTCGATCAACACACCGCCGTAAATTGAAGCTACACCGTCCTACCACTATATGGTACTTATTAATCTCTTAAGAGAGGTCTACGTGAGGCATTTGTTTCACTCCTCGTAAAGTGAAGTTATTATATTGCGTAGTAAGTTGGAGATTTTTGAAGGTATATAAATTTGAAGCGTAATATTTGGAGATTTAGTCTGGTTTGATAGCTTAGTGGTTAGAGCACCTGCCCGGCATGTGGGAGACCTGGGTTCGATCACCGGTCAAGTTCAGAATTTTTCTCCTTCTCAATCTTTCCGTTTATCTAGGTTTTCCCCACAAATTTAAGTCTTTCTTAAACTTACCATTTCTCATTATGTTCGACTTTTATACAGTTCCGTACTCTTGCAATGTTGTATTCTAACTTCAACTGAAACTATCTATATTGGCGAAGGGTTGAATGTAAGAATGGACCTTATGGTCTAAATTTCGCCCGAATAAATATCTATCTATCCATCTATCCTACCTTGTGGGAAATAGAAATGCCGGCCTTGGAGTCGAACCCAGGACTTTTTCCGAGGTTTTCTTTTCGTCGCCACCTTACAGTGTAATGAGTCGAGCATTCCTGTTAAATTTAGATTTTCTATCTCGATTCTTTATAGAGTTATTAGCATTTTTAACACTGCTTCACGAATATGAAATTAATATGGTAGAAAGAAGATAATTTAAGTGTGGTAACACATTTATTTATTTTATTAAAAATCCGCCGATAATATTAGAATTGTCAGAAAGAATCGGCAAAGAAAACTGGCAAACTATTATAAATTGTCCATAATTAAGAAGAAAGAAATTGATAAATAAAATATGTGAAGGTAGATGTAGCGTCGGAAATGTTGAGAGTAATGTAGAATAAAATTTTTGCGAAGTCAGTTAGAAATCTGCATTTTAGAAGTCATATTAGAGAGGAAATTAATGCTACACTGTAATTGATCAGAGCATTTATGTTCTTAATTTTCTTTGGTTCTTTTTATTGAAATATATGTTCTTTCTTATATATATATATATATATATATATATATATATATATATATATATATATATATCAATGCAACCGTTTATTTCTATTAGTTACGAAGAGAAGATAATTATGTAACTTGCAATATGTTTTTTTTAAATAACGTACGTCCCTGTTCTCATCTAATTTTAAATTTATGCGTGAGCCTATTTGCGTAAATAAGCATTACAAATGTGTAATGTAATAGTTTTACTTACAAAAAGGTAAGATTCCAGCGTTCAAACGATGAAATGCCTTGATTAAACATTTAGAAACGCTTCTTATACGCAGTCAACAAAATAATTATCCTTAAATAGTTATGTTGCTATGATTCATTAATATCGATGCTTAAACAACAGTTCGAAGCGAATAACGATTTTCTTTCGTCTATTAGAATGTTTAATTGGCACTAATTGAATCGGAAATAATACGAAAAATCCACAAAATTTCGAAAATAATTGCGTTTCTAAATGCTTCGACCGCGTAACATGTGAACATCGCAAGAATAACATGGTATAGAGTGTTATACGTCTAATAAAGCAAAAACAAAGAAAATAAGTCCATATTTACGTATTGTGATGAATGAAGGAATAAACCTTGCACCCTGAAAAATCGAAAATCCCGTGTAAACTTATTGGAAAATATACCTAATTGTCTCCTGGATTCGAACCCGGGATACTTTAGCAAACGAAAATATTTTTTCAGAGACCTCATAGCAGGTAGAAACAAAACGCCGTTTACCGCGTATCTTTACGGCGAACGGTTCTCGAGAAATACGCCGCTTTAATGCTTCACGTACGTACGATTAGAATTTTAATATCATCTCATATAATAGACAATTTCTTTTTGAGTGGTTGTACAGCTTTTGGAGCGTTTTCCTTAGTTGAATGGCAAGCCAATCAGGGTTCGGGTATCATTATTGAGGAATACGTTTACCTTCGTTACGTAAACAGTTTAACGCGAGCGGATACATTAAAAAGTGCACGAAATTTTATTCTTTTTCCTTGTATTAGCAAAAATATGTAGGTATGGTCAGTTTCCTTTACGATGAAATCACAGTAGTGAAACGTTAACATTAAATCTTTAAATTAAATTTGTCGTCTTAATTTATTAAACATTTAATAGCTATGTTATGTTTTGAAATGTGAATATTAATTTATAACGTTGCGGCGAATCATTCATTGTTGAGAAATCATAAATCATGTTTACCTTCGTTACGTAAACTGTTTAATTAACGTGAGCGGATACATATATGTTTAAAACAGCTATAAAGTAAGTGTACGAAATTTAAGCTTTTTTTCATTAGATTAGAAAAATTACATAAGGTACGTCAATTCTCTTTATATATTTTTTGACATTGGTATGATGAACACAACAGAATTTAAAAAAGCTCACTTCTTTCGTAAAAAAATCACGACTGTTCGAAGGCATTAAAACAATGTTTTACATGTTCAACTGCAGCTTAACAAATTTTAAGAAGCCAATTTTAAATTTAAATTTAATTTTAAATAGAAAAGGATCGGAACATTATTTGTGTAAAAATCGTGATGTGTTTGTATAATAAAGACTAAAATAATATCTTAATCGAAATTAAATAAAGTCAATGCAAATTTTACTTTGAGAAAGCGATATTTGTTTTTATTAGCTTTTTTACTGTGTTCCTGATAAACTTTTTACCACATTGCAATGCTTTCGTCGCACACTTTTTCGTATGCGAATTTTTGTTGATTTGGTGAAAAAAGTTCACATGGCAATTTTTGTGCAGTTTTGTTTTTAATTTTAAACAACCTACGTATGCATTAAAAAATATTTCCCCGTCCTAGGACGGGCGGGTACACTAGTTATAAGATAATAAGAATTAAAATAGGAACACGCATTGCAGATCCTGAATTTAATAGTAATCTATTGCGTATGTGGATTCGTCGAATATAACGAAAAGACAATATCGTTTGGCATTATGCGACTATTGGTGTATTTCAGTTAACCGAGAAAGATATATTGCTTTGGAACCGTGCTCCCGAGACCGGGAACATAAAAGTCTGAACCACTTCCAAGTACATATTCTTCGTTTGTGTTTACGCCAAAGCAATTTCCTTCTCGGAAAGAGTAAACGTCTGCTACGTATTGGATGGTTCAAAAGACATTGGCACGAGTTCTTTAACCCGCGGTTTGGTCATCCATTTTCTGGAATGAGCGGGATTCTTCGCCAAAAACAATAAACGTCTGCCAGGAATTTCGCGCGTTCTCCTTTAAATGAAGCAGTTGAAGATAAAAGCGCAATGCCACCGATAAAACGGACGAATAATAATCTTTCGTACGGATAAGCTGTTATACGCAAACTGCAAAAGGGTGAATATCAAGTTTAGATAGACAATTAATATTTTGCCGGATGGCTAGCCTGAATAAGTTACGTTTTGAGTTTTAAGCCTTAATGTTTGCGTTGGGAAAACTTGGGAAACTTTTGGCGGAGAATAATTTAGCGTCTGTTCATAAACATCGCGTCCAGAGAAGTGAATAATATGTTTACCTGGAGGATATTTAGTAAACATTAAAAAGTACAAGGTTTCCAAGCCTCTCCAAGTGACGCTGACCTGTGGGTCGGATCGTGCGATGTATCCGAGGCAGTTCCGAATTTCGGACGGCGCAGTTATTCACGCGCCTGTAAAAATGTGAAATATCGCGTAAGCAAATGGAAAGAGGAGAAGGGTCGACCTCGCCCGAGGGAGATGGCGGATGAGAGGTGGTGTAAGCTGTTGGCCGCGTCCAAGTTGCTCCCGAAAAGCAATTTGGAGGCGAAGGGATAATGGGATGGAGGGTCTCCAAAAATTAAGTGTAATTTAGGACTTTAGTACTTCGGGCTTTCACGGCCAGATAGGAATAAGGTGCTGTTGTATGTGCACTGTAAATATTGGTGAAATTATTTCTTAATCTGTTAGGGATATACAGTAAAACTCGTTTATAACGATCACGCCTAAAACGAAATCTCGGCTATAACGAAGAAATGTCTCGGTCCCTTGAACTTCTCCATAAGGGCATTGGTTAAATTTCTCGGATGTAACGACACGCATTTTACGAATTCTCGGCTGTAACGAACAAATGTTTGGTCCCGTGGCAAAAAATGCCCCATATATAACGAATTTTGGCGAGCAGAGCGATAAGTAATGAATAGTTTCCGCCCGTTTACCGCGCACTTGTTCGTAGAGGTCTCCTTCCTCCATCTACCCCTTCCATACGAATTTCCACGCTCCCTTTGTTTTGAAATTGATATTAAAAATGTGAAATGTTTATGTAAATTATTGACCATAATAATAATATTAATTGACCATTTAAAAATCGTATGTAATAGCAGTCGAACATTTTACATGCCGCGAAGTTGATAAGCATCTCTTTGCATATGTAAGTACGGCATTGAAGTCGACTCACTGCAAATACAGTAAAAGCTGTGTTAACCGGCTATCTTGGGGATTGTGGAAAGCCGATTAGGAGAAATATCCGGTTAGGGGAGCGATTTTCGATTTTGACATCGCAAATTTAGCAATAACCAAACAAAATTGGGCTTATGTTATGTTCACTATCGTACTCCCCAAACATAATTATGCATGGGGTTTGCATTTTCCATTTTAATTCTTCCAGGCGTAGTTAGATACATACACTATTTACCCATTCTTATTTAATACGTTGCTACGCTTACATGAAAAACAAAAAGACTATTGAAAAGTTTAGGGCGTCCGGGAAGTTTGGGGATTACGGCACTGAACCTGTTCCCAAAATTGAATTTATTGGATTATATCTTTCTAATTTATCTTTATTATTTATCTTTATTTGCTCTATTAGAAAAGGACGAAATTATTTAGTTCTTCTGAACATTTCTGTGAAAACCAGTCATATAATATTTTATCCAGTTACTCAATTTTTGGCTTATGAAGCGTATGATGTTTATTAATTGATTTACTCGTCTCAGAAGATGACACAAATTTCATTAATTTAGCCTTATGAGCCTTGATATCGTAGAGCGTGGAAGATCCGATGTTGAATTCTTTTGCTATGGCTGCTCTATTTTTTCCTTTTTCAATTCGTTTGATCAGCTCCAGCTTTTGTGTTAGCGTTAAACCAACATTTTCTCTCCTGTTCCTTGCTTTTAGGTATTTATTTTGATGCCATATTCAATGGATGGGTAATTTTTTAGATAATAAAAAGCGATAAAACTGGAAATTGTAGAAGTACACCAAAACATCTAGACAATGCAAATGGCTTACGTAACCAAAAACGCCATGCTTACTCGGCAGCCACAGAAGTATACGGAGTAAATACGTAATATATACATCTTATATTTTAAGAAATTTTAAAGTGGAAGTTGTGGTATTTCACATATACTATTCACACAAAAATTCATAAAAAATAAAACGAAATACAAAATGAATTGTATTTGTGTAATTGCCGGTATCTAAGGCTGCCCTGTCCTAAATAGCCGGATAGCACAGCTTTTACTGTATGTGTATACGTATTATATGGGATGTATAGGCCAAAAACCATGTTTCTCGTATATAACGTAGTCACGCTTACAACGAAGCAATGAGTCGGTCCCCTCAAATACATATTAAACGAGTTTTGCTGTAGTTATGTTTTAGTTCGTATCTATATAATACGTATATAGATGCTTCTGACATAGTATATAGGAGGAGAAGGAGGATACAAAATTATGAGGCACTTCCAGACGAGCTATAAACTTGAAACTTGGCACGATTTTAGGCTTTTGGTCACAACCGAAGGAAAAGATCAAACATTGTTGAAACTATAATTTTGAGGGGCTCTTTTGACCCCTATTTGCCCCTTTTTTTTGCCCCATAAGAAAACACGCAAATCGGTGTAGAGGTTTTTATATTTGCATTTTAAAATTATTTCCCGTAAATTTTCGAACTCGGGACTTCAACTATAACTAGGAGAGAAAGAGTTTAAGATTTGTATACGGGCCAGTTGCGTCCACTTACCAAATTGTTGGTATTTTACTTTAAAAATGTACTCGTTATAAAAAACCGAATAGAATTGAAACAAATCAATTAATTAAAAGTCAACCTGGATGCGACTCGGATCAGTCGGCATGGAAATGAACCGATGCATCTCTTGGAGAAAAATAACAGTGACAAAAAAAGGCAGGGAAAACCTCGATGTGGGGAGAAATGTGCGCGAACTTCCTATTTTTTGTGAACTTTCGGTGATTGTTAGAATTCTGCATCAATACGGAATGCAGGCTAAAGCGGGTGTGGGATGCAGTGAAGTAACATAATGGAGTGATAGTGGGGTTTGACAGGCAAAGATTCGATGCGAAAGGGGTAGCTTAGATAGCAAAATTTTTTTACTAGGGAGTCCTCCCGACGGAATGGTCCAGCCAAAGGTTATAACCTTCTCAATGGGAGTTGGCTTTTACCATCTCACAAAAGAAGCGGGCTTCTCCATCTCTCTTTCTCCCTTTCTCTTTTTCCCCCTCTCTCTCACACTGCATCTCTTTTCATCTCTCTCCCTCCCTCACCCTCCCAATCTCCCTCCCCCTCCCTCTCTCACTCTCTCCCTCCCACTCTCTCCCTCCCACTCTCTCTCCCTCCCTCTCTCTCTACCTCCTTTTCTCGCCTTCTCCTCCCCCTCTCTCTCCATCTCTTCCTCCCTCCCTCTCTCTCTACCTCCTTTTCTCGCCTTCTCCTCCCCCTCTCTCTCCATCTCTTCCTCCCTCCCTCTCCATCCCTCCCTTCCGCTCTCTTCATCCCTCCCTCCCCCACTCTTTCTCTCTCCCCCCCCCCCATCCCTCTCTATCTATCTCTCTCTTTATGCTGCAACGGTTTTATAGCGCGTATATACGGCCTTTGTTTATTTAATACTTTGTTTTTCTCCCAAAGGTTAAGGGTGGTCGTTCGCTTCAAAATTTTCTCATGCTTTTTTTTTTACGGCCGGATGCCTTCCTTGACGCCGCATCCATTTCGAGGACTCGCATCACGAGTGATAGGAGAGGAAGAGATATATAGAGGGATAAGGAAAAGATTCTCTAGCATAAAGATACTCTTGGCGCTAATATCGCGCGGAACCTTCCCTTCCCTATAGCAAGAGAGATATGCTGTTGAACTACTTTTCCTTCGAGGAACAACGCAGGCGAAGTTCACGGTTCGTGTTAAGCGTTCCACCGCACATGACGTGACTCGATTTCGGATGCGTCGCTAGGGGAGACAAGCGAAAACTTAGCAACAGGACTCCATACGTTTGGTTATTTTAAACTATTATCTATGCTTCTATCGTCTAGATAAAGTTAAAAATAAATTATAAAAATTGGAACTTAATTAGTTGACGCAATGCGAAAAAGCATGTTTTATTTATTGTGGTATATTTAGAATTGTGGACTTAAATTTCATTATAAATTTATTAATCAAATTATATGGCATAAAATTATTTATTCGATAATTAATTTAAAATTTTAATCATTCTGACTATAACCATTTGTTCTGAATCTTAATCTGAAAACTTTGAAGGCACCCCCTGCTGTCCATCTATTTCTCCAAAAAAAATTATTTGTAGGTGTAGGTACTAATAAATGGCATCATAGATAAAGTGACCAGATGTACTGATTTTAGAGATTGTGTACTGATTTCAAATATGTACTGAATTTTGTACTGAATTATAAAGTTGTACTGATTGTAAAAGAAGAAAAATCTATAATTATTTAGGTCATTTACTGTGGGATTGACGGTTGAGGTGGCTCGGGTACGATTTTGCCAGGATGTGTAAAGAGGACTTGCGGCAACGCTGTGTAGTTCCCCCTAGCAAACATTACCTCCCCTCCACCTATGATTGGCTGTGATGGAGGGGATTTTTTCAGTCTTTCCTTCCAAACCCCCACCCCTTCTCTACAACTATAACTCTCAATTCCAAAGTAATGTCGTCCAGACAATAATAGTTATGGTTGTTTATGTCATGTGAGTAGTATAATATTTTAATGCTGTTTAGTAAAGTAACATTATTCTCAGAATAGATTATTAATATTATTATTTAATTATATTTAAAGACCCTGCCATAAATAGAAGAAAAAACAAATTTTCTGATCGACTTCAGCAAGAGTATCCAATATATATAACAATAATGTTATATACCTGTGTATACTGTATAAAATTTCAATATAGTATATGAAGTATTATATTGAAATGCAGTTTTCTTTCATGAATATAAGAAATATTAAAAAATTTACTGATTTTACATCTAGAAAATCTGGTAGTTTTCTTTCGTGAATATAAAAAATAAGAAATGTACTGATTTGACATCTAGAAAATCTGGTCACTTTAATCATAGATCATAGATGATTGTTAAATGATCTTTGTTCAGTTCATTGATTGCTTTCTTAGATAAAGAACACTTTGTCTGCCATAATAAGTGTTTTATTTTCTCCTTGATTATATTTGTTTGGTTTCTGGTTTATTAAAATTCTGGTTCAAACAGCGTGAAATATATCTCACATCCCATCCTATCCCTCAAAATATTTCTTTCGTAAAACAAAGTCGATTCACTCCTGTTCACTTATGTTAGTCGTTATCGGCAATGGAGTTGAGTGATTTTAGTAGGTTTTTGTTTCTATGCGTGATAGTTAAACTCTTACAGCTTCCTATTGCTGGTTTTGTTTTTCCTCTATCAGTGAATTGCGAAAATTGAACAGCCGCGATTATTTCATTATTATGGTAAATATGATTTTCTCATTGTAATTTACAGTGTGATCTTCCATTTTAGTATATTGATTTTTTAAATCTTTGTTGTAATGCCCTACAAAATGTCTTCTGCCAAGAAAAGAAAATGTCACTTAAATGTAACGTTAGCTAAGGAATTTTCACATTTAACACATGTTGGAAGTGGTGATACTGTCATTAAATGCTCTTATGTGTTCAGCAGTATTTAGTATCGCAGTTGGTGGGCGTTCAAGTATTACGAAGCACAATCTTTCTCAAAAGCACCAAAGTGCTCTTAATAGAACATCCCCTCACATAAAAACCCTTATTTTATTTTTTTAAATGGGAAATAAGGCATATAAATAGTTAATGAAATATGCCCTTCCTTTTTGTATAAAAAATCGGGATTTGCCCTCCCTTTTGGTAAAAAATATCTGGTCACCTTACTATAACGCAGTTTATTTTTAAATGGCGAAAATTAAGACAAATCGGATGATTTCAAACTTTTTTCTCCGCAGCCCAATAGGGATTCTTTGTTGACACATTCACGAAATACACATGCAAGAAAACACACGCGTACTTCCTTTAAAAAAAAGCCTAAATACGCATTTCTGTAGCAGTGATTCCATCTTCAATATCATAAAGACCTGCGTGTGTGTTAGTACTTCTTTTTTTCATTATCTTCATCGTTCTAAGGAAGTGTCTTCATTCTTTATTATTTGTAATTAACCACACTGCCCTAATTTTACCTTTTCTCTAGCATAAATGCTTGATATTATTAAACTATCAGATAGAGGGGGAGACGTATTGCGTAGCTTGGTCTTTTATTCCACATGGACTAGTAAAAAATACGCACTATAAACAAGAACGTCAAAAGAATTACATTTATAGCTCATGAATATGGGATATGGAGAACGCGTCCTCCCTTTCGCTATGTAAACTTATGTTCACATCACACGGATTCGCATTACAGGGCACTCTTTCTGAACGCATTCACCGCTTTACATGATTCCGGGTGTTACGATCTACTCTGAAGTACCGATTCAAAATTCAATGTATTTTAATAAGGAATTATTTTTATGAGAATAATCCGCTAATAAAAAGACTTTACTTGATCCTTTTCTGTATTTTTCAGCGTGGTATCGTACTTTTTTTTGCGAGAAATCAGTGAATCGGTGACGGCTTGATTTGACGGAATAATGGAAAGCATAGAAGTAATTTGATTGGCAGGCTTCAAGTACTGCCGGATGGAGTAAAAGAAAAGGCGATGAAATATTTATGGTCTTTTAGTCCAGTGCTCCCCAACCGGTGTGCAGAGGCACGTTATTGTCCCGCGAGGAAGGCACTAGTTTGCCGCACGCTCTGAGGGTGTTTAATTTTCACAAAAGCGTTTGGAACAAACAAGTTCGCATAGATTTTATCATCCGAGGAATTTATCCTGAAACTACGAGAGGAATTGATTGACCTTAGCAACGCTCGTGCAACTTAAAATTAGTATGCTACCTTTAGACGTATTCTGGCTAAAAGCTAAATGTGAATATCCTTCAATATATGAATATGCCATCGATATGACGTTCCAAATTCAACAACGTGTTTATGCGAATTTAGTTGTTCACCAACGGCCCATATTAAACATATTAAAAGGGCATGTTTAAAAAACCTAGATGAAGACATTCTTGTTCCTCTTTCTAATATTGAAACAAATATAAAGAGTCTTTGTACTAAAAATGCAACCTTAAATTTTCGTTCGCAGAGCATCACATTTAACGTGTTGAATTATGTATGTATCTAATGTACAGTAAAATTATACAATTATTTGAATATTACTTTACAAATCATAATAGTCTAATATAATTGCGACTTTTACTTGTTTTATGCTACTTTTTTAAAGTATGTATTAACGCAGTGAAATTAATTATGGATGGTTTGGTGTGCCGCGATGTTTACAAGTATATCTGAAGGTGTGCCGTGGAGCAAACAAGTTAGGATAGTGTACAGCGTATCACAAAATGTCGTGCAATGGAGTTTTAGAAAGAAAAGATATACCTGTACGCAGGGCCGTCCCTAGGGCATGGCGAATCGGGGCGAACGCCCCGGGCCCCGCAATTTCAGAGGCCCCGCGCTTCTTTATTACCCCAAGGAAAGTATAAATTTAATTTGGCGGTTAATGATAACGGGGCCTCGCATAGGTCGATTTGTCCTGGGCCCCGCACCTCTGTTGGGGCGGCCCTGCCTGTACTTAAGGGAAATAGCATTTTTAAGTCCTTTTGTTCATAATAAATAATCCATTTTCTTCCTTTTAAAAATATTGCATGCGCACGTAAAGAAATTAAACGTTTGTTAGTGAGATTGTTTATATTAGAAACAATGAAGAAGTAACCATGCAAGTAATTTTCTGTTCAACTCGATTTAAGTCATTCCAGTTTGATTTTCGTGATAACGGCTACTCCTTTGATAAAAATGTATAGGAGAGAAAATACTCTTCTTAACTGGTTCTACAAGTTTTATTTGAAAAATATTTTGATTTGAGCAACACTTGACGAGATATGACGGAAAGTTCATTTTTTGTCAGTAGTAAAGTGGTATTCCTGATTGTCTTACATGATTCATTTTTGCGATTTTCTTATCATCTTTGATTGTAAGTCCTTAATATCAAATTTAATGAAAATCCGTTCTGTAGAAGCCGATAAGGAACATGCGGACGGACGGACGGACATACCGACAACAATAGGCGCTCACGCTAGAAGCGAAACGCGCCTACAAAGGTCGGGGAGCACTGTTTTAGTCCATTAAACTGGCACCTAATACCACTTCTTTCGACATCTCCAACGGGATATTCTTTTATTAAAAGAGGCACTTCATTTTAATGAGTGATATTTTAGAGAATAATAGAATACAGGAAAAGTTCCATATTAAATCATGAGAAAATGCTTGCTTATATGCATGATTTGCTTTCAGTTTCGTGCAATAATAATAATAGCACCTACCAGGCGCGCAACCAGGGGAGGGGCTGACGGGTTTATACCCCCCCCCCCCCAAAAAACCCTAAATTTATGGGTTTAAGAACCTTAAACTCTAAGAATTTGTATTAATGTAGGTACTCAGGAGGAGCCTCTGCTCCTTCCTGTAGTTGAGGAGACCCCAAATTGTCCAAATGTCCGGTGGAATATTTTTTGTTAGAATCGAGCCTCCCTCAAGGGAAAATCCTGGATGTCAGATTTTCGAAAAGCACGCATGCGCTTACACAATATGTCTCTCACGGTCTATGCACGAGACTCGGTTTGTACGTGGTGTGAATATACTTTTTGTTTGCTTTTGTGTCGTATTTATCGATTTTTTTTTTTTTGGGAACAGTGCGAAATTTCTCATGAGATTTGACGAGAAATCTCCCGTGGAAGACACACACGCCCGTCAAAAATTAAAGGCAAACATGAAAAAATCAAGATGACAAAGTCTGTCCGTGTAAGTCGGATACGAGCGGGAATTACTAAAAATAAACTTGTAGGGCAAACTTGAATAAATTAAAATATTAGTAGCGACCAGATTATTAATTAAACTTTGAAACGATAACACGTAGCGTTGATTGTAAACGTTTGCCTTCAGCAAATTAGAATAATATAACCTCGTGTAACAAATCATATTCAAGGATATTAAAAGTTTAACATCTAACAACCACACAATTTTTATGGCCTTAATTTTTCAACTAGTTTTGTGGCGCTAGATAATCTATTGCGATATTGTTTCTCGTAAATGTTTTGACTGCTTATGGTTATAATCGGAAAGTACCACGAAATATGAGAAAATATCAAAATAATCTATAGATGCTATAAGGTTAACTCTCGCAGGGCAGGATTATTCGGCTGTATTTCCTCTTTGTGCCTATTTGCTATTTAAGGCCGTCCGTGTAAATGCAAATTTTGACTGTTATCCCTTCTCTTCAGTATAAGTGAAATATGGACCGTATTCTTCCTTTACTGCGATTGGTTATCGGAGAGACGACCACGTCTGACAAACGAGGGTTCGGATATATAACTCCGAAGGACTTTTACGTCAGGGGAAGGATGGATATGCCGTGTTTTCGAAAAGGAACGACTGCCTCACAGATGAACGTCCATTGCCGTACTCTCCTACTATGATGCCTTAGCTATGAAATTAAAACCTTCAATTAACTGCCTTAGCCTAATTCAAGACTCTACTCATTGTTGTCCTTTTTAAATAAAAAATTCATAATGATGTCTTAAAATCATTAATAATTAATCCATCTAAAGTGTCGTTTTCATTCGCTACCGTTAATTTGCGTTCAGGACACGAAATAAGTGTTGCATCCGGGAAATATTTTTTAAAATTTTAACGTAAAAACTCGATGTTAAATATTTACGAGATTTACGACATAATGCTGGGTAAAGAGAAATTCCCGAATCACGCTTCTGTTAATAGTAATAGGTCGTAAAAATGTTTTATTAGATGCTTAAATTTATATTTTTGCAGAACATATTCTATTTTTTCAGCAGATTAGAGGTTCTTTATAAATTTCAGAAGCATTTTGGATGAGATAGTATAAATGTTGGCAGTATCCCGCAGTTTTTCGGGATATCAGCGCACGGTTTTAATCTTTCTTTTATGCATGCTTAAGAAATGCGCAGTTTTTTTGATAATGCTGAGGAATATATTTTAGATTGTTCACCTTGTTTCTGTTTTACTCCTCATTAAGAAAGAATACTTTAGTAACCAACGAAGTGTTAGCTTAAGGGATGGTAATTTTTTTATAAAATGAAATAAATCGGATTTAAAAACAAGCTTAGAAATGCCAAATAGAAATTTTGTCATCTTTATTGCGGCGACAGTAACCAGGAAAAAACAATTACCCAACACCTTTCACCAGCAAAATCTTCATTGACTTAATTGCACCACCAGTGGTGAAAATTGCACGTCTGGAATCTCGACGCTTGATAAATTATAAGAATCCCTTGAATCGTTCTGACGAGGATTTATGCGACACCTTTATCACAGAACCTGGCACTTGTTCCTGTCCAACGCGTCCTGCAAATTGTCTACCACCATCGGCGTCCGTTGGTGTCGGTGCAGGTGAAAACCTCGGACACCCTCTTTGCTCCTGGCGCCACCTGGCACCAAGGGCACGTTGTCCCCCACGTTCCCGCACACGATCCCAGTCGACCCCCTGCCCTCCATAGCGTCCACGGCCTGCATCAACTCCTTAAAAACGGACACGACCCTCCAATTGTACTTGGCGCTGCACTCAACGTATCCGCACCTCCAATGCTTCTTCACTATGTTCGCTATGTCTCGTCTCTCGCGAGATTCCGCGAGAGCCAAGGCGTTTTGCTGTTGTTGCTGATGGAACGTTAGGGAGTTGGCGTGGCTTGGTCCGGAGTGGGCGGCCGCATGGGCTGCTTGGGAGCTACCGGAGGGAAGCGAGGAGGAGGTCCCCGGAAGACCGAACCCGGAGGACTGAGCGAGGCAGGGGACGCCGAAGAAGGAGCCCGGAGGATGAGATGGACCGGAAGAGCCTGTCGCCCCTATAGGACCGTGGAGGCGGTCGTGCTTGTTTCCAACGACGACCACCGGAACGTTCCTCATGTCTCGGCTGCCGGCCATCTGCTCCCGGAGGCACTTGATGTGTCTGAAGCTGTCGGTGGCGTTGGAGAGGTCGAACACGAGGACGTAGGCGGTGGCTGACCTGAGTCCGTAGGAGCGGAAATCGGTCCACTCGTAGAGGGAGTCGACGGGGAAGTAGGGCACTGGGGGCAGGTCGGAGATCTTGAGGTCGTAGAGGCGTCCGTTGATGACCACGGAGGGATAGTAGGTGTGGCGGCGGTCGGTCGGGTAATATGTGTCGCAGAACTCGTTCCAGACGAATTGCTACAAAGAAGAGAATGCATTTCAGATGATCACTCTTTGTATACATGGATATATATATATATATATATATATATATATATATATACACACACACATCTACAGTTCACCCTGCAAGCCACCGCAATGGTGTGTGGCATATACACACGTTCATTGGACCCAATTTTATTTTCAGCAATCAAATTGCTGAGTTAGGAGTTAAATGATCTTTTTAAACTCTTAAGGAAATCTGTGCGACTGCTCGTGGATGTATCTTATCTAAGCATCACAATTTACTGACTTAATTTTATACTTCTTTATCTTTGCCAACGTTCTTAGTAGATAATTAGCCGATAATATCATTATTCAAAGGATTTCAACCGGAATACTTTCCATTCATGTTCTGGGAATTCTCAATGCTATCAATCATCGGAATTAAATGTGCAGTATTATATTTGCCGGCAGTTTTAACCTCAACCTGTTCCCCATATTTTACGTCATAGCATTCCTCATCATACCTCTTGTCTTGTTTTATAGCATCCTCTCTTCTACGATCCCCATAAAAAAGAAAAAAGCCCTTCGTCCCTTCAATTCTTTCATTACTTCCACGAAACATCATTGAAAGCATAGACTGCCACCTCGCTGCGGTCACTCGTTGGCATAATTGATAATTTTATTGGTTCCGCAGTTATTTCCAACATACTCAAACGGTCGCTGAATTGCTGCGTGGTAATTGCTTAATGGTCTGCTTATTTTCTAAAATAATGCCATTCCTCTCTGGTTCTGATATTCTTCGCTGTTTTTATTCTAACTCCGAAAATATTACTATTTCTAGTTAACATAAGTAAAATATATATTTTTAGCTTTCTTCATTTTTAATTTTATAGTTCATAGCTTTGTGTTTCCCAAGAATCATTCTGACACACCATATTCCTATATAATTTCCGGTTTACTGACTTAGTCGTTGTTAATTGCGATCATAATTTAGGCGAATGCCTGTCGCCTTACGGAGCAGTTTTTTTACGTTGGCGTAATTAGGCCGACCCACTGGATACAAACGTCTCTATTAGGCACAGATCCTGCACGGGCTTCTCGGTGTGCCCTAATCTATTGACGCCACTTGCACGGACGACCGTACCTAGGGCATACGAGAAACACAGTGTAGCTTCCAGTGTCCGCCGAAGGCTCAAGCATTTCTACTCTACTCTAGAGAAGGTTTTTAGCTTATGCACCCTTTGCCTTATTTTAAACGTACTCGATGCTCAGTGAGCTCGATATTGCAACTGTTTATTAAGTACGGAGTATTATGTTAGAGGAAAGAGTCATTAGGACACCACATATCAATCTCCTGGCATATAGTAATAATAATAATAGGTTTTAGTTATTCTTTCCCAAAATAACGTAAAAACGAAAGAAAAATTATTAATACGTAAAAAATTATATGACATATCGTAAGGAAACTTTTAAATATAAAGGCGAATGGTGGCGCCTTATTTCCAAAGACGGTTTAACGTGTTTGCTTACTTTGAAAAACACATAAATGTGCTTATAAAGAAAAACATTCGGAATAAATGAATAAAATTTCTTAAAAATCACAATGCAATGGCTGGTTGGCGGAATAAAATGGACCAGGCTAAAAGGAGACAGGAGTAGATAAAGATCGACATAGTTTCTGAAAAGTGTGAACGAAAGAAGATAAAACTTTAACGATAAATCGGACATTTTAAAACATCAACACTTTTGATTTTCCGTGTGTGAAATATAATGAAAATATACTTCGTATATTTGAAAGTCGTTTCAGATTAAAGACTCAGAGGAAAATATGCCTAAAAATTATACATGCACGCGTAATATTAATATTTGGAGTTTCTTTGGCAAAATAATAATTATTAAAAACACCGAGATAACCTTTATATAATGGATTGTTTACAATGTAATATTTTTTAAAATTTTTCTCATAATGAACAATCCGGTTGATGCTATTTTAAATATTTCCACATACTATTTTATATTGGTACATACTATGAATTTTGTAATTTACTTGATATATATTTCATTCCGTGTCAAATTTTCGTCTAAAAATTATTGGCTCGTTTTAAGATCCAAGGCTTCAGAATGTTGTTCTTCATCTGCTTAAGTAAATTTGAGCTCGTCTTATATGTAAATATAAAAAATGAAAAATCTTCTTTACTAAGCGTTAAAAGTTCGCCTTTCTTATCGATTAGGAGGATTACACGATAATTTTTTAAAAATATATACATATGAAACAACCAGACATCTCAAGCTTCTTCTCACCTGAATTATCGATGTTTTTCCGACTGCCGGTGCTCCTAGCAAGATCACTTTGACGAGGTCCGTGGAATCAACGGGGCTCTGCTCCTCCGGCTGTGCGAGGGAACTCGGTATTTGCTCTTCTCCCCCGTCCTCCCTCTTCCCCACTATCCCTTCCGCCTCCTCCTCCTCCCCCGCCTCACCGTTCTCCCGCTTTGAAGAAGAGGCGCTCCCGCGCTTCTCGAGGTAGTCGAGATCCAGATCTGAGGAAGAGTGCCCGTCTGTCACTTGTTTCTCTCCCGGAACAAGTTGTTTCCCCCCCCTCCGCCCCCTTACTGTACCTCGTCTAAAATTTCAGGCTATATCGATCACCCGAGTAAATTCTTTGATTTTGATAAAAATTGAATTGAAATAGTTTTTCCTTATTTTTATGAAAGGTTTTTAATTTTATCAGACAAATAATAGGATATATTTTTACTGTTGAATAAGAAGATATCGAATTCGGCACATTTCGCCACCAAACAAGGTTCTCCCAATGGAACAAAAAAAAACAGTAATCCATCTGATATTTATTTTTGCATCCTGAAAATCCCCACCATTTATCAATTTTAATCGTATAATACATTATATATATACATATATGCTTAAAGAAAAGGAAAGGTAATAATAAAGGTAGCAACAGGGCGTTGGAGGGAGCCCAGTGGACACTTACCTAAATTGGAGTGCCGCTGGGGGTGCTGAAGACACACGAAAAACAACACAAATTTGGAAGATTTTCCGGCCGAAGCCTTTCGTCAGCGACGCATTTATATATATATATATATATACACACACACATACACACACCAATTTATATTATTGCTTGCCACTTACCCATTTCGGAGGTTCCTGGAATTTACATACTCGCTGATAATCCCTCCAACGGTGTTGGCGGCTTTCTCTTTTTCCCTGCGTGGGCGAAACAATTTGTGTCGGAATGATGGAGAACTATAGGAATTTATCCATTTCCGTCGTTATCGTTTCGATAATTAATTGACCATTGATGATTCCAACAGGAGATGCCAACGAAACAGGACAGTTTACCGAGAACATGACGAAAGTGATTTTTAGTCGAGTGGTCCGTCAACCGAAATAGCGCACGTTTTTTTATTCATTTGTTGACATTATTGTCTCATTTTTAGAGAGTTAATGGCATGCCGATAATGAGCCTGTCCCATTCGAAAGACGATGCAATCATTTCTTTCGCACTTACGACAAAATTTCACATGAACTTCCTTATTAATTGCGATGCGTCCCGCCAAACAAGAGTTTGCACTTCAACCAGCTAAAGGAGACTTAACATCCACTTTACTGCACCGAATTCATCGCGTCGAAACTTATCTAAGCCATCCATCTTTCAAAAACAGGCTGTTGCATTAAAAGTAGAAGTTTGTCGTGCGATCCCATCACATTCTTCCGAGTCTCAACTAAAGCCATATTTCACTATAAAAAAAGATCACGGGGCGATAAATCACGACCCCGAGTCTGGAATTTAATGTAACTAAATCACGTAGATTCTATGGTAACAGACGGTGAAGTCGTGAAATTAACTCCTTCGGATTCCCTCTCGGAACGAGAGTATAAATTGAGAATGTTATCTTTCATGTTTCTAAGGAAACGGCAAGTATTTACGGCCTGCCGAACTGCCAGTTTTGTCGGAATCCGAGATACTTTCGATCTAAATTTCCTTGAGAAAATATCGCCATAGCGTTAACGTAATCATAAATTCGTTGGAACATCAGCGATCAATTCTTTTTTCGAAATAAAAACGTAGGAACTTGATCTTAAAAAATCAACCGGAACATTCAATTCACTGAAAGTCACTGTCTATCTTCCAAGAACACAACTATCTCCACGCGTTTTCTTTCTACCGTGAAAAAAACGTTTCTCCTCGCGCAAGGACACGGGAGTACTTTTTTTTTACTTGTGCACTTGTTGGATTCAACGGCCGGAAACGAGGAAACTATCGCAAACTTGTCGCTGATAATTTTGACGTAAAATTTGCCTTACAATTAGAATTTTTCCCGTCACCCGAATTGGTAAACGCTTCTCTTAAATCCTTCCCGGAAAAACTCCTCCAGGGCCTCCGGGGAGGGGGGAGGGGGACACTTCCTTTTTTCTCACTTTCTCTTCTTCCGGCGATTGGAGGAGAAAAAAATATTCACTTCACTGATTTCCTCTTCGCTTGCACGCACCGCCGAAAAATCCACCCATGTAGTATGTCTTATTAGCACTTTGGGTAAACATAGCGGCGTGTCCTTTTCCAGACGGAGCGCGAAAAACGTTTAGCAGCGCCCTCTCTACCTCTCTCTCTCCCTTCGGAAGCTGCGACGGCGAGAGTCGCCCAACGACTGGCCGATAGGGCGCGCCATCTCAACCCCTACGCTCCTTCCCTTCCCCCCTCCCTCCCCCTCTTCCTTCCCACCTCCCCTCCCACCCAAAACCTTCCCCTCTCTTCCGCTCGATCCATGCCTTCCCCTTACTACTCTCTCACCCTCTCTCTCTTTTCCCCCCCTCTCTCTCTCTCCTCCGCTCTCTCCCTACTCCCACTCCAGGGCGCTAACTCAGTCGCTCACTCTTTTGTGTGTGTGTGTGAGAACATTCGTCCGATTAGTAGGCGGACTGACTTGTGAGAGAAAGAAGAGGAGGAGGGGGAGACGTAGAGAGAGAAGGGAGAGTGGTGGGGTGGGGGGAGTAGGAAGAAGAAATGATAGCGTTTTCGGAAGGAGGCGAGAAAGTTGGTCTTTTTTTGAAATGCAGAGAAGAGCGAAAGGAGTGAGTACAGTGTGGTTTTTTTCCTTTCTCTCTCTCGTTGATGGGCCATTATGTCTGCCGAGGAAGAAAAGAAAAAAGAAGGGATTCCATCGTGAGTCTTCGGGGTAAAGGGTGGGGGGGGGGGGGGGGGAGGGTGTGGTGGCGAGGTTCTTACTCAATTGGGAAAAGGGTTTCCTTTTTTTTTTGGGGAGGGAGATATTTTGCTCGCGCAGACGCGCGTGATCGACTCGACGGAGATCTTCTTCGGTTTTATGTACTTATCTTTGTCTCCTCTCTCTCACTCTCCGTCGCCCTCTCTCCCTTTTCTCTCGCAATATCCTTCTTGGTTCTTCCGCCCATCTTTAGTGCTTGAGACCAAAGTAAAACAGATCGGGGTTTTCGTAAACGGCCTCCATCTAGGACGAATGTTTTCAAGGTTGCGGAGGAATAACATGTCGCTCTTGCATCGCGACGGAGATCTTGTGTTTTCCTCGCGTAAATTCGCTTCTTACGGAGCTATCGTTCGTGTGATTTCTTTTATTTGCACAAAGTAGTTTTTTTTTCTAGGGAAACCGTTTAAAATTAACTTCTTGCAACCCTGACCAGGTTGACTTTGGCGATAATCTATTGGTCGTATTGGTAAAGTCGACTCTTAAAGCAAATCCGAGGATTTATTCTTCCTTTCCCAAAATTTCATGATTGGTGTCACTATGACAATGCCATCAATAAGTCTCTTTTTCTTCCGCTACTCGATGCCATGGATTTAAATTCGCAATAAGATAGTTTGTTTTAATTCAAAGTTTTGTTAAGTGACTAATGACTTTTCCACCCGCTATTGCAGGGAAGCACTTAAATATAAGTACATTATTTTGTTTAATCTTCGTACGACATATTTCCGTGCAGCATTGTTTTATTTTTTCAAAGCACCTTCTGCAGAACCCCCGCTGACAATGCACAAAAGCTCTACTGTCGTTCTGGTTTTTAAATGCTGCACGCATAATTTACATTTCTACGGCTGTGTTAAATGTATTCTCACCTCCCTCCTATACCGTAACAAGATAATCTTTTTGACCTTGAACTTATGTCCTTCCTCAGCAATAAAATTTTCCCGAGGCATATAATACTATGTTATGAAGAGTAAAACAATTTTTTATTTCGACAACAACAATAAAAGACGTCGACGTGTAAATTCCATTGCGTTTAATTAACGGAACATATTGATGCTGTAAGCGTAATTGACTTAATATCCTTTATACAATTTTACAAGTGTCCGTCCGTCCGCCCCCATTTGTATCTCGAGAACCGTTCGTCGTAGAGATATGCTGTAAACGGCGTTTCGTTTCTACTGGCTAGGAGGTCCCTGGAAAACTGTTTATTTTCATGAAGTCCCGGGTTCGAATCCAGGAAACAATTATATTTTCCAGTGAGTTTAAACGGGATTTTCGATTTTTCAGAGTGCAAGGTTTTATTTATTCATTCATCAAAATATGTACCTAAATATGGACCGATTTTCTTCGTTTTTGCTTCATTCGACGGATAAAATTGTAAACTATCTTACTCTTGTGATGTTTATATTTTACACTAGAAGCTTACAGAAATACGCAATTGTTTTCGAAATTTAGCGGATATTCCGTACTCTTTCCGGGCGTTGCCAAGGTTACCATCATTGTTGTCTCCGATTCAATTACTGTCAAGTAAACCTTCAAATAGGAGAAGGAATAGCGTTATTCGTTTCGCACTTTTTTAAGCAACGAAATAATTGCAGCAACAATGTCAAATTTTATATATATCAACGTAAATATTTACGGATAATTCTTCAGTTAACTGCGTATGGGAAGCGTTTCTAACGATTTAATCAAAGCAGTTGAATCTTCCTTTCATCGTTTGAATGCTGGAATCTTACATTTTTGTACGTAGAACCATTATACTTTGCATATATAATGCTTGTTAACGCAAAGTTTCACGCATAAATTTAAAATTAGGTGAGAATATGGACGTACGTTATTTTTTAACACGATACATGGTTATCTTCTCTTCATTGACAATATAAATAAACGGTTGCATTGATTTTATATAAAAAAGAAAAGACATATACTTCGATAAAAAGAACCAATGAAAATTAAAAGCATAAAAGTTCGCGATAAATTACTGTATAACATTAATTTCCTCTATAATATGGCTTTTAAAATACAGATTTCTGAATGACTTCACATAATAAATTGTCAATACACACACACAGCCATACCCTCAGCGAGATTCGCACCCGCGGACCTTTCATTGGGAGCAAAATACATTAAAATCGTATATCGGGGAAATGCATCATTAGAGTTAAATGTGAATTATTGAGATAACTTATTTCACACACTTAATTTTTTATAAATTAATTGAAAAAATTCGCGCAAACATTGCGCGGGTACAGCTAGTCCTTAATCCAATTTTACAAGTGTCCGTCCGTCAGTCCGTATTTCCCCATTTGTATTCCGAGAACCGTATGCGGTATACGGCGTTTTGTTTCTCCTAGCTAGGTCGTCTCTGGAAAACTATCTTCATTTTCATAAAGTCCCGGGTTCGAAATTTTAGGAATCATTTATATTTTCCATAAGATAACACGTAAATATTCCACTTTTCGGCGTGCATGCTTTGCTCATATAAATTCGAAATATTGCCATAAGTTTCGGACCTGGATCGTATTAAAGAAAAATGATCAAGGATTCTTATTATTTTCTTTCTTTTTTCGTTTACGATTCGAAATCGATCGGATTTTTAATTGAATGCACATAATTTTCACTAAATTTGGCATTTTAACGCTGAACGCCATGAAGACGGGCATTTTCGTGCTCTAATTGTGTCCTATTGTTGTAAAACCGTACATAACTTACGAACGTGAAATTAACGTGTTTTATAAGTTGTTTAAATTAAGAGAGGGTAAGAGGAAAAACGGCTTTAACGATTTTGATAAAATTTCTACTAAATATTTCATTATACTCAATGAATGAATATAAAAGTGGTTTATTCTTGGACGACTTGAACTAAAATTGGATTTTCTAAAAACCGGCTGATGCGATTTTCATTTTCTCAAGATAACTGAACTACGCATTAACATATGAGAAAGTTTGTACGATGTATGTTGTACCGATTTCTTTTTTGGAGCCACAGCAATAGTTCTCCCGGTGGTATTAGTAAAAACCAATCGTAGTTACATGGTTCTATTGGTGAAATATTTGATGGAAGAGTATTTGCAGCGGTAAACTTTTAAAAAACAAATTATTTTACCACCAATCGATTTTCGATCCACATTCTTATGTATGCTCATAAAAATTCAGCCTCTCCGGAGATTAAAAATTTTATCCCATTCACTCGCGGATTCGCACGAAACGGAAGTTCATCGCCGTCCTCGAAGGGTAAATAAATTGGCAGTTTTTTTATTTATTTTCCATTTTTAAAAAACTCGGCACATTATACATTGTACAAACTTTCTCATATACTAATGCGCCGTTTATATATCTTTTAAAAATATGAACTATGTACAATCATTATAAACATCAAATTAAATAATTATACAAAATTTGATGTAAATCGTATTAGACATTTTTTAGAAAATCCAGTTGATATTAAAGTTACCCTAGTATAAACTAGCCTTATATTCATTTTTTAGATATATGATTTATGTAGTGTTATTGCAGACGTAAACTCCAGTAACTGTACGAAATTTGATCAAAATCTTTGAAGCCGTTTTTAAGAAAATCAAATTGTTGTTAAAGTTTCCTAGAATAAACTAGCCTTATATTCATTTTTTGATAAATATGAACTATGTAGTATTAGTGAAGACGTAAACTCAAGAAACTTTAGAAAATTTGATCAAAATCGATGTAGCCGGTTTTGGATAAATCAAATTGTTGTTAAAATTGCGTAGAATAAACTCCCCTTAATTATTGAGCAATGTCAACCATTTTTTCATAGCTTTTATTCCGTTTGATGAAATCCCTATGTACGAGATTTCATTCATTTTTGCCTTACCGTTTAGGCTGTAGAGCCAGTAACAAGCAGACAGACTGACGGCATTGAGAAAACCACTTTTTCGGACTCAGATACATCTAAAACGTGTATTTCCATCAAGATCTCGAGGTCGATTTTTTTTCGCGATTACAATACTATCTCAATATAGTTCGTATATGAGAAAGTATAAGATGGAGAACCGTTTACATATTCATGACCGAGGGATTATAAAACACGGCCGAGTCAGTTATTATTTGGTTATTATTTCAAATTCGTTAAGGTAACAAACCTTCTTACCTCTCTCTCTCTCTCTCTTTGGTTATTATTTCAAATTCGTCAAGGTAACAAGCCTTCTTACCGCTCTTCGCAGTTCAATTGTATCAACACAGTTCACAATCTACATTCAAGAGGGAACCACAAACTTCTCATTCCTCATCACAGAACTGAAATATATAACAAATGGTTCAGGGTAACGGCTTGCAGATTATGGAACGAACTTCCAGATTTTCTGATAAACTCACTATCATAAACAACTACTTGCGTTATAAAGGAATAACAACACTGAAAGAACATCCTACTAATTCTCTGCTTCTCTCCCAAACCCTCCGAGAACAATGACACGCAAGAAAGCACAGAACAACTCGCACTTATCAAAACGGATTGTTAATCTTTCAGAAACTCGCTGCTAAGATGAAATGACAATGTAAATAAGCTTTTTTTCCTTTTGTATATATGTATGTGTATATTTATTATTATTATTTACATATTTCTACTTAATTTTAACATTTATGTTTTCATTTAATCTCACTCAATTTGATTAATCTTCATGTTCATTTTTCAACACTTTAAAATATATCTTGCGGTTTTTATATCTCAAAATTGTACGTACTATTTGTAATTCCATAATTGTTCTTTCATGTATGTAGGATTTTTGCAGGTTTTTTCCACCCCCCGTCCCTTCGTGGATGTTCTCCTGCGTGGTTTTTTACTAGGTTGGCCATGTCAGGTCCTTCCTAGGTTTTTACCACAAATACTGCTTCTCTTTTTAGAAGTTTCCGAGTTTGTAATTCAATCTGTTTATTGTTTTTTGTTCTTTTTTCATTTGTTTAGTTTCAGGTATTTGTCTTCTGTTTGTATGTTTATATGTTATTATTTTTATTGTCATTTGTAATTCATAACGTAGGGTCAAATGTAAGAAGGGTCTATGTAGTCTCAATTTCACCATAAATAAAGTCGTTTGTCTGTCTGTCTCTCTCTCTCTTCTTCGGTCTTAGTGCTATGCTCATGGAGGCCTGACCTCTCCGCTAGTCTCTCCGTCTCCCTGTCACAGTTTATTCGTAAAACCGCTGCGATGGCCCCGAAGTTTTAATGTTATCGCCCAGAAGAAGGACGTCTTCATTTCAACCCACATTCAATTTGTTTACAATTTTCTATTTTCTACCTCAAAACATCGCAACATTACTTTCCGCGTTTTATTTTTGTCATGGGCCAAATACTCGTATCTCCCATATTGATTTTCTTTCTGCACTACATACGGGTTTCCTTCCCCCTTGTATATCGTCTCCATAGTAACGAGTGTCTCCTTCCCTTCATTTCCAATTCCGTTCCAATATTACCCTTTTTTCGCATTCGTTTTGGCATCTCTCTCTTTCTTACCTCTTTCCTCATAAACCTCAACGATTCCTTTCAAACTGTTTATTTTCTCCGTTTTAGATCTCTTGGTTACGATGTGGGCTCATTGATTCAGACGTCTTCATGCTCCGATGCCTTTTTTTTCTCTCTCCGAGATATCCTCCTCGTTTTTTCTTTTTCTTTTTGGCCCTTTCCATCGCGGTTTTATATAGTTTGTTCGCTATCAAGCCTTACTTCCTTAGATAAATAGGTTTTGGAATTCTTATAGCGTCGTCGTGCTTATCTAAAGGTACTCGTTTTACCCGTCGTGTTTCTTGCTCCTTAACTGAGATGTTATCGGTTTCGCTTCTTACTCGCGAGGTGCATCTATCGACAGTCCAAATGACGTGGGAAGCCTGAATCCTCGAACTGATTTTGTTATTATCATCCCAGTTTCTGATAATTTAATGACATTAACAAATTAGCGGTGATGAATGAATGGAATTTCTAAGTTGGTATTGTAAGGGGTGAACGCAACAGATTGTGACACCTGTAAACCGGATGTGCGTTTAACCTTTAAATCATGGGCCCCATTAAACCACAAATAACGTTGTTTAATTCGTTGTCATTTTTGTTCATTAACGTGCCAATTTTTTTCTCCCATACATAATATGAAATTTAAAACGCTCATTGGGCCACACTGTGTATAACGCCGTGTGCACCATGGGTGGCATAAACTCCAGGTGCGCATATGTCCGTCTTAATATCTATATCAATAATTAGCTATTTGAATAACTCTACCGTGCCGAGTTTGTCATTCTGTAAAGCTTTCATTTGAGGGGATAGTGAGAGGGAGTAAAATGGTAGGGAGGAAGGGTGGGAACCCTTTTCATTTCATACCTCATTCATACATAGCTGTCATTTTTAGGCGCGTTTCGCCTCCAGCGTGGGCGCCTATTGTCGTCTGCCTGTCTGTCCGTCCGCCCGCATGCTCGCTCTCGGCTTCAACCAAACGGATTTTCACGAAATTTGATATTAAGGACTCACAAAAAAGATAATAAGAAAATCACATAAAAGAATCACGTAATCTAATCAGGAGCAACACTTTACTGGTGATAAAAATTAACTTTCCGTCATATCTCGTAAAGTATTGCTCATATCAAAATATTTCTCAAATAAAACTTGTAGAACTATTAAAGAAGAGTATTTCCTTTCCTATACATTTTTATCGTAGGAGTAGCCGTTATCGATAAAATTAAACTTAAATGTCTTAATTCGAGTTGAACTTACGAAATTTCTTGCATGGTTACTTCTTCATTGTTGTTAACATAAACAATCTCACAAACAAACGTTTAATTTTCTTACGTGTGCATGCAATATTTTTAAATAGGAAGAAAATGGTTTATTTAGGATGAAGAAAAATACTTTAAAACGCTATTTCCCTTACGTACAGGTATATAATTTCTTTCTAATACTCCATTGCACGAAACGCGCCCATTTGTGATGCGCTGTACACTTTCCTAACTTGTTTGTATATTTAGTATAGGTATTTTACTTCAGTACAACTCTTTAAAATACATATGATAAAGAAAATCATGATGATTGACAGAAAAATATAACATGGGGTCATAGAGACCCCAGGCACCCATTTGCGTGTCAACTTAAAGGTTAAAGTTCAATGCAGTCGTCCTCGCTGGCAGTTCAATGATCGTTGGTTACGAAGAAAAATATTTGCGATTTAATGGCGGCCACTTAGCAAATGGAAGGCACGTTTTTTTTCTATAATATTTTAATGGCACACAGATCATACCTAGATCAACTACTCTTCTTGATTGCAATTGCTTATTTTAATTTTTTCAATATTGGTTTTTTAATTAATTTATATGGCGATTAATTTCAAATTCGCATCATTCACTCAGTTTTCTGAAGTAATTAAACTATTTTTTCGATGAAAATAAAAGAAAAAGTGACATTTTTCTCCATATTTAGTTCTCAGCATCTACGAAAAAATTTCCGTAGTAATGTACGTTTTATATAAATATTTTCAATCAATATGCGTTGTCTCGGTTTTATTCCATAATGAATGTAGACATTAATATACATAACCATACATATATTAATTGATTTGGATTTACTATATCTGTCTCATTAAAATGTTGTGGGGCCCCATTTCCTCCTTTTAATAATTTAGCAACATCACTCCATATAAATAAATTCATTCAAATTACTAATCTGGTAATAGCATTATGACTGGAGTGGAGTTTATAGCTGAACAGCAGTTACGTTATTAGCGAGCATTAAAACTTGGCGATTTCAAAAAACCGCCAAATGTCGTTACATGATTATTCATTTAGAACCTCAAATCTATGTGTAACTTTAAAAAAGTAAGAGATATTAAAACCATATTACGGAAGAGAAATTTAAGCTAGAAGCTAAAATGATTTAGGTATATAGAGACAAAATACATAGTATATGTATTTCACAAAGTGACCCTTGCCTTAACCAACTGCGCATTAAAATGGATTGCTTAGGAATTATGTTTTTTAAAACAAATCTTCCCTTTTCAATGCATTATTCCACATTTTTAACTGCAGCGATGAATGTAACATCGACACAGGCATGTTAACGCTTACAAACAATTTAACGGCTTGAATAACTGCTGGCACTGCAAGAAAATTGCTGACGTTAATATTGCTCTCGGCTTCATGGAATAGACTTCACGATGAATAATTATTCGGTAAAAATCTAAGGGAAAAAAGGAAAGAACCATGCAAAAAAGCATATCCTAGGTCCCAAAAAATCAAGAGCCGGAAAAGGTTAAAAATTCTTCTTTAAACTTTCAAGATTTCACCAAGTTAAGACTAAGAGGATTTAAAGGAGAGAAGTTTTTTTTACAGAAATGATCCGTTTTATATTTCATTTTGCGTATAAAGTCGACTGTGTAACTATTTTGTTTTTTCTTCTTCTAAAAAGCTAAGAATATTTTCAAAAAAATTATGAATTACGTAAAATACGTAAATTCACGTCTAGTGCTTAAACAAGTTATATAGGAAAGTGTACAACGTATCACAAATGGGCACGTTTCGTGCAATGGAGTATTAGAAAGAAATGCTATATGTAACTGTACGTAAGGGAAATAGCGTTTTAAAGTTCTTATATTCTTAAAAAATAATCCATTTCCTTCCTATTTAAAAATATTGCATGCACACGTAAGGAAATTAAACGTTTGTTTGTGAGATTGTTTATGTTAGCAACAATGAAGAAGTAACCATGCAAGAAATTTTCAAAGTTCAACTCGAATTAAGATATTTATGTTTAATTTTCTCGATAACGGCTACTCCTACGATAAAAATGTATAGGGAAGAAAATACTCTACTTTACCAGTTCTACAACTTTTATTTGAAAAATATTTTGATATGGGCAATACTTTATCAGATATGACGAAAATTTAATTCTTTGTCCCTAGTAAAGTGGTACCCCTGATTGGGGTACGTGATTCATTTTGCGGCTTTCTTCTTATATTTGATTGTCAGTCATTAATATCAAATTTCATGAAAATCCGTTCATTAGAAGCCGAGATCGAACATGCGGGCGGACGGACAGACTGACCGACCGACGATAATAGGCGCTCACGCTGTAAGCGAAACGCGCCTAAAAAGGAGTGAGAAACTTTTCTCATGTTAAATCAAAACATTTATATTTTAATCATCATCATAAATGTAACTAGAGAACTTTAAATTTGATTCCGGGTTCAATTCAAATTAAAATCATTCAAAAATTAAGCAATACGAGATACGATAATGAGAGGTTTTTATAATTACTTTTCAAATAAAATTATGTAGTGTAACAAGATTCGATTGAAAACCCCTTTAAAATTTTGCCATTAAAATTTTTAAAAATTAACTTCGGACTTTGTCTGAATATTCAAGTTTTTTTTACGCAAGTTATATACTGCTAAAATCTCTTTTATGAAGAACGCCATGCGTCGTTTGGACAAAAAAAACCGTACACGGGTATAGTTATAGAGTTTCATTCGGGAGCGTCGTTGCAGGACACGAGGGAAGACGTCCCTAATGGGAGCGTGTCGGAGAAAGGGGCGGCGACCCAGTTGCGAACGCGGAGGAGTCATTAAATTAACTTCGATCGAGTGGAGACAAAGTGCGTGCCAAATTGGCCAGGCATTCCATGTAATTAAGGTTGTCTACCTATCTCGGAAGTCACTCGGGGATTCGCTAAACTAATTACGAGTAATTCTCGGTGGCATTCTTTCCTCTACATTTTCTCTCCTTTACGGCATATATAAATTTAGACGCGGTGTAGGCTTTTATTATCGGTTTGAATTTTTTTTACGTGAAATCAGTTCAGATAAATGAATTTCAAATATCGGTTCTTACTTTAACACATAATTCATTTATAGAGAAATTCCTTCAACCGCGAAAAAAAATGGATTTTTGACGGAAATACCTACTTTTTAGGTGTCTCTGAATCCCAAAAAAATGGATTTATCCATGTCGTCTGTATTTCTGTGCGAGGTCCTAGAGCTTAGACCAGGGGTTCCCAACCCTTTCGATGTTGCGAGCACCAATATGTGTCCTAGAGCAGGGTTTCCCAAACTGTGTTCCGCGGAACCCTAGGGTTCCGCAGAAGCTAAATGGGGTTCATTTATAGAGACCCGAAACGTTCTTCTTTCTCCTATTTGCAGCAGGAAACATGAGCCTAGCTTGTAAGTTGTACATTGCAAGATACACAATCTATGTAAATAAACATTATAATGATTTTAAAGTTAATTTTATTGCGATTCTGCTTACCGTCTCTTAGTTATGGTTCCGCTAGAAAAATATTTGTATGTAAGGGTTCCGTGGCTTAACAAAGTTTAGGAACCCCTGTCCTAGAGCATCAAACGAGTACCAAGTTGTTTCTTAGAATATCCAAAGTTCTCCACTGCACTTTCGCAAGAGTAGTAATGATAATAAATAAAATCAAACCAACATCAAAGTTATTCTTAATTAATTAATTAATTATGTGGATTAAAAGCAGTTGTTTGCTCTCATTCGACACGGACTTTAATTGTTTTTAAAATATATGTATATACCTCAGACCTCATGAAAATATGGCCTCTCCAAGTTGCAGGACTTACGAAATATTGCCCGGGAAGAGGGACGGACGGACATAAAAACCGAATATTTAAGCGATTTTTAATTTTAAAAATCGGTACAACATACATTGTACAAACTTTTTCATATACTAATGCGTCGTTTAGTAATCTTTAGAAAATGTTATTTTTAGAAAATTCAATTTTTGTTAAAGTTGCCCTAGAATAAACTAGCGTTATTCATTTATGAGGAATTTGAAGTATGTACAATTATTGAAGACGTAAACTCAAGTAACTACGAAATTTGATCAAAATCGTAATAGCCATTTTTGAGAAAATCAAATTGTTTTAAAAATGCGTAGAATAAACTCCCCTTAATTATTGAGCAATTTCAACCATTTCTTCATATACTCTGTTCAGTATGATAAAATGCCTAAGTACGAGGTTTCATTCATTTTTGCACTACCGTTTAAACTCCAGAGCCAGCCAGACAGACGGCATTGCGAAAACCACTTTTTCGGATTCAGCGACACCTAAAACGTATATTTCCGTAAAATTCTCGAGGTCGAATTTTTTTGCGTTAGCAATACCTACTTTCTCAATATACTTCGTATATGAAAATGTAAATAGAAGCTCTAAATATGCTGAATCTTACGACTTGTTCGACGATCTATCCACTGTGAACCAATTGAAATGTAAGATCTCACTCTGCCTCCAAGACGAATGGGCTCGAAAAGACTAGAAAACAAGCAGGAAAGGGAGAGAGAGAGAGAGGAAAGATTAATTACGACGACGTGAAGAGGTGCGGAGGTATTAATGCCGCTCCTATCGGTAGGAGTAGGAATTGTTTGAAAAGAGATGATTAATTCCTATTCCATAAGTCATAGCGACGAGGAAGTTGGAAGTCAAAGGAAACTTTCGCTTGCGTGGATATTTGAAGAAGAAGAGTCTATGGGATGAGTGAGTGAGAGGCGGAGCAAGGAGATCACAAAGTAAGGAGATAGGAAACGGAGGAAGAGAGAGAGAGAGAGAGTAAATGGAAGACGAAATATGAAAAGAGAGAGAGAGAGAGAGAAGGAAGCGTAGTTCAGGTAGAAGAAACGAGATGGCAGTAATTGGCATCTCCGGCGTCTATGAGATATATTGCCTCGTGCTTAGTCGCGGAAACTAACTTTTGGCTCAAGGGTGATTATAATTCGTCAAAATAGTCGGCGGAGGGAAAGTTGAAAAATGCGCAGTGATGAGTGACGCTCAAGAGTCTTATAAATAAAATTTTAATGTAATCTCGGGGTGATCTCAGCGGGATTAACTTCGAAAAATGTTCAAACATATCTCTTGATTAATATAAACGGCGTAAGTTATAGGAAACAAGTTAGGAAAATGTACAGCGTATCACAAATGGGCGCGTTTCGTGCAATGGAGTATTAGAAAGAAATTATATACCTGCACGTAAGGGAAACTGCGTTTTAAAGTTCTTTTCTTCATCATAAATTATCCATTTTCTTCCTGTTTAAAAATAGTGCATGCACACGTAAGTAAATTAAACGTTTGTTAGTGAGTTTGTTTATGTTAGCAACAAGGAAGAAGTAACCATGCAAGAAAATTTGTTCAACTCGAATTAAGATATTTTTGTTTGATTTTATCGATAACGGCTACTCCTACGATAAAAATATATAGGAAAAGAAACGCTCTTATTTATTAGTTCTTCAACTTTTATTTGAAAAATATTTTGATATAAGCAATAATTTACGAGATATGACGAAAATTTACATTTTTGTCACCAGTAAAGTGGTACCCCTGATTGCGTACGTGATTTATTTGTGCGATTTTCTTGTTATATTTGATGGTAAGTCCTTAATATTAAATTTCATAAAAATCCGTTCTGTAGAAGCCGAGAACGAACATGCGAACGGACGGACTGACGGACGGACAGACCGACGATAATAGGCGCTCACACTGTAAGCGAAACGCTCATAAAAAGGCATTTACCCCGTTTAGTAAATTTTTTGTCATCAGTAAAGTGGTACCCCTGATTGGCTTACGTGATCCATTTTTGCGATTTTTTAAATTATAATTGATTACTAGGCCTTAACATCAAATTTCATGAAAATCCGTTCGGTAGAAGCCGAGAACGAACATGCGGACGGACGGACAGACCGACCTCAATAGGCGCTCACGCTGGAAGCGAAACGCGTCCAAATATTCGTCGTGTTATTGAGGTGTTATTTTCAGTTGAAAAAGGTTTTTTTCTGAGATCCTGCCGGGACTACTATACCAGTTATGAATACGAGATGTGTGAGGTTGAGTTCTACTTTCCTTAAAGTTATAAGACGAAAAAAAGAAATTTCATTTGACAGTTTTTGTTTTATTGTATTACTAGTGTATAGCCCGTCAAAAATGACGGGAGTAAAGATTCGATCGTTCAAGCTATTTACGGAGATCAAATTGGCATCAGAAACATAAATTGTATTGAAAGTCATTTCCCTCTCCTTCATTCCCACTCTTCCCCTCTCTCCTTTCCCTCTCCCTTCCTCTATCTCCCTTCCTTTACCTCTCTCACTTTCCCTCTATCACCCTCTATCACCCTCCCACTCCCTTTGTCCCCTCCCTCTCTCACCCTCCCTCCCTCCCCTTCCCTTTGTCCCCTCTCTCTCTCACCCTCCCTCCCTCCCTCTCTCTCTCGTATTAAAAGCAATCAAAGCACGTTTATACCCATAAGGATTGAAATAAAAATATGATTTCGAGGTCTAATAATGGAATTGGTAGGCAAGGCAACATCCCCTTAAAGTGGCTAGATTTCCCCAAGCTGTGTAAATTAAACGTTTAAATTGAGCGATTTAGAACTGTAGGCGGAAAAAGACGAACAGAATAAGAACCTTTATAACGTTTTCTTCAAAATGGTTCACATCCGAAATTCGTAGGTCAATAATTTCTAATTTTAATCTAAAAAATAATGAAAGCCTGCAAGTCGAAAAGTTCATTTTTACGTGAAATTACGTGTTATCTTATTGGAAATGGAAATTATCATCTGGAGTCGAGCTCGGGTCTTTGATTACGAGTTCGATACATTCAAACGGTTTTTTATTATATCACAATGCTATCCTGAAAATTTCATCAAATTCGGTTCAGTCGTTAGCGAGATATTATGCTTCAAAAAGCATTACTGACAAAGTGACACTGTCTTTTATATAGTTTGGATATACATACGTAAATACGTGCATACGTAAATACGTGCGCACGTGTATACGCGCATACATATGCATTTTAGATCGCATGACTGCATTCAGACCAAGTACGTCTTCAAATTACTTTAAAATTCTGTTGTTTCCATTAATGCCACTTTCAGAGATTTTTCGAAAATGTAATTGTCATTCGCGGCAACTAATAAGGGGTAAATGGTCAGATTACGGATTAAACCAATGGCGAAGCTTACAATAATGAATAAGTTTCGTTGCTTGGTAGAGATTCGATGCCAGGAAATGTTTCGTGCAACCCTTTAAATAGACAGGATGCTTAAAGAGAGCGAGAGAAAGAGAGGTTTTAAATCTGGCTGGAAATTGGCAAGAGGGTCTAAAAATAGGGAATAGTTTTCTTTTTAAGCGCTAAGGAGAGAAGTGGAGAATAATTACGACTCCTCCAGGTGCATCCACGTAAAATTGCTCCGAAGGGAATGTTCAAGTTTCCGTTTTCGGGGACGAGAGACACGCCTTCGAGAACGCAGCCTGAAACTGTTGTTTTGTCTCGTTTGTGATGACAGAGGGAGGGGGCAGAGAGAGATAGAGGGAGGGGGGGAGGGAGGGGGAAGGGGGGGAGGGGGGAGGGGGAGAGATAAGAAAGGAATTTGCGAGTGTTTTTCCTTCGGATTAACGACCGCAAAACATGCGCCTTCTATTTAAGTATGTGCATATATACAGTCCAGTGGAAATAAGAGAGGTTATTTTAAGGCTTTTTGCCACCGTACGTCAAATTGTAATAAGTTGGGTATTTCTGAAATGCAGATTAATTTTGACGTATGACGCATTTACCCGATTTCTGATATATGATTTGTCACTGAACTTTCGAACTTAAAAATTATTCAAGAACGAGAACTTAAAACTTAAAAAAAAATAAGAACTTCTTATCTTAAGGATATTGGCTATACCTGAGATAAATATTGTTTTTATTTTTTAATTCTGAGTGCTTAATTCTGAAATTTTATTATTTTTAGACTAGCTCAATAATTCTCCGATGATTTTAAAAATTATTTAAAAACGGACCCACAATTTATTTTTTCGTCTATTTCACCGTGATAAAATTCGCGAAAATTTATGAAAAAATACAATTACGATTTTCGGTAGATTTTAAACACTCATAGTTTGCAATGGCCGCGTGCCATGAAGAAAAGTGGTCTAAAATCAAATCGTATGTGAAGTATCTCGGAGTAAACAGTTCTGACTGTTGATTTGTTAGTGTTTCTGTAAAATTGATAGTAGTCTGCGCTCTTATTGTGCGGAAAGGGACAGTTCGGCGCGACCGGCTCGGCTACGGGAACATTCGACAATGGGATTATTCGGCACCGGACAGTTCGGCTCCAGCCGTGTTCCGCACGGTACAATTCCGATATATTTTGGAGGGAATGGCGTCATGATAATATCAATATTGCAACTATTAAGTTACCGAATCTATTACGTAGACATGAAAATGACTATATTTAAAGGAAAATATATTTAAATTAACTTTCGTGAGAAAAAATACACGATATATACGACGTCTTGATTTCATCGAACCAATACTGTTTAAATAAAAATGATTATATTTTTAAAGTATTAACTTTCAAATTTACTTTCGTGAGAAAACGTTCACAATATTTAACTCAACAGTAACATTTGTATTAAATTAACATTAATATAATTAATAAAATGTGTAAAATCATAATCAAATTTTTCGTCGCATAATTTTTATCGTGTACTTTTTCTCACGAACGTTAATTTAAATCTACTTTTCTTTAGATATAGTCATTTTTGTTTCTACGTAATAGATACGATAACTTAATAGTTGTAATATTAATATTAACATGACTCCATTCCCTCCAAAATATATTGGAATTGTGCCGTGCCGAACACGGCTGCCGCCGAACTGTCCGGTGACGAATAGCGCCATCGCCGAATAGTCCGTCGTGCCGAACTGTCCTAAACCCCTTATTGTAATTTGGAATGCGAAAAAAATTCTTCCGTCAATATATCTGCCTTCATAGTATGGTAAGACAATACAATGTACGATTAATAATGAAAGTTGTGTATTTATATTTCGATGGTATCTGTAAGCGTATTACAGTATTTAAAAACATTATTAGGACATTTTAGTAAGTCTTAGATAGCGAGCTTCTGAGACTCCCTCTTGTAAGTGCAAAGGACTGAATATATCCTGGTATCCCTAGGGTTAAAAATCGCAATCTCATTCCCGATCAAATGGAGAATTTTTAGAAGTATGTATTGTCTTTACACAGGAAAACGTTCAATTTCTAAACTCGCATTTGAGGTTCTTTTTCACTAAATAACAATCGCCAAGAAAAGGAAAACCAATTTCGCCAAATACATAATTCTAAAGTAGATAATAATAGCATGCATTTTATCAAAAGTTTAATGGCCATGTTACGGACGGTTAAACTGCTGATATATGCGCCGAAGCTTACGAGCCTTCATGATATAAACGTCAGGGATAAAGATCTGTAACGTCATTTCGCAGAGAGAATGATTTAATCAGTACGGAATCGAAAAAAATAACTCCGTTCCATTTTTTCCCCCGCGGAAATCGACGGTGATCTATAAATGTCCCACATCCTCCTGTGAGTTAGACAAGAGCAGGAGTGGGGAACCTTTTCACTTTCTCCATACGTAGTATAGGGAAAGTATTGTGATCACGAAAAAAATCGACTTAGAGATTTCAACGGAAATACACGTTTTGAGGTCCCTAGAACACGTTTAGACTATTTTCGGAATGATGTCTGTGTGTGTGTCTGTGTGTGTGTGTGTGTGTGTGTGTGGATGGATGTGATTGTGGGCGCTCTAACCCAAAAAGTACTCTTCATATTAATACCAAATTTCATATATAACACTTTAGCATGAGCACAAATAACTGATTAGTTTTTGGACAATACAGGTTAACCGAAAGTCGAGGTTTATTCGAAACCCGATTCGGTTTTTGCGATATTTCTCCGTTAAAACATCATTATTGTATATACAATTCTAAACAAAGATTATAGATAATGTAATTTCCTACATCTTTTATTTCAAACAATTTTCCATAGCACTTATTGTTTAGGAATTATTTATAAATAATCGGTTTCTTCGGTTTCCGTCAAATATCTCCTTAAAAACGTCGTTATTGGTAATCTTGGTAAGGACCAAATTTGTAGAGAATAATATTTCTTCCAAGTTTTGTTTGAAACAAATTTTCGTAGAACCATCCATTCTTAATTTACAGTATACAGCGCCACCACCATGTAGCGGTGATTTCTGTAAACATATTCAATATATAATTTACGGCAATAATGACAGTATTCTTTTACGATACGAAATAATAATTTTGTCTTATAATGCTATTCATCATAATTTAACTATCTATACCCCAAATATGGAGAAAGTCGTGCTGGCCACATCAGATTTTTTCATTGGAACGCCAAATGTTACCGAGATATAATCAGGTCGCACATTGCGATGCACGTTGCATACATTCACACACACACACACACATATATATATTAAAATTGAAATATTAAAGAGGCAAACACAATTTAATGACTTCTTAATTTAATGAAATCAGATTTCAATTTTTCATATTTACTAATATTTTAAAAATCTTTGGAGGTTGTAACACAATATAATGACTTTTTAATCTAATGGAAAGTTTCAATTCTTCATATTTATAAATATATTAGTAAACTTTAAAGAAGTTAAAACAAATTAAGGACTTGTAAATAAAAATGTTGCATTCAATCACGTTAATCAAAATAAGAAGGCAAACATAATTTAGTGACTTTTTGTGAATGTTTGTTGTGAGCTAAGAACTTGATATTTGGTTCCAGCTTCGTCGTCTTTAGCTTCAATTGGTCTTCCAGGTGAGTGTTTGTCATCTGTGATCTCAGGCACGTCTTGATTCGAGTCATATGTGAAAATGCTGATTCACAACAATAGGTTGTGTCAAAACAATAGAGTAAACGACGAGCATATTGAAGCAGTCGCGAGTATTTAATGGCATTCTTCCATATTTCAATGGGATCCTTCTTACTGTCGAATAGACTTCAGAATGTTGTCTTCTGAGAGCTCAGTCAACTCCATCTGCAAATCTTCAGGTGCATTCAAGACATCAAAGAGATGTGGCTGAAAAGCTAACCTCAGTGTGGCATCATGTTTCTCAAAATCTTTAAATCTGTCGTATTCTTCAATCAAGGTGTCTAAGACAGATATATATTCGTTCATATCCCAATTTTGCAAGTTTTTATTCGTATTTTGTTCATCAATTACCTTTGCCAGTTCAGGAAAATGCCCTGCTGAAACAACTGATATGGTAAGGCCAATTCTGAAAAAATCCAACTTCTTCCGAAATGACTGAATTTGCTGCCACATTTCGTATATTGATTTGATTTTACCTTGTAGAGAAGTATTCAAATGATTTTACTTTGACATAAAATCACACAAAAATGCAACATTTCTGCAGAAATCTTTTTTCAAAAATTCACAAGGTTCATTCTATTCTTTGAAAAAGCTCGTGACTTCTTTTCGCAAAGCTAAAAGTTTTTCTCGTATTATACTGGACCTTTTGACAACCATCGCACTTTAGAATGACGTAGAAGATCTACTGTAAATGTTTCATTGTCATTTTAGAGCATAGTGCGAAACTGGCATTTGTTCGAATACCAATACCAATAACTTTATGTAATATAGATATGGTGCAAAGATTCTGTTGATGCAACATACAGTGAAAAGAAATTAAGCTATCTGGTATTTCCTTCTTTAATAAAGCAACAAAACCTTCACGTTTTACTATCATGGAAGGTGCACCATCTGTGCACACACGAGATTACACTAATTCAGTTTTGCTTCCAGACATTTCTCTTTAAAAACAGTAAAAATGTCATTTCCACGCTTTTTACCCATAAGCGTAGCCAGAGTCAGTAACTCCTCATGACAATGAAAATCTTCAGTTACAGCACGAATAAAAATTAACACTTGTGCTGATTCAGTAATATCAGTGGACTCATCTAGTGCAGTGGAATAACAAATACCTTCACTTTGGCAGATTTGTTGGAGTTTTTCAGCAACATTGACAGCTAATTCATGCTGTCGAACGGTTATTGTTCTTCGTGCAAGAGGTAGTTGCCTGTACTTATTAACCTTATCTGGATCTAGACTTGCTGCAACTTCTTCAAGGCACACTTTTATGGTTTCCACATCACTATATGACTTACATTTCTACCCAAGTATATATGCTACTTTATAAGTTGCTTCAGTAGCTTGATTACTTTGTCCTGCCATCATTAAAAAAAATGCTGTTCTTGCTTTTTTTGAAATTTCAGTTTCATAAGTGCAGATTTCCGTCCTCCATCCATTGTTGCATATTTATGATACCTGTGGGTCTCATAATGCTGGTTTTGCATTATAGTTCTTCACTGTTGCAATCCTAGCATCACAAAACAGACACATCATTTTGTCTTCCACAGAAACTACATAATACTACAACTCACATTGTCCGTTGAACATCCTCTTCTCTTCCTTAATAGTTCTGGCTCTTTTCTTTATTTTGACATTATTGGGGTCGCCAAATGAAATTTCTATAAAAATAAGCACACGAATTGAATAAAGGTTTGTACAGGAAGTAATTTTTTTTTAAGTCCTGCTTAAAAGAATTTAATTAGTTAGTAACTTACTTTGACCAAATAATAATGTTTCCGCGATGCAGAGTTAGATGATGGAGTTTTAAATCGATTAACTTCTTTAAATCTGTAATTATTCTTTATATATCACGATGTAGTGAGGATACATCGTGCTTTATATAGTGTTGGGATCGCAGAATACGTCCGATAGTGTTGTCGGTCGCTTTTGGAAGTTGTCTGCTCAAGCAGATTTTTAAGCTCTGGGAGTATTATAACTCCTGACGTTTTGCTAAAAAAACTAAGGTTCCGTGAGTTTTCAATTTATTTAAAATGCTACATACCTTTTGTTTGTTCTCTCTGTAACTTTCTGGCTAAAATCGTGTACGGGTTTGAGTATGTTCAGACAAGTATGCAAAAGGCCGCACTGAGTATCACAAAAGGCCGCCGATTCCCCACCCCTGGACGAGTATCGTCCATCATTTAGAACGAAAGGCAATAAACTATTTAATCGAGCAAACAATAAGAGCGCGCAGCTCGGGAGAGAGAGAGAGTGACGAGGAAAATGTCAACGAAGAGAGAGGGAGAGAGAGAGAGAGGGAAAACGGAAGTTTATAGATCAATAGACATTGCGAAGGAAAGTAAATAAATACAAATGAAATAAAACACGTAACTATGATCGTCCTTTTTTTTGCCGCGAGGGCGCTCTCACGTACTACAACATGGCGGCGGCCACTGTGTATTGCGAGCGTCCTCTCCCAGGGGGTTTATCAGGATGGAATAGGGGGTAAAAGAGGAAAGGGGGAGGTAGGTTGTTGGGGTGGGGGCGGGGGGAAAGCGGAGAGAGAGAGAGGGTTGTTTGTCGGATGGGAAAGATACCGCAATGAGCTTGGGGCGATGTAAATTCGAGGGAGAGAGAGAGAGACGCCTCTGCGGTTTTCTTTTTCGGCAAATCCAGTTTTCCAGGTAACAGGAGGAGGAGAATGAGTTGGGAGGAGGCGGAGAGAGGGGGGGGGGGAAGGGGGAAAGGGAGCAAGGGATTTACCCCTAAGCTTCTTTTCCGCTGGCGGAGCACCTGAATGGCGTTTTCCTCTCCGCTTGAGCATAGAATTGAGTGATTTCGCCCTCTTGACCTTTTAATCCGATGACTGGCTGGGTTCCGGTACAAAGGAGTGTTTTATAAAAACACGTCAATAATCGGCGGGAGATTCTCATGTCCTGCCGATGGCGAAAAATTTATCGAGGCTTTCGATAAGGAGAAAAAGATATCGGGAAAGAATAGAGTACATAAGTTGAAATTTCGAAAGAGGAAGTGATGTCGTCATTTTCCTATTCGCATAGTTCTTGTTCATAGTTTCCGGTGTTAATACGTGAACATTTTCAAGAAGGAACGTGTAATGTTTTTGGGACTTTTTTTCCAAAGTTCGTTTAACCCTTCAACCACACACTTCACTTACAAGAACGACACACTGGTGTCTGTGGGACTCCAAGTATATAAAATGTCATAATAATTATTTATTATCAATATATTAACTTTATTCATTTTATTTATTTATTGCATATATTACGTTAAGCGTAAAATGATTTTTAACGTTTTATGAAGTTTATTTATGTTTGTGTTTATCACGACAGTGCTATTTATGTTTAAAATAATTCACTTTTTTTTTAAATTAATTTTTTATTATATCATTATTCAAATTTGTGTATATAAACAACAAAAACCTAACACTTAAACATGATAGATGACTGACAAAAAATTTGGTAATAATAGCAACAGAAGAACATCTCTAATTTCTATTTCCAAATAACCCAGTTTTACTTGCTGCACTCCTTACAAATCGTCGCCCTGTGCTCATTGCACATTGCTTGAAATCAGCTGCTGCACAACAGTTTGGTTTCGCTGTCTTTCTCCCTTGAGCAAAGTGTACGCCGAACATTCTTATCCAAATATCAGAATCGTCACCACCTCCTAAAAAACCCCGGGTCATCACTCAAATCTAATAGCGCTTTTTCGATCTGTTCTTCAGTAATTAGCCGCGATCACGCATTTACGTGATAATTACTTAATGGAAACGAACACCATACTAAATACAACAAAGACACAATTAGATACAAGTTAGAAGTAGAAATATGATATTTACGACAAAAAATGTACGCTGATAAAAAAATATTTGTGTAGAAATGAGTAACACGAATGGAACACTGGGATCCAGTGGACCCCAACACTATTTTGAACAAATACTGTGGACGGTCAGATTGACACTGGTGCTCAGGCGCGCGTGATAAAGCAGACAGGGACACCAACTGAATTTACAAAAAGTCCCAATAGCACCGGATGCAAACTTAGCCTTCCACGAACTCCGGAGCAAAACACTGGGGTCTCTGGGACCCCAGTGTGTGGTTCTAGGGTTAAAAAAATCAGTCACTTAAAAAAATAAGGGAGATTTAATGGAATTCACGCTGTTTTGAGTACATTAGCAAGCTTTTACATCTCGTTTCCATGGTTGCATTTTAGTTAAATAGCTTTTCTTGCCTTTCGGGAATTTCAAAGTTTTGTATTTGCAGACATACGCGCTCACAGGCCTTCGCACTTCATTTATTCAACCTTATTTTTCGCTAAAAATGTTCGTTTTTCAGAACTTTGTATTGGAATTAACAATATCGTTGAAGCTCATCCTGAAAATAAAATTATTAAACGATTTGACTATAGGATCAAATTCTCTACGGCGGAAATTGATTTTTTGGATTAAGCTTCGTTTCTCGCAGATTCAAACGGGAATAAATTTTTAAGGCAAACATTTGGCGCCAGAACTCTTCCGTTCGCAAACACGCAACGTCAGGCCGAAGCGTGGAGATAAACCCAGCGGTGACATTAGGGGGCCACCTCTAAACTAAATGCGGTGCCGAGTGGACGCGGCGTTTCGCATTCCTTACGAGAGATGGAGCGCCGTGATTGCGCGGTCCTCTTTCCCAGACAGTTAATTGGAGTTTGGGGTCGTAGCAACCAGGATGTCTGGGGCTAAAGCCATTTGTGAATCCCTTCCTATTGAACCTTAGGCACGGACTCTGGCACCATCTATGGGGAAAGTTTAACTTCGAGCAAATAAAATCGTGAAATTAAAAAAAATAAGCTGCAATTCGTTTACAACAGGGGTGGGGTTGACCTTTTTAATTATGAGTTGTTAATGCTTCGGCAAGCCCGATTAAAATTTCATCGGAAGCGAATGGCCTACCTAAAATTTATGAGGTATCACGTAAGTGAAAGTAAAATCGAAATAAGTTCTTTAAAGTTTTGCTTCAACATTAAATTTTAATATCAAAATTATCTTATAATTTTAATTGAAAAATACAAATTTTTTCTTAAATTTTACGGATCTTTTTTTTTCGATTCGCATAAAAATCACTCGAGAACCACATGCAGCCCACGGCCCTTATGTCGTTCACCCCTTTTTTAAAAAGAAGGAATGGGAAAGTATTAATTTTTTTCGTACCAGCTTTTTCTCGTTTGACGGTTTTCATCCGCCCTTTTTTTATTTTCCAAGAAATAAAGCCCTTGAGACCTATAACGGAGCGCAGAAGGTTGCTTTGAACATATAAGAAAAATTTATGGCGAGATAAGGAGAACGGAAACGTATTGGATTTCGTCGTAACTATGTATTTCGTGCTCTGGGGAATAACGAGGCCGCTGATCGTAAAACACGACACGCCGAAATTTAACGCCGGCCGTTAAATGTCTTAGAAATAGATAGATAGGAACACGTACGTGCGAACTGCTTAATTACTGCGAAGATAGGCCTTCCTCTGTCCTGTTACTGATGGATTGCGCCCTAGTTCCTTCCAAGGAACGTCTTTTTTTTCGCTGGAATCGCGGAGACATTAAATTTTCTGCTACAATGATAACGTAGGATTATATTAACTACTTGTACGCACAAACGAGCGTTCTAACTAATGTTATTAAGACGTTTTAATTCTTCTTAATTTAATATCGGTATAGAAGATTCAGAGATTTCTTCCGACACTTAATCCATACGTTTTTTTTAGTTTACTTGATATTCATGGTTAGGTTAGTATTAAATGGCAGAAGTTAATGCTTCAAAATTATTATTTATGAAATCTCCCTACACAGAAATATACACTTTCTACGGTCATTAAAATTTTTTTCTTGTACTTTCATCCACTACATCGCTAAACTCATTCTAATATTGAAAATAAGAATATTTCTCACTACTATTGTTAATGTATTGAATGTGTTGTAAACGATCTCTGATTAATACCTGAAACAGTAATTGTTTGGGAAATATTTGTTAGATCAATTGATGATGAATGTCTGCTAGATCCCCAAGCAGCTGCAAAAAAACTTTACGACTAATATTTGGCGACAAAAAATGTAATCAAATTTAAAATAATTAAAATAAAACATAATTATTATAATTTCTTTTTGGAGTTTCAACTCGCCTTGTGAATTATAAACTACGCTGCCAGGCAAATAGTTTCTTGACAGTGTTATCATATAATATTTAATGATACATTTTCGTTAGAAGGAGAAAAACCTCACCAGTGATATCAGTGGCAATGTTCGCTAGACAAAAAAAATAATCGATCGTTACAAGTAATGCATATTTATATTCAATTAAATGCCGCAATAATTTCCACAGAAAACACTTGTAAACGAAGTGAATTTCAGATTTTTATTAATTCTCTTTATGGTTACAACTCTGAATTTGTTATGTTATATTCTGTATATTTATATATAAATCATTGCGGAATGGGGCACAACCAGCACGAAACGACAAAATATGTGTACGAATAGGTCGAAAAATTTTCACGTTGTCTTTTCGTATCGTGTGATGATAGCAGTTCAAAATAATAGGGACTCTTTTGAAAATCAAAGAAATTTTTCGCGATAGAAAGGAATTAGGAAATTTCGTCGTAATTACTTAAAGACCGTGTTGAGGCGACTTTTATACTTACCGGAAAATAATTCATCTATTTTCCACCATGTTTAAAGCCATTTACTTTGAAAAGTGTCCCATTTCGTACTGCGGACCATCGTTTTATGTTACTGCTGCTCGCTTTCGCATCCTTCAACCTTTGATGGAAAAAGCATTCTCCTGAAACCCCAAACTCTCTCCCAACCCCTTTTCGTAGGCTAGTATCCTTTTTTTTTATCACGTCATATAAAGGTCGTGTGAGCAAACAATTGCCGCCTAAATACACTACAATTGAGGAAGTGCACCGGGCTAAAGAAAAGGCAGCGCGCGGAACTCTGAGGTAAGCGGAACGGAGTGAGAGAGTGATGTTGTTTACATCTAATTGCTACCTTGTGGATTCAAGCTGCTCAGACGCCGCGTCGTGTGCATTGCGTCCAGAATTAGTTCCATTGGGGGGGATATTCGGCTTAGTTTGGCGTCGACGTCTGTTATGCCAGGCGACGTGCACCAAAGTTTACCTTTGGAGTGTGCGCTATGCTAAGGCAAGCAATCTCTCCTCCAGAACGCCTTGGTCAGAATATTTGTCTTGGCTGCCTCTACCGGACATCCGAGAGATGGTGCTTTAACCTCTAATTGTTTGGAGAGGATGCGCGTTCTAACGAGCGAACGTGTTAATGGATTCCAAAAGTCAAATGCGAAAAATGAGTGTTTTTTCGGATTCATCCTCACATTATACACACACACACACGGGAACTGCTTCACGTGATTTTTCAGTTTTGATTTGCCAGTATTTTTCCCAGATTATGCTTTCTTGTAGAGTTTTTGCTGTATTGCGTTGAAATACCATAATATTTGAACAGAAGAACTAGCTACTGCTTCCATCGTTGTTTTTATTGAACAATATCTGTTGAAATTCAACTTTTGGTAAAAAATTAAAACTTTACTAGACATTTAAATGATTATATCAATTTACATTTTAATGTAGCTTCCATACACAACATGAAACAACTTATTGTCAACTTAAATTATTGATTAAATTAATTTTAAATAATAATCTAAAATTCTTTGAAAAATACTGTTCCTCCGCGCAAGATATTGTGAGATCAATTTTAATGACGCAAACTAGTCAGTCACCTGCATTACTTCGAGTCTCTGTGGGTCAAGGACGGGTCCAGACACTTCTATATGTGAGAGGGAGAGGGATTGATTCTGTTATCCTAAGGGCCAAAGCTGCAGCGCTTGCTGCATCAATAGGTTTAGTGCTAAAATGGTCCAATGGCGGTCGCCTCAATTGCTCTCCTTTATCTTTGGAGACCTGCTACCACTGCGAACGTATTCTCGTCAGGATAGCACGGTGAAAAATGCCGAAAAGGGATCTTATTTTATATAATTAATGGTATATTCCATACATTTTAATACTATCTCCTTGATATGTTGATATCTCCTGCACTTTATATCTGCAATTAACAGGACAAGTAAAATAAAGCTATAAATAGTTCAGATGACTGGTTGGAAAAAAAAACGATGGAGATGATTACTTGATAGTCACTACAAGACAGAAAGAAGTTAGCGAGACAAGGCGGAATTTATAATGCCTATCTCAGTAAGCCATCTAAGTAGAAGCTAAGCGTTAACAAGTAGAAACCGAAATACTGTAGACCTAGGGATCATATTCATAAAACGAAACCGCTAGCAGAAAAGTTCGATTCTGAAATATAGAAATGGAAAACAGTTTATTGGCTTTATCTTTCTACCTAGGCCACTTCTATGCCAAGATTTTACAGAAATGTTAATTACTATTAGTATGTAATACCATGGGCGCCCTCCGTAAGGGGCAAGAGGGGGCGCTTGTCCCCCCCCTCCCCCCTACGTTTTCCAGAAAAATTTACATATGGCATTTTAAAGTTTACGCTGGCACAAGCGGAGCTGACAGATCGCGGTGCCAACGGTGTGACTGCACCGGGCCCTGCGCTATCTAAAATTATTTGTTTTATTTGCGGCTGGGCGAAAATTTGCTGAAGTGTGGCTGCAAGTAAATGTTTTGAGTGCAATAAAACACCCATACTCCTTCTGTTGAAACTGTATTTCCGAATGTTGATTGTAATAAATATAAGGAATGCAGATGACTGGATGTAATTTTCCCGACATTTTCGTTGCCATTTGGGTTCTGTATAATCAATAGTAAAGGAACAAGTAATCCGAGCACTTTCTGAGAGGCTTCGCGGAAACCCATTCGCAAAACGGAAGAAGAAAAGACGGAACACGTTAAAGTAATTATTTGTTCTCCGGCATTATTCCAGGTGCTCTATGCTGGAATATAAAGTAGCGGAGATATCAATCTTTGAAACTTTTGCAGAGCAGTACTGCAAGCAGATCCACAGCCGGGGGGGGGGGGGGGGGGGGAGTCTTACATCTACTGTACGACTGCGAATAACAATTAAACGAATATTTCGAATATAAACGAAAACGAATAGTTCTGATCCAATGTAGGCAATCTTCTTTTATCTATAACGAAAAAACCTACACCACTGATGAGTAATTTGGGATCTTTCGATATCTATCGCGGCAACTAACTCGCGTTGCTAATAACATTAGATGTAATATTTTATGGAGAATTTTATAAACCAGCATTTTACCTGCGGTGTGCAATACTACTCCCCTAAAACGAAAAGGAGGCCCTGCTTAAAAAATTCTACAAACTTTCTCATATACTAATAATGCGTCGTTTAGTTATGCCAATGCTAATGGGTGAGTATTTTGCCTACCCCTGAAAAATTTCTGCGGGCGCCCATGTATAATACCTATCTCGTTTTTTTTTTTATCTTCCCAAGTGCAAAACGAACAGTTTTATTTTCCCGTAATATTTGACTATAGGTATAGTACTGTAAATCTTCTATTTTTGAATCATCGCGCATCCGATAGTTTTCATAATTTTGTAGTGTAGTTTGTATGAAATATAGAACAAAATTTCGATGCCGAATAATCGTCGCCATCTTTCCTAATTGTAACCTTTTCCTCGCATTTATTAAAATAATTTATAGAAACAAATGCATGTTCACCTTGCGCACGTTCGGTGTTTAACTGCAAAGGCAGGAATACTGTAACTTCACTAAAGGCGGGATTAGACCAAGGCAGCAACGTGCGACGTCCGTATGCTGCATGCCTCATAACTAAAGGGCGGATCCATAGGCACTAAAATCCTTTTAAAAAGGCAGGCAAATAGGCACTAAAATAGGAAAAAATAGGAGCTTAAGAAGGCAAAATAAGCTACAATAGGCACCAAAATAGGCAGTGAAAGTATCGTTTTATTTCCATTTTGCTAATCATTCACAGTCGGGACTTATGTTACAATTAATTACCAAATATTTTCCCAGGTTTTCGATAGAGAACGTTGTTCTTTTGTCAGTTAAAATGTTCTTATACTGGGAAAAACTTCTTTCAACTTCACAGGAAGTAACTGGGGAAAATTTCGGGGAGCCAAGTTCACTTGCACTTATTTTGTCTTCATTTGCGACTGTACTGCCCCTTTCTAAAACATTTGCAAGCTCTGATATCGCTTTCCACCCAGGGTTTCGCTGGAATACCCGCTGCAATTTAGCGAAAACTGCTTGACCATCTGCACCAGGGACTTGCTCCAGCTTTTTGTTCCTATCGATTCCACTAGGGGGTGACATTACTGCATTTGATGCAACATTGTTGTTGCAAATTCGTTGCGCTATTCGATACGTGATCACAGGACGAAATAAATTCCGATTGTATTTGGCCGGTTTGGAATGCCTCTACCACAGTTCCATAAATCTTGTCCGCGTACGAAATTATACTGTTGACATGGCATACATTTACGAAAGACAAACTCTAAAAACCTTCTAATGCAGTGTTTATTTCTTAGATAACTGCATGTCCGGTATTAGCAGTTAAACCGATACGTTCTTAAAACGTGTTTTCTCTGAAAGCAGAGAAATATCGGTCAAAAATGCATTTATAGGCTCTTATCCATGAAATAGGCACTAACCAATGAAAAAGGCAATTATAGGCATTATAAAATTAGCATATTGTCATCGTAATGACCTAAAATGGACTTACATAGCGTAAGCCTAAACTTCTGGGCATGGGAAAAGAAAAGGCATTTAGGGCAAAATCCGCCCTCTGTTCATAACCATTTATATAAACCAAAGCAGCAGATTATCTTTCAGATGACGAAGTGAAAAAGATTGTTGGAGAGGGAGGTATTTCTGGGTTTGTTTATTTTGCGTCAGTTAGTTTCCTGGAAAACTGGTTTCCTGTCACATTTCATCACAAATGCCGCATGCAGCACTCCTTGTTTCCCACCTCAGTCGGGAAGCCTTGCAACAACGTGCGGCATCGGTTTTTGTGGCATGCCGCGTATTTGTTGCATGCGAGATATGGCAACATGCCTCATGCCACAGCGTTGCATGCGGCATGTTGCACGTTGCTGCCTTGGTGTAATCCCGCCTTTAGATTGGTTAAAAAATTTAACCCTAAGATATTTTACACTTAACTACTAAGTAATCGAAAAATGATGCCACAACTTAGTGGAATTATATTTTTTCACGTGGCGATGACTACGAGTGGAATCCATACTTATTTTTGATTTGGTGGAATTTTGTCCTAGTTACCATTTTTTTTGTTAATTAAATTTTCCTAAGCAACTAACAATAAGTATGCATTTAATGATGGAATATTGACTCCCAAATCACATGAGTTCTTTCGTTTAATGGTCTTCATTAATTCGAATTTTGATATCTTCTCAAAAACAAATCATAAATGTATTAAAATAAATTAAATAATAGCTATACTACATGTTCGGTTTTCATTTAGTTACCATTTTTTTTTTTAATTAAATTTTCCTAAGCAACTAACAATAAGTATGCATTTAATGATGGAATATTGACTCCCAAATCACATGAGTTCTTTCGTTTAATGGTCTTCATTAATTCGAATTTTGATATCTTCTCAAAAACAAATCATAAATGCATTAAAATAAATTAAATAATAGCTATACTACATGTTCGGTTTTCATTTATGATTACGAATTTTGTGAACCATGAAACTGTGACGAACTATGACATCTCAAAGGTCATTTTTTCCTCCGTTGAACTCATAACTTCCTCGATAAGTAATCACATTAAGGCAACTACGCAGTATCGAACGAAAATCAGGTTTGCACGAGGTATCACGCCCATACACCCTTTTAAAGAGATGGTGACAGTTTTAGAACTTAACTGATAATGGATAGGAGTTCGCAAATGTCAAACATCGCTTGGTCTAATATTAATGGATTTTCAGAACTTCCTTAATGAACGCGTTAATTATTTAGCAAACCTGCTATAATAGATAGACCGAAAAAGCGAGCATCAATCGGAATACTAATAGAGGAATGAATGGAGGTCGGAGTATTTGACAATTACGTTGTTTGATGGAGAGTAAAAAAATATTACTTAAAATTCAGAGCCACGTTTCAAATTATGACGTCATTATTCGGGTCGCAAACTGAATTTCAAGCATAATTTCGTCGAAAATGCATTATATATTCCTTATCAACAACATTCGGTGCGATAACTCCACGAACCGTAAAAGTTGTTTAAACAAAGATCGGTTTAATTGCTCATATATCATGTATGATAATTACTTTCACCACAGCTCTTTGATATGGAAAAGATCTTTTAAAAACAGCAATTCATATTTATTTATTTACGTATTCACGCTACAATTAGGCTCTTGGCCTGGTGGTAAAGATACGGTAGAAACATTAACACCATGTCAATTTGACAACTCATTTCATGATTTTATCAATTAGACCAAATACTTTTTGCACTTCTTCCTAAAGTCTTTCAGGTTTTTAGGAAAGGGGTCAAAGATATCTCCAGGTAATTCATTCCATTCTTGAATACCTCTGTTCAGAATTGTAGTCTTTGAAGTTTGTAATTGATTTAAATTTATGATCATTTTTACTGAAAAAATTAGTTGTTTCTAAACTACTACTGAAATTTTTCCATCCCCCCTGGTTACTTACGATCCTGTACATTCCACACAGACTATTTAATTTCCTTCTTGTTTGTAATGATTCCCACCCCAATTATTGTATCAACTTTGATACACTATCTTTTCTTTTGAATTTATTCAGAACATATCGTGCAGCTTTTCTTTGGACCTTTTCTATTTTATTTACATATGTAGTTTCGCAGGGATCCCATACATTCGTAGAATACTCAAGTATTGGCCTCACTATACTTTTATAAGCCAATTCCTTGGTATTCTTGTTACTCCCTCCCAGGTTCCTCATTATCCAGTGACGGCTTTTAAATGCCTTTTTCACCACATTTTTAATATGTTGGCCCCATCCTAGATTTGACGATATGTTAAGGCCCAGGTATTTAATGTTGTCACGCTTTAATAACAAATCTCCGAGTAATTTATAATTCCTTAATTCAGTGTTCTTTTTGTTTCTAAAAGTTATTTGTGTACTTTTATTAACGTTAATGTCCATCTTGTTGACTTTTATCCAGTTTTCCAATTTACCCAAATCCTCTTGTAAGATATCTTTATCTTCTCTTCCTCTTATTCTTCTATATATGATACAATCATCCGGAAATAGCCGTAAGTCAGAGTCTATACTTTCGTGTAAGCCATTAATGTAATTAGTTTCACGTCAGCTCTTTGACATATAAAAGATCTTTAAAAAAACAATAAATCAGAGTATTCTAGTGACGAGATTAAATTAAAATTTAAAAATAAAATTGCACAAAGGGAGTCGTTAAGGTTTCAAAATAAGTATGCGAGCTATTTTTAACATCAAATAATAAAATTACACAATCGTTAGACCTCTCACGGATATTGCGTGAGATGTACAGAAAATGAAGAGGAATTTGCTTAAATTATTGAGTAAAATTTATTGATTTAAGCAGATCACACACAGCCATTAACGGCCTTTTAGGGTGACCGAAAGAACTATAAGAAAAACATTATACAATTATTTCGGCAGTATTCGAACTAAAACGATGCTCGTATAGGTTTTTACTCTCTGTTAGATATTAATGAAGCGATCTTCCGCGTACAACTGTACGACTTACAAATTTGTGCAATGCTAGTAGAATCTTCATTCGGACTGCGTCACTTGTAGAAATGATTGCATTAAAAGTTTAGAATAGTTTAGAGGTTAAATCTGAAAATGAAATTTAAAAAATATTATCCAGCTGTCACGCGCTGTTTTTAAATAAATGCAAGAGTTGAACTGAAGAAATAATACATCAAGAATTGCAAGTCACATGTCACCGATTAATTTCTGCCGTCAAAAATTATATATATACATATATATATATATAAGGGTAGCAACAAGGTGTTGGAGGAAGCCCAGTGGACACTTACCTAGAATGAAGAGCCGCTGGGGGTGCTGAGGACACACGAAAAACACAAAAGAACAAAAACTACACAAAAATGGAGCTTTCGGGCTGATGCCCTTCTTCAGCGACGGAGAAACATATTAATGGGGGGTCGCCCTATATTCTGGGTCGCCTTATATTCGGATATATATATATATATATATCGCATATCGTTAAAGAGCGTCAATGACCTATCATGGCTCCAAATGACGAGTCGGCGAAGTTCTATGGATAGTTGTTTCCGTAGTTTACTCAGCCTTGCATTCCGTGATAAATTGAGGGTAATTGGAAGCTGACAGCGATAGTTCAAAATACACATCGATGCGCCATTCAGATTGCGAGAAATTATAAATTTCTCTTAACACTTCAGTATTTAGTTCATTGAACGGGAAAGTCGTTCATAGGTGTCGTTTGAAATTTTACTGGTTGCAAATAGGTAAATGACAGGTATGAACGTTTCTGATTAAATCCGCTTGCCTAAGAAGCAAGAAGATTACCAATTAAGCTTAGCACGTAAATTAGGATAAATTAATTTTAGGAATTAAATCCAAATTGCTCTCCTATTTTAACTATTTGTTTTCTGCCCTTAAGAGAGGCTTCTATCCAGTGAACTAATTTTAAATCTAAACCCATACATTTGATTTTACGAAGCAGAATATTATGATTAACCACATCAAAAGCTTTAGCAAAATCAAGAACTCTTGCATCAACCTGTTCCCCGCGATCGTAAGCGTCCACTAAATCTTGATAAAAACCAATCATTTGAATATCGCACGAATATCCTATCCTAAATCCGTGTTGACTAGAGCTTATCCAATTATTTATTTTACAAAATTCTCTTATATAATCTGCTACACATTTCTCAAACATTTTACGTACAACACTAATTAAACTAATTGGCCTATAATTTTCTACTAGCTACCTACTACCACTTTTGTAAATCGGTACTACAACTGCCTCTCTCCAATCAGTAGGAATATCTTTATTATTAATAACAATATCAAATAACCGTTGTAAATATGGCACAATTACTTTTCCACCTAATTTTAGAATTTCACCTCGGATACCATCCAAACCGCAAGACTTCTTATTTTTTAGCTTCTTTATCCTTTCATAAATTTCTTGAAAGCTTATACCGAAAGATACCGAATTTAAATTTACTATTTCTTCTGTTTGATCTGTTAATTTTTTATCAGCTAATAAATTAGTTTTAACGTATACATTAGAAAAATAATTAGCGAATTCATTCGCTTTATCTAAATTTTCCATTAGAACTAGTCCATCCTTACTCTTTAAAGTCTGAATTACGTCTCTTTCCTTTTTTCTTTTTCTAATATACGTATAAAAATCATTAGAATTAATAAATTTTTCATGAAATCATCCTGCGCTTTCTTTTTCATTTCATTTAAATTTTTTGATGTTTCCTCGTATAATGCATAAAAACTTTTATTTAACTTTTTTTTATTGTATTACTTCCTGGCTTTTTTCTTTAATCTCCTATGTCTTTATTATAGTACTCAGGATCTGCATTATTTTTTAAATGTTTTAACGGTACAAAATTATTTACTCCTTTTATAAGTATATCCTTAAAATTTTTCCATATTTCATTTACTCTAGCTCCGTGATGGACTTCTTAGATAGTCAGAACTTGCTAAGTAAATATCAGCATTGCTTCAGGAAGACGAGATCTTATGAAACACAGCTCGCTAAGATCAGGAGACCGTAAGACTCAGTTAGATGCGGTTTTCCTCGACTTCAAGAAGGCTTTCGATAAAGTCCCGCACAGTAAGTTAGTGAAGAAATTAAATGACTGTGGAATTAATCGAAAGATAATCGAATGGATCAGGGACTTTCTTAATGAGCGTGAACAAATAGTAGCTATAGATGGATTTAAATCAGATTCAGTCAGCGTAGCCTCAGACGTTCCACAGGGAAGTGTAATCGGCCCCCTACTATTCCTTTTATATATAAATTATTATTAAAAGTAAAATCAAGTTATTCGCGAATGATACAGTAGTTTACAGAGAGATTAACAGTCCTAATGATCAGTTATTACTTTCTGACGACTTAAATGCAATTCGCGAGTGGTGTAAAGAGTGGCAATTAGAATTGAACTTAGGAAAGTGTTCCTTTATGAGATTCTGGGGAAACAAATACATCGACGCGATGAATTACGCTGTTGAAGGCGTCCAGCTAAAACTAGCCGATTCCGTCAAATACTTAGGCGTTACTTTAACAAGCAACCTCTCGTGGGATATGCACATACGAAATATATGCGGGAAGGCTAAACATAAACTGGGATTCATCAAACGCATAGTAGGTAAAAGTGAGGAAAAAGCATAGAGACATGTTACTTCTCGTTAGTAAGACCGTCGAGCATATGGGATCCGTACGAGAAAGGATCAATCTCAGAGTTAGAAATAGTGCAGCGAAAAGCCGCTAGATTCGTCAAAAATTGTTACGATAGAAACAAAAGTGTTACAGGCTTGATACAGGACTTAGGATGGGAATCACTAACTGGGCGCCGATCACGCTCTAGGTTAAAACTTCTTGAAAGATTTAGAACGCATATATTCTCCAGCGATGTCGAAGAAATAATAAGAGCGTCAACTTATATTGGTAGAATGGACCATCCTCGTAAAATAAGAGAGATAGCCTGTAGGACTGAGAGGTATAAAGGCTCGTTTTTCCCTAGAACGATAGCTGAGCAGAACAGAAGTTACGAAAAGAAATCAGCCCACGTAGAGTGATACTATTCATTATTATGCGCTTTCCCTTGGTGCTATTGCACCCCCTGCCACACACCATTGCGATGTCTTGCAGGGTAAACTGTAGAACTAGAACTAGAACTACTGAAGATCCTACGCTGGCCCAATTGCCAAATCAATTTTTTTTTAATAATTTAAAATCCTCACTTTTTGCCTTCCCAAATTGGTAGATCACCTTGTTCGCACATGTTTTGTGTCTATCAAAATACATATTTATATATAACATTACAGCTGAATGGTCGCTTATTCCTGATAAAATTTCGTGACATCCATATAAATCGTAAGACTTCACTAGATAAATATCAATAACATTTCGTCCTCTTGTCGCATTTTGGACTACTTGATTTAAACCCCCATTCTCTCATTAGGTCTTTAATCAATAATTGCACTCTTCCCCCTCTTATACTGTTTCCTGACCAATCAATGTCAGGCAAATTTAAATCACCTGCTATTACAACATTCTTGTTTAAATTACGTTCATCACACGTCAAGTCAATCAATTTATCAAGTACATACTTCTAAACTTTCCCCCGGCAGTCTATATACTCCATAAATTTGTTTATTACTTTTGCTAATTGGTTCTACCAATGTCACTCCCAATATTTCATGCACACTATCTGACGCATTTAAGCAGCTAACAATATTTTTTGAAATACAGATAAATACACCTCTATCCCTTGCATTTCTGTCTCTCCTATATACTACAAAGTCTTCAGAAAAAATTTCAGACGCCACCTCTTCTCGGAGCCATGATTCCGTCCCTATAATTACGTTTGGCTTACACAATTCTATCAATGTGTAAAATTCGTTTAACTTGTTGACTATAGTACGGCAGTTCACCTGGAGAAGTTTAAGAACGTTACCTGTTTCATTTACAACGTTATATCCATTTCCATAAACATCAGATATTTTTTCTCCTTGATCCTTACTCTGTTGACCTTCGTTCACACATGGAAGAATGTCGTCCCTTCGTTCCGAACTCAAATGACTAAACTTATATTTTTTCTGTCTCCGCTGAACTCAGTTTAACATAATCCCTTTCATTTTCACATGCCTTGACTTCTGTATCATCTCCCATATCCCATTTTAGTTTCCCGAACCACAATAATGCACTACATTGTTTATTAAATTACCGAATTTTATTACCCCTCTTCTGTTGAGATTAAGCCCATCTCGAGCTAAATCACTATCCTCCAACCAACAATTTGGGTCAGTAAAGTAAATACCCTGCTTCTCACGCACCCATTCAATGCCCTCATTAATATAGTCCACTAGTGTAATGCCCGTTGAAATATCAACGGAAGAATTACAGATAGAAATGTTGGGTGACAGATTTTTATCACCAACAATTGAAAACATATAACAATAATGGAAAAAATATAAAACAATGAGGAAATAGCCTGACCGTCTTCTGAAAGCTCGTAGCAGTTATAATCACTGCCGCAAGGTGGCAGCATCAATCGATGAGGTGAAATCTTATTTGCAAAGACACAGACAAAAATCCAGAAACTGCCCATCATTATTATTATTATTTTGACTAGTCTGTTCTGCACGTCTCTTCTCCTCAAAACACCGCTTAAAATTATTTTTGCCTAACCAAACTTTCTGTTAGCCACAGTTCACAGATCCCGAAGCCATCCCACCGCACGATCGCTTCTCTTTGCTCTCCAAATATCATTCGTACCTACATGTAGTATAAAGACCACCTCTTCACTACTCTCGTCATTTAGTCCTTATATTTATATTAGAGAAGATGCTAGTTTTTTTTCAAATTTTCGGATTATATTCTCCTGTGATTTTATTCGCTATACACAAGACGTTCTTTAGGCTATTGGTTTGGAAAATAGTTTCATTGACCTCACATCCAAAACTTTAAAGTAATAATTTATTCCTAACTTTACTTTCAACTTTTTAAGTTTTTAATAAAATAAAACGAACGTTTTAGCCTGTTTAAATAAAATATATATTCAGGCCAGAAAGTGTAACAAATGGACAAAGTATCATATCGCTTTCGCATCAACGCTTTCGGGCTTCTTTTCTAAACGCAACCATCAAAAAGTCGATCCATAAATATTTGCCTTTAATCTCATAGAAACACATTAACATCGATGCAATTATCAATCAGCATTCATTGATTTAATGACAGTCTCCGAGCGCGTATCAAGCACGTGGCAGAGAAAGAGCATTGCCAAATGTATTTGAACGAGTTTTTTAAACACAAATATTCGGTAATAGTTATTTCTGCATGGGATGCTGTAGTAGTTATTTGATTTTTGCCACCGTTAACTAGTAAATTAAAGGATCTCCATTCGTTTCCATTTACGAGTTATGAGATGTAAATTATCGTACTATATCAGAGAAAGTATGAGTTTTCATTGTCTGTCCAGAAGGTGATCGCTTGCCGAGAAGCGCTGACCCTGCTTCTAGCGACGGGTCTACCTCCCAATCAAAAATTTTGAATAAACGCTTGATATTTTTTTTTCAGAATTAAGCGAATTTCTAAATACGAGGACTGTTTTTGAACATATCCTGCAAAATCAAAGACACAAGAGGAGAGAACGAATCAAAATCCCCACTGCTACCGAGAATGTATAATGGCTATTTCACGAAAAATGAACATTTAACGTTACATAACCCAAAAAAATGCATGTATACACGGCGCAAGCTGCCGCGTGAGACCACAGTTAGGTATTCAGAATCAGTCGCAACATAATTATTTTCTTTCGATTGTCTCAAATAAATATAAACATTTATGTATTTTGGAAATTCCAATAAATGAATTACGGTAAAAGAAATCTTCAGCATTGTTATAAGGTATACTAATTCACAAATTTCCATTAAATCCTCCTTTTGGATTATTACGTACCTGCATCGCCCTGTGAACGGCTGGAAGGACCAACTTAGTGCATTAAGTACATTTCCACGAGGACGAATCAACCTTTGCTGATTGAAATTCCTGTCGTAATTACGTCCCCCCTTTCGTCCCTCGCAGTGGGGCGCAGATTGCATCCTCGGGAGCGTTTCAATTAAGCAGCGAGGGATAATTTCTCGTGATAATATATATATAGGGATAATATTCCGAGCAAAACCATCGGATTTGTTTACCCCCGCCATATTATACCGCCGAGGCGATCCCGTTGCCGGAAGAGAGAGGCCATTAATTTTTCCCACGTGGAATCGTCAAGGGAATTTTCGCTTTGTACGCCACCGCAATCACGGACGTAATTAACTCCGTCAGACGTCCGTTTATGGAGCCTTTTACGGCGTCAGTCCGCCGTCCTTCAGCAGCGCGATAGGTGTAGTGGAGTGCTTAAACCATTTCTATTGTTTTTTTGAGGGGGAGGGGGGCGGCGAGAGAAACATTTTGGGCGAAATTGCGACCAGGACGGGAATTCACACACACACACACAAAAAAGCAATCTCATTGAAGGGAAGGGAGAAAGGCGGCTCATGACGTCAGACCTCTCCTTAGGAAACTCGACAAAGGAGTAGCCCGCCGCTTAAAACTTCTTTACGCAAAGGGCCGAACACATTGTGTGTGTGTGCGTGTGTGAGAGAGAGAGAGAGGGTGTTTGATAACAATGCAGATTCGAATAATAAGGGAGAAGAAGGGTACGAAATTAAAACGAGGAGCGAATGTGAAATAAACAAGCATTGTTTAAATCAAAGGGGAATCCTAAGGAATGGAATGCGTTATCTTTAAGCCATTCCATGAATTTTTAAGCCGTTAAGTAGCTCGGATTATATTATGTAGCGGCGATGATGGAAATGGGGGTGTGATTACGACTAAACCAAATTAATAAGGGTTTTCTTTGTGTTTTAATTTCGGAAGATAAAACGGTCGGGCAGGCAGACTGAATGCATAAGCGATTTTTCCAAAAAAAAAATATAGCGATAAAATAAAAAAATATTAAATAAAAAAAAAGAGGAATACTGAATGAGGAGAAACGTTTAAACGATGGCGTATAATAGAAAAAATTATGTAATATAATTCAAGTCTATATGCTATCATTTAAAAAATTCGCGCATTTTTTCAATATCGCCTTAGCGAACGACCACAAAAAAGGGGGTTTTACTGAGCCCATTGTTTTCCTACACGTGTACGATTTGACCACCTACGCGCTCTTCTAAATAACAAGGAATGCCTTTTGGCGCACTGCAAAAAGGGCTGCCAACACTTTCTGCCGCGAGGAAATAAAATTCCTTTCGGGCTCAATTTTCCATTCTGCCTATTGTGTTCAGAAGGAAAAAGGCTTTTTTTTCTCTTTTCATATTTCCTACCCTACTTGGTACGATGCGTCTCTACTACTCGAATCCTTTTCGTTCGTAAAAGGGTCTTCCCCGGAGACTGAGTTATTTGCCGTTCGCTTTATCATGGCGAACGAATAAAAAAGAGGCTATGTAAGGGATCAGAGAGCGTTTTCTCTCCATAAAAAAAAAATAAATAAAGTAAGTTTCCGCCAGGATTTTCCGGAAAGACGCGAGTGAAGATTCCGCGCATTTTTTTTAAAGGAGTTCTTGAAATATAATTTCCTCGTGTTTATTTCAACTAGCGTGAGGATACCGATTTTAAAAAAAAAACGCGATTGAGTGTGGAACTATTTAGGCGCGTTTCGCTTCCAGCGTGAGCGCCTATCCGTCCGACAGTCCGTCTCTCTGTCCGTCCGTCCGTCCGTCCGTCCGCATGTTCGTTCTCGGCTTCCAGCAAACGGATTTTCACGAAATTTGATATTAAGGGCTTACAAAAAAGATAATAAGAAAATCACATAAATGAATCACGTACTCCAATCGGGGGTACCACTTTACTGCGGACAAAAATGTAAATTTTTGTCATATCTCGTAAAGTATTGCTTATATCAAAATATTTTTCAAATAAAAGTTGGAGAACTAGTAAAGAAGAGTATTTCCTCTCCTATATATTTTTATCGTAGTAGTTGCCGTTATCTAGAAAATCGAACAATTATGTCTTAAATTGAGTTGAACTTGGAAAATTTCTTGCATGGTTACTTCTTCATTGTTCCTAACATAATCTCACAAACAAACGTTTAATTTCCTTACGTGTGCACGCAATATTTTTAAATAGGAAGAAAATGGATTATTTATGATGAAGAAAAGAACTTTAATACGCAATTTCCCTTACGTACAGGTATATAATTTCTTTCTAATACTCCATTGCACGAAACACGCTCATTTGTGATACGTTGTACACTTTCCTAACTTTTTAAAAAAGAAATAATGGGATGAATATTTTTTTCACTTTTACGTAAAAACTGGTATTAGATATCCCCAAGAAGAACATTTCGTCTTATGTTGCTTTACTCGATTATAAATTTTAACACCGATATTTTCTTCTGTCAGGGCGTTATAAACATTCTGACGTGTCATAGTTCGTATTTTAAGATTGCTTTACGAAATAGAAATGCAAAAGCAAATGCTTGAATTTTTTAATGATCGCAAAAGAAGTTTTATTTTATTTTTGGCTATTCTGGGTAAGAAAAAACGTTGGAAATGAAAAGGTAGATGGAAGAAAATGAAAAGCTTCATGTTTTCACAAGCAAATTAATGTTATTCGATAAAAAATACCTGTTTTTTACGGTTAAGGAGTAATATTTTTTAACAACGATTCCACCGTATTCTCCGCTCCCTTTTTAATTACCTCAGTAAAAAAGTGATTTATTTTACAAATTTCATTCGTGCAGTCGAATAGTTTTCGGTACGTTCTCTCGTCATTGCACGAAAGAGATGAGACAGCTCTATTATACGTATATGCTATTATGGCAACCAATCATAGAAACGCCTGAATAACCAATGAAAAGATGACGAAGCAGAGAAAGAAAACTTCAGTAAGGTGCATCTGAACCAATATTTGTATAAGGATAGGAAAAAGAATGATTCGAGGAAAGAACGCGAAATGAAAGTATAGCAGAATCCGACTGGGCGAATAATGAAAGAATCCTCACCTTTTTTTCTGAAAGAAAAAAAATTTGGGAAGGAACGATGTTTATTTGGCAGTCGATGTTTGCGAACTGAGTTTGCAATGCTGCAGAACAATTCCGCTTCCTTGGTACAGGTCATCATCTGAAGAAAAGCGTAGTAAGCGGTAAAACGTAAAGGGATGCTCGGTATGGAGTTTTTTTTATAGGTATAGAGGCTTACTTAGAGATGCAGTGCCTATTAATTTTCACCCATAGAAACGAAAGAAGTGGAGTTCCTTGGAATATTTCTATGCGTCTAAAAATATACGAAAATAAAACGTGCGCCAAAGTATTTGAGTCATCTTTCTCGACACATTTTTAAATGTCCTGCTGATAATGTTTATGCTTGTGTAATAATTTAGAGGAATTTTATGAGCTATATTTCAAAATTCCCTTTGCTGTTTAAACGATTACTACCATGCAATGACAGCATTAAATTACAAAGATACCCAATAAACTTCATAGGTGGAAGTACATGAAAAATATCAAAAATTTTAAATTTTATTTCTCTTTTCTGTGTAGATGCCTGAAAAATTACATATATCGGGCTAAAATGTTGATGATTACATCCTCAAGGGATTGAGGGTAGCTACAATGTTTAAGATTTTAATAAAACCCAATTTCCTCCAGGAATTCCACTTGGGTGACGGAAAAAACCATAGTTATCGTGGGAGGCGGGCATGTGGTATAGTACCTATCCATAACCGGAGTTGACTCACATTCAAAATTCTAAGAGGCGTTAAGGTAAGAAAAATTTCATCTATTAGAAATATTTATATATGCTAGGCATATATATATATATATATATATATATATATATATATGGACGTCCACAACACCAAGTAAGCGTCCACTGGCTCCCTCCTATCCATCTCAACTACTAGTTGCATACTTATATATGTGTGTGTATGTATGTATGTGTGTGTGTATACTAGTTAATGTGTGCTTGCATTCTGCAAGCATTTTCTCTCACCTTAATATAAAGAGTAAGAGCGGTCAAATAATTTTTAAACACAAAAGTTTGCACCTCTGCGCCGATTTACGTGTTTTTCTTTATGGACAATTTGGAATAAAAACAACCCCTAAAATTTATAATCATGAACATTTTTTACGTTTTCATCATTTATTACGAATACCTCACATTTCTATAAAATTTCATCCATGTAGCACCTCTGGAAGTGCATTTACATAAATTTAATTGTTTAAAATTTATAAATTTTTAACAACCACAATAATAAACTTCGTTAAAATTTTCAACGTTATTTACCGCTGGAACATTATTCCCTAATTTTCTCAAAATTTTCAGCTTTCCATCTCTACTGAAGGTGCATAAACATTAGTGAATTTTTTTTACATTTATGAATTTTTAACGGCCGAATAAATAAACATTTTCAGATTTCTATAATGTCCTTTTCGTTGTTTGGTAAATTGTACCGTTCGAAAACATTTCAGCATTGTAGCACATTTAGAAGTACCTAAACCAAGAAATGTTTATTTAAATGTTTATAATTTTTATCGGCCAAGAAAATAAACATTGTTGTAATTATCGATTTATTCTGGCGGTTTTGCGTATGTGTACCATTTTTCAGCTGTCCATCTATTGTACTTTAGGTCAGACATTAGTGTCCTCCTATACCCTATATCCTCCTCTGTAAGAAGAGAGCATATATAATGATATGTATGTATGTATATCAGAGAAAAATTAGAAATTTAAATTTTTTAGCAGAGTAGACGGTTTCCACAAAAATCAATCATTGGCGTTTTAACCTAATCGAGTTGGCTCACCATTATTCGGAGAGATGCATACCTTCCACATCATTAAATATTTGCTTCGCGTCTCGAGTGTTTGAAGCACCAGAAAAAAAAACGGTAATTAATATTCATGGATTTCGCAATTTTTTCCAAATGAAAGAAGCTAGCAAGCCAAGAACTGGAGGTTATAAAATATAAAATTCGACATAAATATTCTTGCCTCGCGTTTCTTCTGCTGCTGGATCCTCATGATTAATTCCGTCGACTGCCGTGCTAGGCTCATGAGCCTCACTCTTCCCTGCATAATTGAGGTTAAGGTCAACGGGAACAATCGCGCGGCAGAGAATCCTAGCGAACCCCTCTTTCCCACCCTTCTCCATCCCTCGCGACCTTTTTTTTTTCCCCTAACCCTTTCGAGGTATCCAGGGGAAGATCGGTGTTACGCGATGGCGTAGATATAAACCCATCCCCGTCTCCAGCTGTCCGAGACCGCGAGTGTGTGCGTGCGTGTCTGAATAGCGCGGCGAGGCATTATCGGATCTTCTGTCACGTGCTCTTTTCTGCGATGCAGCTAGCTGAAAACGAATGTTTCACTCTGATCTCCGGCACCCAAATAGGACGCCCGTGTCTAATTCTAACTTTTTCCGCCAGAGGTTTTAATGCGTCGGAACTCGGACCTCTCCATTCTCCCCACCCTCTCAAAAAATACCTCTCTCTCTCTCTCTCTCGCTCTTCACGACATGTTTGAGACAGATATTCGACCCGTCATTCACTGCTCGGAACAGGCGCTGTATTCCGTCGTGCATCTAGGGGTTGGTTGTGTGTCGTATATTATAGTTGGGACGTAATGCGGGCTGTCTCGTCTAATCAGTGTCGAATTGCACGATCCGATCCTATTACGCCTCGCGATGCGCATATTTGATTGCTCCGATTATTTAGCGTATCCGTGGCATCAGTGGCCTCCTACTCCGCCGTGTTACCAGTGGGATGAAATTTAAATTAATCGTTCATTAGTCCAGTTCATACTTGATAAAATCTTTCTAGCACATTTTTCCTTAGATATTTTTTAAAGTAAAGCCTCAATGGATCGCATATGTGTGTGTGTGTGTGTGTATATGTATATATATATATATGAATAATCACGGACCTGTCCACGGGCAGACTACCTATGATGATATATATATATATATATATATATATATATATATATATATATATATATATATATATATATATATCATCATAGGTAGTCTGCTCGTGGACAGGTCCGTGATTATTCATGGTTAAACTTGGTTCTCCATATACTCCTATTTTCCTCAGTTTTATTCATCTCTTGATAGCTGTCTTTCCCTTTCAAGTCGTCTTTTCCTGCCTCTTTCTCTTTTTCCATCCAGTTTTCCTTCTAGCACTTCTTTAATCATGCACTCTCTCCTGTTATATATATATATAAATATAAATAAAATATATACTTTATGACTGATGACCATTAATGCGCTTCTACTTTTTTATTATGTAAAAAAATGCAATGAAAAATAGCTGCATATTAGATATTATAAAACTTGATGAAACGTCTTTGGGGGTTCAAAGTAAGTATTTTTGATGAATATCTAATCCTATAATAATATTATTTTGGTAGTGTAACGAAAAAAAGACGTATTTTGCCACTAATCTCTAACAAAATTCATGCCGTGCAGAAGGAGAGGATTAATCACAATAAATACTAGGTGACAATCACCGGATGACTATAGGTACGATAGTGGCTGAAATGAAACGTCTTCTTAATTTCAGTACATTTTATGGAATTAGCTCAAACGTCTTCTCAAAGCTAAAATGGGGTGTAGTAATTTTGTGCTCAATAGCATAAAGGAATTCACTGTCAGAAAATTTCACAAGTCACAGCAATGTAATCTCTTACTAACACAGGATCAGCGATCCCTTTATAAAATATTCTGTAGTTCCGTCCACATCTGACAGCATTATGACCTCTCCAGCAGTCGCCTCCCAAAGGAAATTCTTGTTTGAACGGAATATCAACGCTGCAAATGAGAAATAAGTCGAAATAAATTTTATGGAAATTTTTGTTCCGTAAGATGCTTTTCTAACCGGAATTCTAAAACTGAAAGAAACAAATATTCTTAGAATACGATGGATATGAAAAGAAACTTGAATATAAAATTTAAGTAAATAATTTTTGCATACCTTAATATTCGGATCCATTATTTCACTTAAGATTAATTCGTGTATTCCGTGGTTGCTTTTAACACACATCGGTTAGATATGCTTTTGTTTTACCTTGCGCAATAAAACCCGCGAGAGGCGGAACCTGCATTAAACGGAAAGCTGTAGAGGCCAGAAAGCTACTAATTATTAACTCTCCTGATAATGTTGTTTGCGTGAATGCCTCTCTCTAAAAGGCGGAAGCTGCGAGATGTGGACGAAAATGATGTTATTTAAAATTAGGAATGCTTTTAACACATTCAAAACATTTAAATGGTGGAAATAAATACTTATTCTAAAAATAAATTCCTTGGATCTTACAATTTCGATTGGTATATATTTTTTATGACATTATGCATTTCTTGTTTCATGTGGCGTTCATTACTCGAGTGTTTTTTGTTTTGATAAAGATTAATGGATGTATATAAGCAAATATCTAATGATAATAACTTCGCAGAATGTAAAACTTGATTAGATCTGTATGTAACTGAGGGGATGACTTAGCTGTAAAAGTATTCAGAAATATAGATGGCAGATTAAATTCATTCTGTGGAGTTATTTCTGAGTAAAAATACGTTTAATAATTTAGGCGCGTCTAGTAGGCCGATATACGACACATTAAATTCAAAATTATCATAAGCATTTAATTTTTCCAATTAGTTCGAATTTTCTTTGTCTTAAGGAATAAATAAAATGGTTTTATTTTCACTTATTTAAACTCACAAATAATATACGGAGGTGATTATATTAATAGAGTGCTTCTATTTTTATTGATGCTTGAGAAGAATCTACTGATCATTAAATTTTTAATCCGTCACAGGTAAAACATACCTGATAAAGTCGAAAATTTGATTCGGTTCTTTGAAGTTCTGCCTTTCGAAGGTTTTAATATATTATATTGTTTGAAATATCTGCATATGTTCAAATACAAATAAAAAAAGATATTCGGGCATTGAATGAACAAAAGGTTTGTTACAGGCTTTGAAAAGACTGGTCCATTAGCATTACTTACTGTAACAAGATATGCTGCTGGGAACTATAAATTCCTTTAAATTAGTTTACGAGCACAATTATTTCCAGCAATGAGCCTAATGTCGGTGGCATGCTTTTGCATGGAGTAATTCATGCGCCATTGGGGAAATTATGAAACGCGATGCGTCTTTGTTTTAAAAATGGGTTGGCATTTCAGGGAAAATAGCTTTCTACCTAGGTCGTAAATATTTGAGCATCTCAAAGCGAGCCGAAGAAAATTAGGTATCCGACAGCATGCCATATTATTCTGCTCAGATATTCCAAGTTTCCCGCCTAAATTCCCGCGCTCATGGTGCTCTGAGCAGTCAGAAGGCAACCCCATTATGTCGAATACCAATGGAAGCTTCAGTGTAAAAAGGGTATCCTGTGGATCCTATCATAAAGAAGACACGGAAATTAATTCCTTTTAGAGAAATATATTACGCGGAACATACATGGCGGTAATATCAAGGGTAGGACTTATATCTTAACGGGAAGTAAAGTGGGATTTAACTGAAAATTATTAGAGGTTTTTGTGTTAAATATGGACATTTTCTATATACCAACTTCGTCCAAGAACCGGTTGCCAATGTTTTCATGCCAACCACAGTATATATAATGCACTATAACTCGGTTATAACGGCATTCAAGGGAATGGAAATTTATTGTCCTTATAACCGTGTGTCCTTATAACCGAGGTGCACGGAAACATAATTATTTTCCAAATTCTAAATTTTATATTATGACCTAATAAGTACCTTAAAACATTATATTATGACATAATACAAAGTACATTATATTATGATGTAATAAGTACATTAAACATAATAAAATTATTTTTAATGATTATTAAAATAATCTGATATTTTTTCTGTGTCCTATGTGCCAACTTGAAATGTTTTTTGATGTCCTCCTCAATACAGTGAATAATATTATGTCTTTTTATTTGTCTCCTTCGAGTCATAAAACCGTGATATCACTTTTGTTACTTGCATAGCTTCATTAACCGCTGGAAGTTGTTCTTCTTGATCCTCTACTATTTCACCATCTTTATCTTCGCTACACTTTCCATGCTGCCCTTCCATGATCTCCCTCACGATGTCTACGTCCCTTTGAACTTCTGTTGTTATAACATCATGGTCGATTTCCGCATATGAATTGATATCTTCATAACTTTTAAAACTTTCTATGTTCATCTCGACTAACCATTCTGTTAATGTTGTTTCGTTTAAATTGACGTCTACTGACTTGGTTTTAGAAAACGGCTCGTGCGAACCACACTGAGTAAAGAGTTACCGCTGTTGGATCCCTCCCCATCCGGCGGTCGAGAGCCCGCCTTTGGTCCTTCAATGTATTGGTGATCAGCAAAAATTAACAATAAAACCTTAATAATTAATTACATTTAATACTATAATAGCCCAGGTTTGTTGGTTGGTTGGTCACGCTTTCACGATGGCCGATATAGAGCGTTTTAACAAACTTCCCGAATAGGTAGAAGATTTAAATTTGGCAAGGGTGCTTTATTAACATATTTTAAGATAATGACGAAAATAAATCTCCAAAAAAGTCCTGGGTTCGACTCCAAGGAAGACATTTCCATTTTCCGTAAGTTAACATGTAAAAATCCATTTTTTGATGTGCAGGCTTTTATTGTTTTGGATATTAAAATTAGAAGGAATTAACGCACAATCTTCGGGTCTGAAACATTTTGAAGAAAAAATTACAAAGTTTCTTATTCTGATCATCTTTTTCCGCATACAATTCGAAATAGTTCATGTTATACGTTCAATTCACATATTTTGAGGAAATATTGCAATTTTAACGGAATGTTGCCTTGGCTACCAATTATATTGTTATACCTCAAAATCCTATTGTTGTATCAATCCTTATGGGTGTAAGCGTGCTTTGTATGCTTTTAATACGAGAGAGAGGGGGGAGAGAGAGGGGGGAGAGAGGTAGAGGGGGGGAGCGAGAGGGAGGGGAAGAGAGGGAAGTAGAGGGGGGGAGAAGAGGGGAAGAAGAGCGAGGGGGAGGGGGAGAAATGAGGAGGGGGAAGGGAGATAGAGGGTGGGAGAGGGAGAGAGGGTGGGAGAGAGAGAAGGAGGGGGAGAGGGAGGGAAAGAGAGGTAACTATTTTAAGTTTAACTAAAGATAGCCCGTCAACAACAGAATATTCACTAGATATGTTGTATATGACAAAATATTTCATATGTGAAAGTGGGATATTAATTATTTTAAATGAAAATAATTAATAATTTCTCCTCACCACATATGCACAAATGTGTAGCGCCGATCCTGTGCTTACGCAGACAAATACCATTTGTTACTTACAAACTTCCATTGCCGCTATAACCGAGTGCGTTAATTCGTTATAACCGAGGTGAATATATTGCATTATTGTAGAAACGGGGATGAGATCTGAAGTATATGCTGTTATATACGAGTTGTCGTATTAAACGGGGCCGTTATAAGCGAGTTCTACTCTAATTAACAAGTGCCCGTCCGTCGCGGTATTTTTTTTGGGATTTCCAGTTACAATTAAATATTAAAACGTTTTACATAAAATACTCTCCGGTTCTGTTATAGGAACCTTTCTTTTCTCCGTTTCATTATAATTTGAGCGACTGTAGGATTTTCTCATTATGCATTTTAATATTGTTTAGAATGGATACTCAGACCTTTTTTTTTTTACAGAAAATAGAACGGAGTATATTTTACTCGCCAAGAGAATTTGAATCCGTTCCTAATGATTCCAAGAATTAGTTTAAAAGGTCGAAAAAATAAAACGGCAATTTTTCACGATTTTAACAATGTGAAACTTTTCGCTACCATGGCTACTAGAATTTCTGCCTCATTTACCGAGTCCAGTGTTTTTATATGTGAAATATTCGTCGTTAAGTCTGGTTTAAATTGCTGCACACAGCAACTTCTTTATTTTGTTTAGAAAACAACAAATTTTAAAAATAAAAATATTTCTCATTGGGCAATTTTTTTTGCTTGAACGTCGAATTTAAACTTCGTTTTTATGATGCATTGATAATAGAATTGAAAGAATTGTTGGAATGTAGATTCAGACTGCAAAAAAAAACATTCTTCGTATAAGTGCAGCCCGTCATTTGTCGGGCATTTACGCTTTTGATAGAATAATACATCGCAACCAATTAACAACCCAGAGTTTTCATGGAAACCTATTTAGGTATAATATCGTTGATAGCGACAGGAGAATTCTTTTTTTTCAACTTTTGTTGAGAAAAATATTCGTTACTTCAAAGCAATTTAACTAGGTTTCCCGAGATATTCGATACGTGAGCGTAATAATTTATCCGAACGGCTGAAATGTCGTTCTAATTTTTTTTACTGTAACTTCGTTCAAAGTGAAAAAGATTGTAAACATTATTCATGGATTCTAAATCGGGAAATTTTAATCTCACGATCGGGGAAATCGTGTGTTAGGTCTATAATCGTGAGAGACCCGATCACATTGGAAGGATTGGGATGTCTGAGCTGCTTGCGGTTTTTTTGTATCAAGAAATATATGCAAGCAATGGCAATATTCACCGATATTTTATTCCAAGTTTCCGAATTTTTTTAAAATGAACTTACTGGATGATGTATAATGCCACTGACTTGCCAACATCTGAGGAGCCTCATTCAAACCGTTTTTGCCCATGATGAACTTTATTCAGCTTGAAATTTTAATTATAAAATATCTTGACATTTAATTTTATGTTCATCCTGGCATAAAAATTCGCTTTCTCGCCAGGAAAATTATTTTCGCCATCAAAACTAAAGCGAAACTTTTCGATCGAAATCCATGCATAAACAGATTGAAAAAATCGGTACAACATACATTGTACAAACTTTCTCATATACGTACTAATGCGTCGTTTAGTTATCTTTAGAAAATGAAAATCATATGAGCCTGTTTTTAGAAAACCCAATTTTTGTTAAAGTTGCCCAAGAATAAACAAGCCTTATATTCAGTCATTGGGAAAAATGAAATACGTAGCATTATTGAAGACGTAAACTCAAGTAACTATATGAAATTTGATCAAAATCGTTAAAACCGTTTTTGAGAAAATCAAATTTTTGTTTAAAATGCGTAGAATAAACTACTCTTAATTATTGATCAATGTCAACCATATCTACGTACACTCTGCTCTGTATGATAAAATGCCTAAGTACGAGATTTCATTCATTTTCGCTCTACCGTCTAGGCTCCAGCGCCAGTAACAGACGGACAGACAGACGGACAGACAGACAGACGGACAGACGGCATTGTGAAAACCACTTTTTCGGATTCAGCGACACCTAAAACGTATATTTCCGTAAAAATCTCGAGGTCGAATTTTTTAGCGAAAACAACACTTATGAGAAAGTAAAAAGGGAAAATTCATCATCGATCTCATGCGCACGCAGTAAATAAGCACGGAAAATTTCTCTTTAAAAAGGAAAAAAAATGGCGTCACATTCCTGCTAAAAATCGTATCCTTTGAAACTCAAGGTGAGGTATTTAAAAAATAAAAAGTGGAAAATACGGCCTAATTTCACGAAAGACTCAGTCGCGAGCTTTATAAAGAAGAACTCCATGAATTATTCTCGCCTTTTTTTTTTTAAAGTCAGATTCTCCGACTACAATGCCCGGAACGCGTTCGTAATATGTTTTATTCATGAAAACACGCTTTTTACGGATGACTTGTTATTCGGGTTCATAGATAGGAGGACGGCCTTTCGCGTCCCGAGGAAATGAATCCGTACCAGAGAAGGAAATGTTTATATATCAGCGGATCCTCCGGATAATACCAAAAAAGTATCCGCATGGATTTTTGTAGAGTGCGCGGTCGCAAGAGTCATTCCTAAGTATAAACATAAGTTTGTAGATTCATAATCCTCGGATAAATATTGACATTTTCCTTTGGTGTTTGCATAACAGTATTCTTTTTATATCTCCAGTAAGATTTCCATTAAGTTTTTTCGTTGGATATAATACGACCAATTTCTTTTTTTTAAATATGATAGCGTCCATAAATTCGCGACAAGCATAAGAATTCGATCAACCACTCCGCTAAACTTGTTCATTGGGTGTCAGATACCGTATATTTCCGTTTACTGTGGTTTAGAGACTTCAGCGACAAGGAAAGTGCCAGCATATTGATCAGATGCGTTCAAATCTCAATGAACTTTACCACTTATATTTCTTTTTTTAATGGAAAATTCTTATACTTTCGCAATATTTTCATTTCTCAAAATAAAATCTATATTTTTTAATTCTAAATAATCGCTTGGTCTGTTTTCGCAACTTATTGCAATAGCGTCTGTCAATTTTTCGTATTACCATGCTCGTAAATGCGTAGAAATTTTCGTCCAAGTATATTTTTCAAATATCGATCATGAAGAACATAAAAGCATATTTACACATATGGCTGCTAGAACGTTGTTTATATGTTTTGGATTGATAATTACTTCTTTTTTTTTGGTAACATCGAGCGTTGAACCGGGCCCGGACCTCTTAAGAGAACCTTTAATGAGATACTCAATATTTCGTATGGAATAGGTTCGGTTAAAACACTAACAGCCATCATTACGAATAATGAGGATCATTAACAAGAATACATTGAGTTATAACTTATATGCGTGATTGCGTAAGACTGATCACAGATGCGAAGATAGAGAAGGAGAAAAAATCCGAAGTCGACCGGGAACCGAATCTGGGTCTCCCACTTGCACGGGTAAGTGCTTTAATCAACTAAGCTATCAAGCCAGTCTAATTCAACATTCTCGAAGAAGAGTAAACCTTACCACACTAGATATCCTCACTGAGGCACATCGGAAAATGCCCCAATTCGAGAATGGAGAATTAAACTGGCTTGATAGCTTAGTTGGTTAAAGAACCTACCAGGTGGAGAGGGCCGGCTTCGATTCAGGATTTTTCACCTTCACATTTTTAATATATTGTGTTGTTTAGATTGTTTTGCTTTTACTATGATATGTTGGTATTAAAAATATTCACCGGAATAATTAACTTTTTCTAAATTTCTATTGTATTGTATGTGATACCACTACCTGCATAATCATTTCAACTACAACTCACCGGTTGAATCAAGATTCAACTATCACTTAATCGTATGTTTACTCAAACGTTTCAGAGACTGCAGAAGCCAACGTAGTTCCATTATCATTATACTAGCTGCCCGTACACCTCCGAAATCGGAGCTATTTTGGAGTGTTTTTTAGGTAGGACATTCCAAAATTTAATCATATTTTCACGGATACTCTTAGGACAGAAAGAAATTATTTACAGTCATATTGTGATAAAATTTAATAATATATTGGCCAGCACTCACATGAAAATTCTCTTTAATTTCAAATAATTTGTCCATATTAAGCCCTAAAATATTGTCTAAATTTAGAGTATAAACGATATCGCAAAAATCTCGATACTTTGGCAATATATCATTAGAAAAGGAAAAATGAGCTAAAGTCGATAACCAATTTTTGTTATACTCAATTTTTTCATTAAATATCCCAAACAAGCAGAGTAAAAAGACAAAAATTCTTTTTTCAACTTTTCTGTGTCGTGGGGAAGTAGCTTTTTCATTCAACATCGAGCTTCTAAACAAAAGAAAAACTGAGCCTCCTCTGCGAGCTGTTATTTTCGATTTAAATTCGCACATTATATTCATAATTATGTGCATGTAGTGCATCCTATACTGCTTCGATCTAATAAATGCAAAATATGAATGGAGGAGATGTAGGGGAAGAGGTGGTTAAAAAAATACAATGTGAATCCCACCCATTTGGTCCCGGTAGCCATGCGATTGATTAGGGGCGATGTCACCGGTAGATCGTCCAAACAGAGATGTGTGACAAAGTAGGACATTTTGAGTCCTACTTGACATTTGCGTAGGACAGAGGACATTTTATCTCAAAGTAGGACTGTCCTACTGGCAGTAGGACGGTTGGCAACCCTAGTCGTGGCGGACACGACCTACCCTTACTCAATTAATATATACGTTGATTTATTAAACATTATGGCCACGCTTAATTATGTTGGATATCCTTTGAATCCAAAGCGTCAAAAACTTTATTTCCGGAACATTGATAGCGAAAACTGGAGCCCTAAAAAGGCGTGTGATATTTTTTCCCTTTATCTTCACATTCCGTGTTCTGGAGGGAGACATTTTCCCGCGGTCCCCTTCCATCTGATACCCATTTGATAACCTTCGCAGGGAGTCGGGTACGTGACCAAAATTCAATTTCGGGGACTTATTCGCGTTTATGGGATGTAAATGGAAACCAGCATTCGATCCGTTACAGGACAACATATCCAGGCTAAAAATGGATTGCATTGGGGCGAATTTCGGCAACATTTTCCTCCTTTGGCTAAAGTTACAAAGAATAAAACTGGATAAAATATATCCCAAAATTGTGCAACAATCCTTTTTTACTTTCTCATACGAAGTATCGAGAAAGTATTGTTAACGCGAAAAAATTCGACCTCGAGATTTTTATGGAAATATTCGTTTTAGGTGTACATAGCCGAGTCCGAAAAGTGGTTTTTTCAATGCCCTCTGTCTGTCAGTCTGTCTGTTACTGGCTCTAGAGCCTAAACGGTAGATCGAAAATGAATGAAATCTCGTACTTAGTCATTTTATCATACTGAGCAGAGGCTGTGAAGAAATGGTTGACATTGCTCAATAATTAAGGGAAGTTTATTCTACGAATTTTTAACAACAATTTCATTTGCTCAAAAACGGCTTTAACGATTTTGATCAAATTTCGTATAGTTACTTGAGTTTACGTCTTCAATAATACTACATATTTCGTATTTCTCAAAAATGAATATAAGGCTAGTTTATTCTGGGCAACTTTAACAAAAATTGGATTTTCTCAAAAACGGCTACAACGATTTTGATCAAATTTCGTACAGTCACTTGAGTATACATCTAAAATAATACCACTTATTTCATTTTTCTCAATGAATGAATATAAGGCTCGTTTATCCTTGGGCAACTTTAACAAAAATTGGATTTTCTAAAAACAGGCTCATACGTTTTCATTTTCTAAAGATAACTGAACGACCCATTATTAGGCCCCTTACACACTCGGCTCTCCTGAGCCGCTACCGTGAGCTGAAGCGAGTGACGGGGAAGGAAAGATAAGGAAAGGCAATGAAACAGAGCCGGTACTCTTCACACTAGAGCCGCGTAGCGGCTCAAGAGCCAGGTTTGCGGCTCTAGAGCCACTATCCGGCTCTCCCCGCTGGTCGCCGCTACCAGCGGGGACGATTTTTCTGTGTATTTAAACGGAAGCCTTCTACACTTGGCTCTGTGAGCTGCAGCTCAAGTCAGTCTTGCCACGCTGTTGAGTGAATCAACGTTGTCGCGTCAATCGTGCGGTTGGTGCTACATTTTATATAGTCTGCTAAGTAAATTATACTATAAATTATTACTGTATTTGTTAATGTTTACTGTTCTTATCGATAAATTAAAAATAACCGTAATTACTACTATAATAGTAACTAACGCAAATTGTTTCAAAGGAATGGAGAAAGCTGTCAAGGTATTTGATGTGAAAAATTTTATCCATGAAATTAAAGAGCGACCATCCTCTTCTGAAGAATACAGTAACAGAACAAAGAGACAGGAAGCCTGGATGGAAATATGCCGCATTTACCACGTAGATTTTGATAGGCTGGATGAAAAAAGGAGGAAAGACATCGGATCGGGACTCTTGAGAAGTTGGTACTCCTGAGCAAAGGGATTACCGAGGATCCAGCTGACTCGGCTGCGCTCAACAGAGCCGCATAGCGGATCAACCAGGCGCTCACAGTAGCGGCTCAGAAGAGCCGAGTGTGTAAGGGGCCTTATATGAGAAAGTTTGTGCAATGTATGTTGTACCGATTTTTTTAATTTTGACAGATCTCACACGTCGATTTCTTTTTTGGCTTGAAATTCCTTGGTAGAGAGAGAAGAGCGAGAAAATAAACGTAACCGACGACATTCCCCATGATTGTATTTACATTGTAATATGAATATCACATATATATATATATATAGGGCAACTAGGTGTCGAAGGAAACCCAGTGAGCACCTACCGGAAGGAAAGCCGCTGGGGTGTTGGAGAGTTGTTTCTTTCTTGTGCTGACGAAGGGATCATTCCGAAATCTCCAATAACTTCTACACATATGTCTCTCCAACACCCCAGCGGCTCTCCTTCCGGTAAGTGCTCACTGGGTTTCCTTCAACACCTAGTTGTCCTAAATATCCTCATTTACCTTTCCTCTTCCGTAAGTTTATATACAGGGTGTTTCAAAAGGTAAGGTCAACCAGCGAGGAGGCGGTAGAGGACGTTGATTTGAGCAGAAATAAAGTTTTTCAAAATTCACTACTCTTGATACTTTTTCACTACAAATGATTAGATTTGAAACTGTAAATAAAAGTTTGCTTTTATTTGCTACGGTTTGTTAGATACAGCGTTTTAAACATTTCTGCAAGAATCTAAATAATAAAAACTCACAAGGGATGGGGCATTCAGTGCTCATTATTGGAGCAAATGCTCGAAATGTCGTCCTCCCTCACGCAAGCATGCCTCAGCACAGAATCTAATAGAGATTTGCACACTCTCCAACAACATCTGCTGGCCTCTAATTTCTTCTGGAGCGGCATGAATTCGTTGCAGGAAATCTTCCCTGTTTGCAACCTCCGTGGCGTACACCTTTTCTTTTAGGCAGCCCCATAAAAAGAAATCAATCGGAGTTAAATCGGGAGACGGTGCCGGCCAAGACACAGGACCTCCTTTCCCGATCCATCGTCTTGGATGGTGTTCATGCAACAGTGGATGTACTGGGCGTGTGAAATGCGCCGGTGCACCATCCAGTTGATACCACATGTGCTGACGAATATTTCGAGGTACATCCTCCAGTAATATATGCAGCGTCGCTGTAACTCGGAAACGGTACTGAATTGAGAAAAACTTAATTTAAGCTTTCTGCTCAAATCAATGTCCTCTACCGCCTCCTCGCCGGTTGACCTTATCTTTTGAAACACCCTGTATATATATATATATATATATATATATATATATATATATATATATGTATATATATATATATTACTCGCTATACGCGTGAAATTCAAATACTGTACAAATTATTTATTTAAATTCAGAGTACTTACATACTATGCAATTCTGGATGTTTAGGGTACGTTTTAATTAAAAAATATGACAAACTATTAAAAATATCTTTCGTGTAATTCTTCTTGTAGTCTTCACTAACGCTTTTTATCCACTCACTGGCCGTTTTTGTGTAAGCGAATATGGCCTCTCCACTTACGTGAGCATAAACGATGTTGTGCCGATTTTTGAAACTGTCCAGTCATCCGTTACTGCAGCTAAACTCCTAATTTAACTGCAAATATTTCGGCCTACATCTTCAAAATGATAGGGAATACCGTAACTGTATAGACGGGTAAAAACTGACCACTTGAGGACGTAATACAATAGAAACGGTTTCAAACTCACAAATACCCGACAAATTTTCCTCACAGACATTACAGTTTCACTCGTTATATCAGAGAAGCATGCTCGTAAAATCCGAGATATTTCGTACATAACGTTAAGCATAGGAAATGTTTATTTGATTTCTGCTCGCTATAGCCGGGAACTCCTTACATCCGAGTTTCACTATATTATTTATTCTACAAAGTCAAGCCTGATGTTCGAATAAATAGGGATAATAATGGATGCTTGAAATAATGTTAGGCAATTCTGGATTTAAAACGAAATGCCCGCAGAATATTTTTCGAACTCTTCTTTAAGTAACATTTTTTTGTACATCCATTATAGGATATTGTTCTCATCGAGTGTTTGAGAAGTTGAAGGAGAAATATGCTCACATTTCTGTACGATTCTCATCTGAGAAATTGTCAAGTATGCTATTCTAGCTTGGATTAAGTATTAATCTTTGTGGATAGAGTCATTTGAAAGAATTTTCAGATGTCACATTTAATCCTACATATTATGGGAGTTGAAAATTTTTCGATACATTTTGGGATAAAATAAGTGATCCATTATTTACATAACCGATGGATTTGTACCTCCGTTCCTCATGGTTTCTTTTTACTTTCTCCATACGTAGTAATGGGAAAGTATTGTGTTCATGAAAAAAATCGACTTCGAGATTGCAACGAAAATACGTTTTGAGGTCCCTAGAACACGTTTAGACTATTTTCTTAATGATGTCTGTGTGGATGTATGTGATTCTGGGCGCTCTAACTCAAAAAGTACTCGCCATATCGATAATAAATTGCATATATAACACTATAGGGTGAGCACAAACAAATCATTAGTTTTTGGATAATACTAGTTAACCGGAAGTCGAGGTTTATTCGAAACCCGATTCGGTTTTTGCGATATTTCTCCGATAATACGTCATTATTGTATACATAGACCATTACAAAAAATGTAGACGATGTAATTTCCTACAACTTCCGTTTGACACAATTTTCTATAGCAGTTATTGCTTAGAAATTATTTATTAATAATCGGTTTTTCGGTTTACGTCAAATATCTCCTTAAAAACATCGTTATTGGTAATCTTCGTGAGGACCAAAGTTGTAGAGAATAATATTTCTTCCAAGTTTTGTTTGAAACAAATTTTCGTAGAACCATCCATTTCGGAGATATTCAACTTTTTCTTAAATTTCCAGTATACAGCGCCACCACCATGCAGCGGAGAATTCTGTAAACATATTCAAAATATACGTAATTTACGGCAGTAAGGACGAATGTATTCTTTTACGATACGAAATGATAATTTTGCCTCATAATGCTATTCATAATAATTTAAATATCTATACCCCAAATATGGATAAAGTTATGATTTGGCCACATCAGATTTTTTAAAGAAAGAAAGAAAGAAATGTAGATGTTTGCAACGGTAGCAGAACCTGTTCGTTAACGAGATATATTCAACCGTTTTAATTTGTTCAAGTGGGGATAACAGATGAAAGGTTCGCTACAAATATTTTTTCAGCCAAGTTTAAAATATTTATCATGCCGGAATACGGACGATTTATTCGTCGAGAGCGGGTCGAAAATTTTCGAATCACTCGTTTGCAAATTGACGTGTGCTTTTATTCCGATGGTAAAAAAGTACCAGTTCAAGATGCATCGATTAACATCGATTCACGAACGGAATTTTTCAAAAAAATTCGACCTCGAGATTTTTACGGAAATATACTTTTTAGGTGTCGCTGAATCCAAAAAAGTGGTTTTTGCAATGCCGTCTGTCTGTCTGTTACTGGCTCGGGATCCTAGACGGTAGAGCGAAGATGAATGAAATCTCGTACTTAGGCATTTTATCATACAGAGCAGAGTGTACATAGAAATGGTTGACATTTATCAATAATTAAGAGTAGTTTATTCTACGCATTTTTTATAACCGATTTTTTCAAAAACGGCTTTAACGATTTTGATCAAATTTCATACAGTTACTTGAGCTTACGTCTTCAACAATACCGTATAGTTCATATTTCTCAAAAAATGAATAGAAGGATAGTTTATTCTAGGTAACTTTAACAACAATTCTAATTCCTCAAAAACGGCTATAACGATTTTGATCAAATTTCGTACAGATACTTGAGTATACATCTAAAATAATACTACGCATTTCATTTTCCTCAATGAATGAATACAACGCTAGTTTATTCTTGGGCAGTTTTAACAAAAATCGGATTTTCTCAAAACAGGTTCATACGATTTTCATTTTCTAAAGATAACTAAACGACGCATAAGTACCTATATATGAGAAAGTTTGTACAATATGTTCTACCCATTTTTTTATACGTACACAAGAGTGTGAATCCACGTCCAATTCGTTAATGGGACAATAATTTAGTAGATTTTTTTCTTAAACGAATGGAAAAAATCGGTACAACATATATTGTACAAACTTTCTCATATACTAATGCGTCGTTTAGTTATCCTTAGAAAATGAAAATCGTATTAGCCGGTTTTTAGAAAATCCAATTTTTCTTCAAGTTGCCCAAGAATAAATTAGTCTTATATTCATTTTTTGAGAAATATGAAATATGCAGTATTATTGCAGACGTAAGCTCAGGTAACTATACGAAATTTGATCAAAATCGTTAAAGCCGTTTTTGAGAAAATGAAATTGTTGTTAAAAATTCGTAGAATAAACTTCCCTTAATTATTGAGCAATGTCAACCATTTCTTCAAAACCTCTGCTCAGTATGATAAAATGACTAAGTACGAGATTTAATTCATTTTCGATCTACCGTTTAGGCTCTAGAGCCAGTAACAGACAGACTGACAGACAGACGGCATTGCAAAAACCACTTTTCGGACTCGGTTATGTACACCTAAAACGTATATTTCCGTAAAAATCTCGACATCGAATTTTTTCGCGATAAGAGGCGTTTCTTATTCTCCCTTCAGTGTTAACCATACCATTTGAAGCACCCTCTTTTGAATTCCATCCAAGTCCATCCTAGACACAACACTTTCTTTCTCTCTCGCCTAAGAAATCCCCTCCTTAGCACCCCATACTCTCGATGTCATCCTAGATATCCATCTTCAAAAAGGAAATGTTTTTTTTCCTATTCTTTATTCTTCGGAGTCTCTTCGTGGAATGGATACGTCTTCTTTTATTTCGAATGCCAATACATTCACTATTTGTGAGAGACAGAGAGAAAGAGAGAGGGGAAAGGGAAACGAATTCCACGGTACCTTTCTCTTTCGTCTATCAGAAACCCATCTATTTCCACTTTATCCCTGTCTTACTCTTTTGACCCCGTCTTCTTCTCCTTCGTGTTCTCCTCTTTATCCGTCTAATCCTATCTCCTCCGCCGTTCAGCCGCTTTCTCTCACGTCTCACGGGAAAAATATATATAGTATATATCGTATATATATATATACAGGGCCGTGCCCAGACATTTTGCCGCCTGAGGCGAGATATAATATGACGCCCCCTGGCCTCGCTGGCCTTATGAATTTATTTTTATAGGTTTTCATTTTTGTCAAATTTTGGCGCCCCCCTTCGAGAGGCGCCTGAGGCGGTTGCCTCGCCGCCTCACCCACGGCCCTGTATATATATATATATATATATATATATATATATATATATATATAGATATAGATATATCTTATTCATTCCCGCCCTCTTACGTCAACACGGGGAAATAAATGACTAAAAACCAAACTATCAAGCATGGGACTTGACAGCGGGGAATGGATGTAACTAAATGCTTTTTATCTTTCTCTGTGCTTAAGACAAAGGTGTTGTTCTTTTCGATGAAACTTTTATAAAAATCCCAGTGCACAATGGGGTTAATGCGGTTGACATGATTTTTGTAAAATTTTGACGGTTGAACCGGTTGGAAATGTATAAAATAGACCTTCATTATGTCACACACATTCTCCAGTTTAGATTTTAGGAAATGAATATTCTTATTTAGGCTTATGGAAAATGCCTTTTCGCAAGATTTAATCGGCACATGTTGGTTATCCCGGACCCCCTCTTTACTTTTTGACATTTACCCACCCAATCACCGCGCACGTGGTGAGGGTTTCTTTCGTTCCTGGGTAACGAAGGGCCCTGAGTGGCCTACGTCTGATTAAATGCAAAGCGAGCCAAAGGCTCGCCAAGGCGATACCACTTACGTTGCGAATATTAATTGAAATAGTCCGGGGTAACAGACAAGTACCGATTAATCTATCCAACCAACGACACTTTAGAGAACGTAAATTTGTGAACTAAGTCTATGTCAACAATTTTTTCTCTTTTAAGAACTCCAGGCTGACTTACAACTTTTTCTCTTCGTGGGTATTCCCATTCGATGAATTGCGTTTTGGAACTTTTTGTAACGCGATTTCTTCGGCCATTCCCGAGTTACAGACAGACAACGACATATTTTTAAAGTTTTATTTTAATCTAATTTAAACTTTTTCAGGAATAGTTTTTTAAAATTAAAATTTTTGCGTTTCAAATGTATTTTAAAACAGCAATAAAATTGAATGGCAGTTATTCCTAACGTAAATTATGCCAATTAAAACCTAAAGGTTTGTTCTTTCTTCTTTTAGGATCCAAGCTTATTTGTGTTATCCTATTAGGTATATAAACATTCCATGCTAGTAGTTCATAAATAAAATAAATAAAAAAGAGCAGAAATTTTGGCGGTAATAAAATTAGTTTAAATGAATTACAGCTGAATTTGTAATTTTATATGCATAATATTCAACGTTTAAGGAAGTCTATCTAAAATTCCAAATGCAAAAAAACTTGACATCGAAAAATTTTGTCATTTGGAAATCGAACATAAGAAAATACCTACCTCCGCTTAATTCACTATTCAAAGAGTTCGTCCGTCTAACCTTGCCGGAGAAACGTTGATTTCGGGTAATTGATTGTCAGCGGCAGAGCGGGTGAAAAAGTTTTACAGAAAGCAAGGAAATTCTTAATTTTAAATTTATAATTGCCGTTATTCATCGTGATTGGGCTCTTCGAACTTCTTTTTCCGAATCCTTTTTACGGTCTTTGAGAAACATGTGTACAGAATGTAACAGTTAATAGTATTTTACCAAAATCACGATCGAGATTTTAAAGCGATTGGACACTTGTTATGGCCTATATTTTACGCCCGTCTGATGTATGGGACAACTAAAAAATTGCTTCAAACTGTTTTGGATGTGATCAATATTAACTAATGCACATAAATACAATAAAATTCAACATAAATTAATCATTTTGATTTGTACCTAGACTTATAATTCATCCGTGGAGTCTTGTAAATATGTACTATTTCTAAGTTTGTGAGCTTTACACGCAAAAAATCCCGTATCTACAATGTGAGTTGAGAGCGAGTTCATTCCGTGTAAAAGTATATTCTGTAAAACCGGTATTGGACAACAGAATAATAGTGAAATACGCAAAAATGTGCATAACCTTGGAAAGTAAGGATTAAATTTCCAGTACCGCGTAGGGCCCAATTTTTTAAACTACGGTGAGGCTAATTCAAAATCTATTGCATAGCTTTTCATTCCGTAAAAAAACAGCTTGTCCGTTAAAACTGTACACGTAAAAACGGGATTTTTTTCGTGTTTTTGCAGGCAGGAATGAAGTTTGCACTGAGATTAAATGGTTCGCGGGAAGTTGGCGAGGAATGCTGTTCAAGTTGAAGGCAGACGTTCCTATTTGTACTTTCGACAGAGAACGAGGAGGAAAGGGAAATGGTTATTTAACGAGTAGGCTTTTACTTTTATTACACGACGGTTCTTTCATTGTTTAAACACGTTAAAGATCAACAATAAGACAAACTAGTATGAATATGAACTAAATCGTTCTTCAATAGAAATATCATTATAAAATTTTAAATAATTTTTAATAGATCTCGTATAAAGTGTCTAATTTTCAATATTAGATTCCTAAGCAATTACTTTACATTACTGATCCTATTTTACCACAGTGCCAATTGATAACGAAAGACTAGATGCGATATTTCGTAAATAAATATTTTATATTTTCGAAACGGCTGGAAAATTGAAATAAAAAACCACAAATGGATAATATAATTTTTCCAGATACACAGTAACAACGCCATCTATATTTAAGTCCCAACAATGAAACCTGACGCTACAATGTCTCATCTGCTTCATTCTCATCTGAGAACGGGAAATTATGACAATGACCCAGCCCTCCATTCACTTTACACCTCAGGGGAACATCATCATCATCATCATCAAGTTTTGACTCTCCGCGGAGCGGTGCCAAAAGGAATTCTCGGGTACAAAAGGCTCGAGCGCGTTAGATGAGAGAGGAGACGAGCGAGCGAGTTCTTTTGTTTTCCCTCGTAGGATCCCCGACTACTTCAAAGTGAATGTAATATATGTATGTACACGTGAGCGTGTGTGTGTGAGAGAGAGACTCGTGTAAGCATTCCTCTCGTTCGCACCTCGCTTCTCTTTTTGTTGCTTGTTTGCTCTCGTCGAAACTTAAATATTGCGAGGAAAAAAATAAACATCGTCCCTGACGAAAACTAGACGAACTAATGTAACCAGGGAACGGATAATGGCTGCTGAGATATTATGCTTAAAAAGGTAAAAAAATGTGGAATAAATGTCTCCGTTTTTTTTTTTTTGGTGCCGTATGGCGTAACACTTTGGTTACATTTTTGCTCGTTAAAGGACGAAGCGTTTGTTTCGCGGAGGATTTTTACCTTCCATTGCGACAGGTTTCCAGTAATAGTCTTCTTCATCATTATATAGACTCGTCCTCTTTCATAGAGGGAATCTTATATTTTATGCTCTGTAATGTAGGCTAAAATCACGGATATTTTTCATCACGACTTGAAAATTCGTTTTTCTGATTAGGACTAATGAGGAATGGAACTTATCCGAGGGAAGTTTCGAGCCTTTCCCACTAAGCAAAAAATATTTCTTAAATAAGGTTAACATTATTAATAATGAGTAAAAATGGTAAAATACAGTTGTGAAAATTTTCAAGGTTCAATTAATCTAATTAAAACAGCGATGTTAGCATTTTAAATGCATATGTATATCTAATTAATGTACATTTCACAGATGAAACTCATTTACGTCTAAATGTCATTGCATAAATATCAAGGACAAAGGAGTTGGAAAGAAGCACGTAATAGGATTCCTTAGTAGGGTGATGTAAGGTTTGAGGGCCCCGTGACCGCTCCGGTAACGTAAAGGCCTACGTTGAACCTCGATGACGCAACTCAGGAGTCTAATAGAGTAATAGACTTCTGTAGTTATAAATTATCCCTATGTAATACCTAAACTCTTCGTTAACATTTCGTCTTTTGTATATTTCCCATTATTTTATTGACGTTACCACCAGGTCTAGAGCCCAATTGCATTTTATACTTTTAATAATTATTATTATATGTTGGAGTAGTGGCATTATGCAAAAAGCGGCATACACAAAATAAAGAGAAGATTTTCTACGATTTAATGAGGAAGTTTGGATTTGATAAAAAATAATTTCAACATCAAATTTTTCTCATTTATGTAGAAATTACTTCCTTCAAAATTTTCAATTATGCACATTACAATGGGCATTAATTATTTTATGGAGATGAAACATAATTCAGATATTAAAAATCTTTAGTAAAAATAAGATTGTTTCGCAAATGGTAGTTAGTGTGTGGTCTACTTGCCAAGTTTTAATCCCTAGTTGTACACTTGTGTGAAAATTAAGTGTCTGAATTTTTATGTCAGGCGAAAACCCAGATACGACCTCTGTGTGAATCCGCGGAATGTTAAGCTCATGAAGTAAACTTCGTTTCCAGTGCAACTCGGACGAAAGGCGTTTCCTTAGCGATTCCTGAACTTGCATTCCGACGCCGCTCGGAATGTTTGTAATTGGGGAGATTCCAACTGTGTTTGAGGCGAACTTAATAATGGACAATTAAAATTCCTCTCCGATACTTCTCAGGTAATCCGAGAAAACCTCTATTCATTCTCTCCTGGGGCGTTGGAGGAATCATACGGGTCACGTGTGAATGTCTTGTGGCGTCAACACTTTCCAAACGAGGACCCCAACTGTTACCTCAACCCTTGTTAGGGGCACTGAATACGAAAAAATCCACTCTCCCCCCCCCCCAATCCCTCCCCCCCTCCCCTCCCCCCCCCGTTTATAACACATTCAAGCCCAAACTCGCTCATCGCGAGCGAAGCGTAACAACCGCACGTAGCAACCGCCTTGTGTGTCGCCAGACTCTGCCCGCGCATTGTCGGGAAAACTTTTCTTTATTATATCACCATTTTGAATAACCTTTCGTTATCAACTCGGTCGGCGCAATGTCGGGATTGGAATGTTTCTTGCCGAACGAGTCGTTGAGTCGTTATAAAAAGGCAGCATTGTCTTTTGTCACGGTTCAAAAAGAAGGATTCCCTGTTAAAGAAAATCTTTTTTGGTGCTAATATCAGATGCTATTCTTACACTCCGAAGTTCCATCTTTCTTGCTTGTTGAGTGTTTTGATACTGCGTCGATTATACTTTCCAAGTTGGTTGGCTATTGTGTCTTTTTCCGTTATACCTGCCTATTATACTGCTTTTTACCCTAATTTCCCCAAATTCTATCGCTCTATTCTAATCCTATACTTTTTGGAAATCACTTCGCGGTTGAATTTCGGGCTTCGTTTGAAATATTCTCGTAAATTATTAAGTTTGAAACTCATATTTTGAAGTACAGTGGATATTCCATAAGTCGAACCTCAAGGGAAACAAAAAATATTCTACTTACAGAAAATTCGAAATACAGAATGGAAAAATTAACACGAAAAATTTTCGTCCTCTAAAATGGATTCACTTCGAGTTGTGGAAAATTCGAGTTATAGACGTTCGACTTTTAGAAATTCGACCGTACTTATTTTTGCCTTATTCACCTTCCCGAAAGCATGCGCTTCGTTTAAATTAAAGCCAGATGAGCTTTTCTTCGCTGCTTCAATATTTTCCTTTGGAAAAGTTAGTTATATATTATTAATCTTCTGATGAATCTCCAAGTGATCAACTTACTCTCTTACCCCACGACTTCTTATCCAAATGTATATCTTTCCGTAATTCCTATGTTTTTCTTGTTTCCTCCATATTATTCCAGTTTAATTTTATTTGTATCCCGCCAACTTTCTCTATGACTAAATTTTTTTCGTTTTCTCTCATATCTATAGGTTTTCCACATTGGCTCTGAATGCCTTTCTCACCATAAATTAATGTGGTTTTTTGTGAACACCGTAAGACATTTCGTTCTCGCTTTTATTCTTCTCGCATATCACCCCGGACTATCGCCCTCGCAAAAACTCGAGGCGGAAAAAATAAAAAAACCGCCGTTGAAGATTTATCTATTCAATAACACGTAGCGGAACCGCCGAAAAATTTATGGCCGTTTCACCGTCGCCTTTATCTCTCGTCTGATATCCCACCGCTCGCTTCTTCATTTTTTGCGTTTCCTTTTCTTTTTAATACCCTCTCTGAAGAGTCTTAACATGAATTTCACCTCTTGATTTTTAGTTTGAAACGTTTCCTTCCGCTTCATTATTGCGTTGCAAATTATAAATTGTGATTATCCCGTTGATTTGACTGTGTTCCATATTTATTCAATCGTTTTGCTTGTCTACTTGAATTGATTTTGTCTTTTAGTTGCATTAACGAGAAATTTACACCCGAAAGCAGAATTTTATAAAATATGTCACTTTGTCTTAAGTTACTGTTATAAATCGAGATAACACACTAATTTTATTAATTGCGTTCCCAACCTATCAAAATCCTCGTTCGAAATTTTTCTTTCACAGCCTTTACCTGTATCATTTAATCTATCCGTAAACTACTCGTAAGGAGAATCATATAAAATATGTCAGTTCGACCTAAGCTAACATCATAAATAACCTCCAGTAAAGATAATAACAAATGAATCTTGTTAATTAAGTTTTAAATTATCAACCTTTCAAAATCCTCGTTCGAAAAATTTCTTTCACAAACCCTACGAATTTAATGTAACCCATTAGTCGGCTCTCATACGCTAAAAACATTAACAGGACATTATTATTTTATTATTGCATAAAATCATGGCGATAAAAATCCGTTATTATTTTCTTTATAAATTGAATTTTTAGATTCACTCTTAGAAGATTTCGTTATTCACCATATATATATATATAGTTATTCATTACTTTATAAGCGAGATATTAGATTCATATATTTCTGATCGTAGAAACGAGTCGAGGACTTGAAAGACTTGTGCGATTGTTGACTGCCTAAATAAATTATTATTTCAATTTATCTAGTACCTACTCAATTTGCCTGAGACCGTTAACTAGAACTATGGCTGTTTCATTTTCCTATCGTTAAACCTCATTTCTTTCTTCTTAAAGGTTAAACGTTTCATCTATATTAACTCTCTTTTAATTTTGTTCCTATAATTTTCCTTAAGTCGTTCAGAACCATTTCACAACATTTAAGTAAGCTTCAACCTTTATCCTACAACTTCATTCTTCTCTCCGCGTTCCTCATCCCCATACGCATTGAAAATACGCCTTCCGGATCCATTTCTGAAGATCCTCCTTTCTCAGTTTTCATCTCAGTAACTTGAATCCCTTCACTTTAATTAGCTTCAGTATCTTGCTCGTAGGAAGCACTTTGGTTTTTATCTTGCGTACTCACGCCGCGGCGTGCATTTTCAGGAGTGCTTTCATTAGAAGCACTTTCCAAGAACGCACTTGCTTTTTTACTTTATGTTGTTGGATTCTCGAGGAAATGGTTGGAAAATTAATTTGTTGCTTATATTTTGAGAGCGAGCAACCTCAAGCACGAAAATTGACGTGACGGGATATTACAACCAATTAAAATCCTTTGTAGGTTTTCTGAAAATATGTATAACCAAAATTGGGTAGGATATTGATCGCAACGTTCCAGAATTAATATTAAGAAGAAGAAACTGCGCGTATCCTGGAATCGTTTCTATGCCAGAAAAGAATAATTCACAAGATGATTCCACCACACATATTTTGAAATATTCCAAGATCATAGAGCTCCTAAATTTCTAGGATATAATTTGATATCGTTATCAAAGCTGTATTTTTACTGTTTTCTTTTATTTTTACTCGTGGGAGCACTTATCTTCTTAATGGAAAATTTGGCTTAATCCATTCATTTCACCTTTTAAAAGCATTAATATTTTACGACATCTTTCATTACTATACGAAATTTAAGCAAGTGTAATGAAAAATCACCGGATATTTTTGGAGGGGTAGATATTAAACATGTTATTCGAAATAAAATTACACATTTTTGATAATATTTGTCAACATTACGGAGAGCCTAGCGAGAGAGAGAGAGAGAGAGAGAGAGATAGGCGGGAGAAGAAGGAGTGGTCTATAGAACGCTCGAACCAAATTAATGACGTGCTGAACGAACTACGATATAAAGGAAATCCTGATTCTGTCAGACGAGGCTACGCAACGTTCCCTTCCCTAATACTATTCAACATTAAAAGTACAAGATTTTGTTTTGATTCTGAGATACCTTTTTAAAGGAACGAGAGAACTGAAAGAATAGCGGCTTTATAGCCGAAAATGGAGCGACTGGCACTCGGCAGCGCGACGTAGACTGAGGAACGGAGGGTGGGCGTACGGGGGCATTAAGGGGGGGTGGAGGGGGGTGGAGGGGAAATGGAAGGAGAAAAGACGCGAGAGGCTGTACAGAATTAGTCGAGAAAAAATAAAGGAAATGCATGTGTGCGACAAGAGACCGTGCGGAATGTTGCATTTTTTTTGTTCCGAATAGAAGTGACACGAAGAAATCGATATCACTCGCAGAAACAAACAGGAGTGTTACCTGAATATCTGCAAAGTCGGTAATCGAAAATGGCTTAAATATTTTAGCATAGATTACGTCGTTGATGACTGAGCATTTAAATTCAACCTAATCCCCGGGGACTGTCTTTTTTTTTAAAATAACTCCTCAATATAACCCTAATACGTTTAATATATCTTAACTTAATTTTTGATATTCTTAATTAAATTTGAAAGTTTTATTTCTCAATAATCACGTTATTTAGTTATGGTAAGGTAGCTATTGAAGCATGATTTCTTATGTAGCAGAAACCTTCACAGAATCGAATATATCTAGTATCCGTTATAATTATGTTTTCTGCGCATTCTTCTTTTGGTAAATTTACTTGAAAAATTTAATACGAATATGCTTGCTTTTTAAATTAAGACACAAACTATCAGCAGCGGCTTTAAAGTACCAATGTTACGGTATGAGAAAAACCATTAGCGTTCAAGAATTAAGTGCATTTTGGAGTTTCCCTAAGAAATTATAAAATATGAAGTGGAATGACTTCTTTGTTTAAAGTCGTAATCCATTGTAATCGATTAAAATCTCTTTCGAGTATTTGAAGTATTTTTTGCGTTCTCGTAGAATGTTTCAACAGTCCAAAATTAAAAATTTTGGGCAGTCAGGAATAAATTTAGAACCAACTCATTCAAAATCCGCTTCTCTGGCCCGAGAAAAATCTGAAATACCGACAAGCGTCATGCTAATCTACGTACTATCTATCCTAATCAATAGAAAATGTTATTTTGAATTAAGTCGAAATTTGTAAGTAAAAAACGTGTCTCAATGTGCCTACTGCAGTTCATAACATAACGTTATGACGCCAAAAATCGATAAAAGGTTTTTAAAATGCACTTTTTGTTTAGTTATTAAATTAAGAAAATTAAAAAGAAACATACCATTAATTTGCGTTCGGAAAGCAGAAATGTGACTAGTTTCGAAAGAGAACATTCGCATGATTCGAATGAAACCCGTAGAGAATACCAAAGAAAAACGCTTTGAAGAAATCACAAAGTACCTATTCGGTGCGCTCATCATCACCGGAAGATGAATAAATGTAGAAGCTTTTAGGTCTGCGTCTTTTTTCCATATGGATGTATTACGGAATGTAGATTTTTTCCGGCTACTTTTTTTGATTTGTGTGAGGTATGAAAAAGGCTACTTTCCAGGCCTGGATGCCTTCAAGTTGAGTAAATATCACTTTTACGTAGCCTTAAATGTATTTCCTCTCAAAGTAAAACGTACCTACTTGCAATAACATGTCGCGTATTCAGATATTTACACATTTTTGCGGACAGGATCATACTACATGTATCAAAAATTTTCACTTATTTAATGCATTTCACGTGAAGCACTGATGGAAAGCTACACTTCGTTAGTTTACCTTTTCCGATACAATGGAAAATTGAATCTTCTAGTATTCCAAAAATCTTGAGAAGAAACTCATTTTATTAAGAGAAAAGTCTATGCAATCGGTCTCTTAATCTGGCTATGGTGGTTCTTATAGTTACGAATTTAAAACTGTCCTTTTATAAAACATTTTCTCACAGACTCGCTCTTTTTTCCCTTTCGAGATCTGCATGAAGGAGATTAAATAAGTGCACTAAATAAATAACACAATTACTTCTACACTCAAATTTATAGACTATTTGGTTTTTATTCGTCTTCAATGAAAGCATGAAAATTTCTCCCTCGGTTTCACATTTTCATTAAAATGTCTATGGTTAAAGAACCATTCTTAAAAACCCCGTAATATTTTTTATTTTATTTCTTCCCAAGATCTGAATCATTATCTTAAATAAAGACACTCGCTTCGTTGTGCCTTCGACGCGCAGCGATTCTATTTAACCCGCCATTCGGATTCTTCTTGTGTCTTATTCTTTCCATTCGCTCCGTTCCGTCGTCAAGAGAAGCGAAGCGGAGTGAATATATTTATGAATGGAGCGAGTCGGGAAAAGGGGATCTCCAAGGAAAAAAATAATAATGTCTCCTTTAGTGCAGCGTTCTTGTTCCCGGGAAAAAAGGACGAGAGAGAGGATGAAATCAGAAACGAACTTGACCTATTTCGCTTTGCTATACGCAGGCGAAAAGATTGTTCGCAGAATCAGCGAAGCAAGAAGAAACATGGCGAAGAGCGCAAGGAAGAAGCTCTGAAGGGAGGGAAAACATTTGCACAATGGCAGCCCTGCACCCGGCGAGATTTCTAATAAATAACGAAAAAATGCGATATTGTGCATTGCGCCGTTTTTCCGTTAAAAAGTTTGGTATATATCGTTATGTTTTTGTTCTAAACGAAAAGTTTTGCGTTATGCACTTGTGCTGAATCTCAATGAATAGTTAATTTTTTATTCGTGACCATCGAGTGCCGATAAATATATCGCGCCATTATTTAGCGTGGCTTTTATGTGTCGCATGCGAGGAAATGTGAACTTTTTCGCGTGCATTTGAGTGAGGTTATTGCGTGCGTCAGCGTGTTTACGTGCGCGCTAACAATTGTGTGTGATATGAATTAACTTAAGATCTGTTTAACGGCACGAATCGCAATGGATACCCACTTAACTAGCGGAATTTTAGGTTTGAAGAAACTAAACTTTTAAAAAAATTCATAAAGTGAAAAGTCATGTAATAGTGCTTATGTAGTAATTGTAGTTTATAAAATTTATTCTACTTGGTTAAACGAAATCTACTACGACAACTTGATATTCTAACTCCGAACCATATAATGGAGCATGGGTTTTCAAACTTTTTTCACCGTGGCCCAATAATAATATAATATATGTTATTCGGCCAATAAAAATTAGTCATTATAAAGTATTGCTAAATAATAATTTCTAAGGATGCATTTAAAATACAAGCGATATATTTTAATGACTTTTAAATCCTGTTAGTTGATTTTGATTATCTTGGCAACAAGTTAACCTAAATATTGCGTCCAAATATATCAGAAAGACCCTTCTGTGAGGCCCTTATTGAACGTTTTACGGCCCACAGTTGGGCCGCGGCCTACACCTTGAAAAACTCTGCAATAGAGGAGTTAGAGAAGGCCAGTGACGCTAAATACTAAGTAAATTTTAACTGAGCTAAGCTCCAAAATTTATCTTAAAATTACATGCGTTCTTTTTGGAGCATTATTTTTTTATTGGAAATATTATTGAATCCTTGCGAACGAATATAATGTATTCCGTTTTGCACGAAATTCTAGATTAGATTAGATTCAGTTCGTGATATAAATACGTCTACGTAAATCGTGATAAGTCCATCGTCTCATTTTACCTCTTCTCCTTTCTCAGAAAAGAACAGAGCGGCACTCTTCCTTCCTTTTTATTATGGATAAGGAACACAAATAATTTTTTATTCTTATTCGAGAGATTAACCTTTTTCGCCGCCAATTCGTCCCCGTTAATTTTCATTATTGCCCTAAGCCTTCCTCTCTCTCTTTTTCTTTCTCTCTCGATAATGACAGTTTGAAGAAGAGTAGTAATATATGATTTAGGAGGTGGCGGTGGATGAGACTCTCCGCCAAGTTTAACACTCCTTCGTTAAGGTTTTTCGGAGATAGAGGCCATTCAACTTGGAAGCCGCAGAAGGTTGGGCGTGGCGAAAGAGCGAGGTCGAGGAGAGAGAGAGAGAGAGTACTTTTTCTGCTTTTTTTTTTCAGAAAAGGGGAGTCTCGCACGAGTTGGGCCATAAACCTCTTTTTATTCTCGTTTCTCATAATGCTACACGGGAGATTTCTTGCTACTCTTGTACAAATAGACGGCAACGATTCTTATTCTTCAGGGTTTACGATGTGCGAATGATAAAATTTCATATCTACTGGCACTTTAGCGACACCTTTGACGAGTTTAAAGAAATTGCATGTATACATATATATATATACACATGCAATTTCTTTAAACTCGTCAAAGGTGTCGCTAAAGAAATTGCATGTATACATATATATATATATACACATGCAATTTCTTTAAACTCGTCAAAGGTGTCGCTAAAGTGCCAGTAGATATGAAATTTTATCATTCGCAAATCGTAAACCCCGGAGAATAAGAATCGTTGTCGCCTATTTGTACAAGAGTAGCAAGAAATCTCCCGTATATATATATATATATATATATATATATATATATATATATATATTTATATTTATATATATATATAATTATATATATATATATATATATATATATATATATTATATATATATATATATATATTATATATATATATATATATATATATATATATATATATATATAAGTTAATGGTAGCGCTTTGATGGGAGCGGAAAAGTCCTTGTTTAGCTACAGCAAATTTCGCTGCTGACGCAGTCTTAATAAATACGCACTCAATAACAGTTTGTCATAACATGATAAACTGTATCTCTTCTTCAATTTCAAATTAAAATCTCAAGATCCTGCGTCGATATTTTGCAACATTCTTCGCGATGTTGCATTTTAATTTCCTCCATTCCTTGTTATATTAGCGAATGTTTAAGAAAAATATCTCTCCGAGCGATTTTAATATTCCTTGCACGAATTCGAAACTTTAATATCCAGTCCTTTCTCACTTTTTGGAAGTTCTTCTTATCTTCCAGTTATTGAAAAGAGGCAGTAATTGTGCGTTTATACGAGAAAATTTCCTCGAAGAATAATGAAAATTTTCAATTTGTATCTCTGTAGATAAGTTTTTTTTAAAGAACCCATTCGGATATTTTTTACGGGTGCTGTCCTTTAATTACGTTTAATCGCCCGAATTTTAAGCGTTAACTAAAAAAGTTTTTTCATAACCATATACATTTTTACGTCAGTACTCATGTTGTATTGTCGCTTTATTAAAATTAACATATTATTATTTTTTTTGCGAAATTGCTATCATTTACCGAATTAGTTAAGTTTAAAATCACTCTGTTATTATTAAGATATGACACAAATGGCATTCAGGTGAATATTCGACCTCGTATCCTCTCCATTAACTTTTCATTAAAATCCTTTTGCGTCGACGGAACGAAGTTACAATTAATTTAGTATTGGACGATCATTCACGTGGGATGCACAAGTAGTATAAATCAAAATAATCCAACATTATTCCGCTACATTTCCGAGACGTTTCGTTGTGTCTATCTTAACGATGTATCTACAGCGAATATTTTGTTTATCGGAGACGCTTTCCTTGTGATTTTTTTACCGTACCCCAACATCCCAATGCTTTTACGAAAGTTATATCTTTTTTCAGAATTTCACGATCAGCCACGAAGAGTCCAATCTCTGCGCTTTTCGCCGAATAACGACCGGCTACTTTTTCGAATTCTGCTAATATTAAACAAGTTACGCTGCCGAGTTCCTTCCGTGCTTGTTTTTTTTTTAGCTCCGTTTCACAAGGAAACTAATCTCCGGCTGGTACTTGGCCGTATCCTTCTCCCTGCTTTGATAACTACCGAGATCAATCAAACTCGGGAGCTGTTCCTCGTAGGAGGAACTCTTTTAGGTTTCCCTCTCCTTACTTTCATCCCTTCTCCCCCCAACCCCTCTCTCCCCCGCCCTCCCCTCTCGCAGTCCTTCTATCCAATCTCTCTACACACTGCGGCGTTCGTCTCCCTTTAAGTTCTCCTCTTCAAGTATGGCTTCTGCAACCGTTATTCCGTATCCTTTCCTGATGCCAAGTTTTTCTTTAGTATCTGTTTTTTTTTTTTTCAAAAAAGATAAACTCCTTAACCGTACAAGGTGAATATGTAGAGACACAACAACCAGTAAAAAAAGGGGAGGGGGCGAAGAAAGAGAAAAAACGGAAAAAAAGGAAATGATAAGAGGAGAGGAAAAAAAGAAATATATATTTGAAAAATTTACTTACAGGTTTGCGGGGTTTTGATCTTCGCCAGGGACCCGAAGTCACTCGCTCATACACTCACTCACTCATTCAAGAACTAATCTTAAGGTGGAAAGGATAAAAAGAAGGGTTTACGAGGCGTTAACCTGCGCCAGTGACCCTGTTCACACTGTTGTGGTAGGTTTATGAATTTGCAGGGCCGCCGAGAGCCAGCGCGGATCCTGGGGCCCAGGAGAGACGACTCCCCCTCTCCACTTCTCTGCGGTATTGGCTCGCAGTATTTTAAGCAGAATTTGTCAAATTCCATCCAGTTAAAATTTTTTATCAAAATTACGTATAAAATATATGTTGATACTATATGTATCACATCATAATGATTTGGTTAATGTCGATAAAGAGCGAATTCCAAAAATCAAATATACGACGAAATTTAATTGCCGTCGATAAGTGTAGGTTTTTCATCACTAAATTTTTTGCGAAATTACGTCATGATTTTTAAATTTGGTTTTCCAAATTAACACCTAAAATGTATTTTAGTACCCAAAAGGCAACGCGCAAAAAATATCGGTACTTGTCATAACAGACGGCCACATTTGAATCGGAATTTCCTACACTTTGCATTGTGAGGTCCCCCGTGACATTTTTAAGTAACTGCCTATCTTGCGATGCAACATGATTTTTTTACCAATATCGCAACTTTTTCATTCATAATATTTACGTTTAAATTTGGTTGTATATTATAATAGCGTAACATTAAGTTTGTTATTGAATGGTCGCGATTTCGTAATTGTACGATTCAGTAAAGTTTAATTCGATGGAAATTATCGTCGTGTCAGCATATATGCGATATTCCAATTCAATATTATCAAATATGGTCAATAAAGAAAGAAAGACTACTATATCTCTAAAAAATTGGGAGTTAAACAATATTGTTCTTTAGAACTGACCGTACGACGACACTCCGAGTGCTTGTTGGTAAGGACCTCGGGCCCAAAGACGGAATTTCCCGAAGGGGAGAAAAATGAGAGTAGTGGGGAGGAGTTTCAGGGTGCTAAAGGGTGATAGAAAAGCAGTGGGTTGAGTTGGGAAAACCCAAATCGAAATCTGAGAAATGGAAAATGGAGAAAACGCCGCCCGTTGGTGGTATCGGTTGCCGGCGTGTGCCTTGCACCCGCGTATTGCGATAGGAAAACCTTAGGACCGATCCTAATACCGGGCCCCGGGGATTTTGCCCCGGTATTCCCACCATCTCGGTGGCCCTGTGAATCTGTACGATTACGACAGGGACATATCAAATGGGAAAAGGAAAAATAGGGAGGAAGGGGTTGACAAGGAAATAATACCGGGTTTACGGGAAGTTACTCCTCGCTAGTGATCCGGTATCGCACACGATGTCTGCAGGTTTATGTGTCTTCCGACAGCGACAGGGACCTGTCAGACAGAACATTCACTCTCACACGCACTCAAGAAAACAAACGCAACTCTCTAGATATCCAGTAGAACAATATATACGTATTTCGAGAGCAATGCTCTTATCATAAGTAGCTGATGTGGAATTCCTGTAAGTAGATATTATATATATATATATCTTTTTTCCTCTCCTCGACTTTTTTCCTTTTTACTGGATGTTGTGTCTCGAGATATTCACCTTGTACGGTTAAGGAGTTTCTCTTTTTTGAAATACCTATCTCGCCGTAGTCTCTAACCTCCCCTTCATTAGTATCTGTTGACATGAGCGTTCAATCAATGACTGTTACGTGCATATACCCTATTTCTGCTCGGTGTTGTCTAAACAGAATACTATTTCTAGAGGGGTTTTACAGCAAGTAGAACCTCGCACATTAACACGAATATTATTCTTAAGAGAATACAGATAATTTTGAAAATATCAAGCGACTCATTCTCGTTTAAAATTCCCTTATCCCGATCATTATCCATTCAAAATAAAAGAGCACACGGATCAAAGCGAAAGGATAAAGACGTCGAAATAATTTCATTGCTTACAAAAGTAGAACTAATTTGGTGATCATTCTTTTGTTAAGGTTTGGAGCTCTTTATATATATATATATATATATATATATATATATATATATATATATATATATATATATATATATATATATATATATATATATATATATATATATATATATATATATATATATATATATATATATATATATATATATATATATATATATATATATATATATATATATATATATATATATATATATATATATATATATATATATATAAAGAGCTCCAAACCTTAACAAAAGAATGATCACCAAATTAGTTCTACTTTTGTAAGCAATGAAATTATTTCGACGTCTTTATCCTTTCGCTTTGATCCGTGTGCTCTTTTATTTTGAATATATATATATATATATATATATATATATATATATATATATATATATATATATATATATATATATATAGCATAGCCCTTCCAACTGCCTCAGTTCACTGCCTCAAAGTCGGCGGAAGGGTGTAAACGGAGGCTAAAGGGCGAAGAACAGTGGTGTCCTCGGACACCGGTAGGTTCAACCATGCTGTGAAGTCTTTCTGCAATATCTCCGGCCAAAGTGAAAGAGGTACTCACCAACCCGCTCTGGGCCAGCGTGGTGTTTTAAGGCCCACAATCCCCCCATGACATGTACACCCATAAAAAACGGCCCTCATTCTCCGGAGGCTGGATTGCCTCTGACCGTGGCAGTGGTCAGGAACAAGGCAGGAAGGCAGAGGGTGCTAAGAATCCCCGGAGGTTAAACGCCCACTGCCACTCTTTCTCATCCTTACCCAATTCCTTTAACCTCAACCTAACTACCTTTAACTGCCGGACTTTGTCCAGTGAAGATAAACTTCAAGAGCTCCAAGAACAACTGGAGAAGATCAAGTGGGACATTTTAGGACTTAGTGAGGTGAGAAGAAAAGGTGAAGGCCTATTGGAGTTGAAGAGTGGAGATATTTTTTATTACAGGGGAACTGACACAGGAAGAACAGGAGGTGTTGGATTCATCATCAACAAAAAATTGAAGAATAATATCGTGGAAATGGAAAGTTCATCCGAGCGGGCAGCTAGACTAGTGCTTCAAATAAATAAAAGATATCAACTTCAAATAGTCCAAGTTTATGCGCCAACGTCATCATACTCGGATGAGGAAGTGGAAGATTTTTACCAAGAAGTTGGAGAACTGCACGACAAAGGAAGCTGCCATCTAAAAGTGGTCATGGGTGATTTCAATGCCAAGGTAGGAGAACAAAAGGAAGATGACAGCGCAGTTGGAAAATGGGGCTATGGAGACAGAAATGAACGAGGGGACCGCCTTGTAGACTTTGCTGAATGTACTAGTCTATATATAATGAACACTTTCTTCAAAAAGAATCCCAATAGAAAATGGACCTGGAAAGGACCCAATGGTACCAAAAACGAAATTGACTACATACTAGTAAATAAGAAGCAATTGGCTGAAGACTGTTCCGTCCTCAACCAGTTTAAAACTGGAAGCGACCATCGCTTGGTAAGATGCAGAATAAAATTCAACTCAAAGTTAGAAAGACAGAAGCTTATAAAGAAGAAGCCTAAGTCTATTATCAACACGCAGGTGCTAAAAGAACGAAAAGAAGAATTTCAGCTCCAAATGAAAAATCGATTCAGTGCACTGGAAGACCCAGAAGTTGAATCCCAATTTATAGAGATACTCAAGGAAACTGCTGAAGAAATAGGCGGAACAGTTAAAACAAAGCCAGAGAAAAAGTTGACTGAAAAAACAAGACTGCTGATGGAAAAAAGAAGGAAAATGTTAATTACTAATGATCCTAAAGAAATGATCCATTTTGCAGAACTAAACAAAACTATAAGGAAGTGCATCAAGGAAGATGTGAAAAAATATAATTATGAACTAATCGAGAAAGCCATAGAAAACAATAGAAGTTACAAGAAAATGAAGCAACATCTCTCGATCGGAAAGAGACAGCTGGTGGCCTTGATGCTAGAAGACGGCTCCATAACCCATAATAGGAAACTGATCCTGAAACGGGTACAAGAATTTTACACCAAGCTGTATGAGGATCCTCTAGGAAATGATGAAGTAAATGATGATGCAAACATGCCCACCGAAGAGGTCCCAGGTATCCTTCCGGAAGAGGTGAGACACGCAATCAGAAGTATGAAGAATGGAAAAGCATCTGGAATGGATGGTATCACAGCGGAAGTATTCAAAGCAATGGGGAATCATACGGAAACAATTCTCGCTAAGATTTTTAATTCCTGTCTGAGGAAGAAAAAGATACCAGAAACATGGAACCACGCATGTATTATCCTTCTGCACAAGAAAGGTTCCAAAGAAGACTTGAATAACTACAGACCGATCAGCCTACTCCCAACAGTCTACAAAATATTCACCAAAATACTCACTATGCGCCTTCAAAACCATCTTGATGCTGCCCAACCCAGAGAGCAAGCTGGATTTCGCAGTGGGTATAGCACGATGGACCACATCCAAGTCGTGAGAGAGGTAATCAGTCGGACCAACGAGTATGAATTACCTCTATGTATGTGCTTTATCGACTACGAGAAAGCTTTCGACTCTGTCCGAACTTCGTCGGTGTTACGTGCACTAAAGAAACAAGGAGTAGAAGAAACGTACATAACCTTGATCAAGAATATCTACGAAAATGCGACAACATCTGTCCAGCTGCATGAAGAGACGAGTGCCTTTAAGGCCGAAAAGGGAGTGAGACAAGGAGATACTATGTCCCCTAAGTTATTTACAGCAGCTCTAGAGGAAGTATTCAAAAGGCTAGACTGGGAGGAAAAAGGCATAAAGGTAAATGGAGAATATCTGAGTCACCTGCGCTTTGCAGATGATATCATACTGTTCGCAGGGAGCCCAGAAGAGCTCCTTAGAAGAACTGAAGAGCTTGAGCAAGCAAGCCGAGAAGCTGGACTTAAGATGAATCTTAATAAAACAAAGGTTATGTACAACTCCTTCACAAATTCTGAGAAGATACATATCAACGGAGCAGAACTTGGAGAAGTAACCAGCTATGTTTACTTAGGTCAACTCATCACTACAGATGGTTCGCTTCTTGGAGAAATCAACCGGAGAGTGAAGATGGCATGGAGTGCTTTTGGCAAGAATGCGAACATCTTTAAATCAAATATTCCAGTCTTCCTAAAAAGGAGACTGTATGACCAATGTGTTCTGCCTGTTCTGACATATGGTTGTGAAACATGGACCATGAATGCCAGAATGATACAGCGCCTGCAAACAACACAGAGGGGCATGGAGAGATGCATGTTAGGGATCACCCGAAGAGATCGCAAGAGGAACGACTGGGTAAGAAAGAAGACGGGAGTCTGTGACGTGATTAGAAGAGTGAAGGTGTTAAAATGGCAGTGGGCAGGCCACATTGCTAGAAGAAATGACCAGCGTTGGACGTCCAGTGTCATCGAATGGATCCCAAGAAACATCAAGAGACCAAAAAGAAGACCGAAAGACAGGTGGGACAGAGAGCTTGTTAAGTTCTTGGGGCAAACTTGGAGGAGGGAGGCAGTTGACAGGGAAAACTGGAAGTGTCTGGGGGAGGCCTTCGTCCGTCAGTGGACTGAAAAAGGCTGATGATGATGATGATGATGATATAGCATAGGTCACCAATTAGTTTTCTCCGTGGTCCGTATTAGAAAAAAATGTATCTCATCGCGGTCCGGACGCATGAAGTTGGAATAAAATTAATAAATCGTCAAATAAATAGTATGTAACATTTGCATTTCTTTTTTTTATTATTGCAGGTATAATATTTATAAATACATTTCTGTATACATATATTAATGAGAAAAATGGCACTTATTTTCTACAATAAGTTTCGTAAAATCTGGAGTAAATTTCGTACTTGATATTTGAGGCAAATTTCGCAGATGTTCGTCCGTTAGCCGAGATGGAAACTTGTTTTTCATAAAGTTCATCTTCGAAAACGTTGATTCACATGTATATGTCGAACCGAACGTTGTGCATAATACCGCTACGGTAGCCGTGAAGGCTTGTCATGAACCGCGAAAATCTACCACTGGAATGTGTGTTTATATCTTTTAATCTCTAAGAATTCAGTGCTCTTGTTTCAGGTGTAGCGAGTGAGCGAGAGCGTAAACGTGAGTTGATATTCTGCGGATTCTATGAGTACCTTGTATTGCAGGAGCTATAGTTGGTATAGGAACTGTTATAGAACTATAATACCTAATGCCCTCTTTTTTAGGCGCGTTTCGCATACAGCGTGAGCGCCTATTATCGTCGGTCGGTCAGTCCGTCCGTCCGTCTGTCCATCCGTCCGTCCGCATGTTCGTTCTCGGCTTCTACCGAACGGATTTTCATGAAATTTTATATTAAGGACTTTCAATCAAATATAATCAGAAAATCGCCAAAATGAATCACGTACGCCAATCAGGGGTACCACTTCACTGGTGACAAAAAATTAAATTTTCGTCATATCACTTAAAGTATTGCTCATATAAGAATATATTTCAAATAAAAGTTGTAGATTTGGTAAAGTAGAGTATTTTTTTCGTATACATTTTTATCGTAGGAGTAGCCGTTATCGAGAAAATCAAACAAGAAAGTCTTATATCGAGTTCAACTTGGAAATTTTCTTGCATGGTTACTTCTTCTATGTTGTTAACATAAACAATCTCCCAAACAAACGTTTAATTTCCTTACGTGTGCATGTAATATTATTAAATAGGAAGAAAATGGATTATTTATGATGAAGAAAAGAACTTTAAAACGCTATTTCCCTTACGTACAGGTATATAATTGCTTTCTAATACTCCATTGCACGAAACGCGCCCATTTGTTATACGTTGTACACTTTCCTAACTTGTTAAAATTGTCTTTGTTATTTTTGGAAATATTGTTTTTTACTTGTTTGTTTGAAGATATTGATTTCCGTGTACTGTAGATCGACTAGTAGTTAAATTTACGATCTGTAATCAGCCTTGGTGTAGCAGTAATTGGTTATTTAATTTATTTACTTCCCAAGTATTATATATATATATATATATATAAATTATTGAGTTAGGTTCAGATCATTCGCGGTGCGCGAAAAATCTTTGGCGATCCGCCAATTGGTGACCCCCGCCCTAGAGCCATTATCGTTACCGACCCTTTCCCAGTACAGTCTTGCCACATATTTCCAAATTGAAACACGTTTTCTGAGGAAACTATGCGTCTTCCGACATTTTTACAAAGAACATTTTAGACTTAAAATTTCGCAAGGATTCGCATGGTTACGTCCGTAGACGGAAATTCTGGGACACCCTGTGTGTGTATATGTATACATACATACATACATACATACTTGCGGAAGAGGAAAGGTAAATAAGGATAATTAGGCCAACTAGGCATTGAAGGAAACCCAGTGAACTTACCGGAAGGAGAAACGCTGGATTGACAGAGAGGCACATTTGTAGATGTTGGAGCTTTCGGAAAGATATCCCTTCGTCAGCATAAGAGAGAACTTTCGCTGACGAAGGGATCATCCTGAAAGCTCCGACAACGTCTACAAATGTGTCTTTCCAACACCCCAGCGACTCTCCTTCCGGTAAGTGCTCACTGGGTTTCCTTCAACACCTAGTTGCCCTAAATATATATATATATATATACAGCGAATGTAATTTCAGATAATCACATCATCCATCGTTTTTTTGCCACCAAACTTTTGGAACGATGAGAAAAGCTATTGGATTATCTCGAATCCATCTTTTTTGGGTGGCCAAGGTATTTTTAAATCGTATTTCCGAAAAAAGGCTTAGCATCCCGAACTTGCGCGTCACATCCAAATTCTAAAGGGACGCTAAAAAAATTCCAGTGAACCTTATATCTATATATATATATATATATACGAGATTTTCTGAGCCCATTCTTTATATATATATATATATAAAGAATTGGGCACAGAAAATCTCGTAATCATTTCTTAGCGTGCGAATTTCAAAGGAATTTTTCGAATCCGACCTCGTCCAAAGAAGAGAGTGTCCTGGAGCTGAATGGATTGTAGGTGAAAGGAAGATGAAAATGGAATTTTGAGGGTACTCCCTTTCACCCCGCGCTGGTCCCCTACCAACGATCTTATCCGCTTTCTCCTTTTTTTCTGTCCTGCCGCACGTCTCTCAGGCTCTCCTTAATACTCTACTCAGACCTTTTCTCTCATTCTCCTCCCCCCTCCACCCTCCCTCTATTTGTATCTCTTCCATACAACCGCCACTTTCTCCTTCATTTCTTGGTTTACCTAAAAACAAAATATCTGATGCGGCCAACACATGACGTTCTCCATATTTGGGGTATAGATATTTAAATTATTATGAATAGCATTATGAGGCAAAATTATCATTTCGTATCGTAAAAGTCGTCCTTATTGTCGTAAATTACGTATATTTTGAATATGTTTACAGAATTCACCGCTACATGGTGGTGGCGCTGTATACTGGAAATTTAAGAAAAAGTTGAATATCTCCGAAATGGATGGTTCTACGAAAATTTGTTTCAAACAAAACCTGGAAAAAATATTATTCTCTACAACTTTGGTCCTCACGAAGATTACCAATAACGATGTTTTTCAGGAGATATTTGACGGAAACCGAAAAAACCGATTATTTATAAATAATTCCTAAACAATAACTGCTATGGAAAATGGTTTCAAATAAAAGTTGTAAGAAATTACATTATCTACATTTTTTGTAATGGTCAATGTATACAATAATGACGTATTATCGGAGAAATATCGCAAAAACCGAATCTGGTTTCGAATAAACCTCGACTTCCGGTTAACCGGAATTGTCCAAAAACTAATTAATTCTTTGTGCTCATACCAAAGTGTAATATATGAAATTTGGTAATGATATGGAAAGTACTTTTCGAGTTAAGAGCGCCAAAAATCACATAAACATACACACAGACATCATTCGGAAAATAGTGTAAACGTGTTCGAGGGACCTCAAAACGTGTATTTCCGTTGAAATCTCGAATTCGATTTTTTTCATGAAAACACTTTCTCTGTACTACGTATATGGAGAAAGTAAAAATGCTCCCTTCTGCATACTCTACAGAACGTATCCGTTTTTTCGCTTATGAAGTTTAATTTTCTCACTCGCAAAAAAAGCACCATTTGCTTAATTAAGCCCTCGGGCTTATTTAAAATAAGCTTGTACGGACCTTGTAATCCTGTTTCATCAGGTGTACGATATATTAACTTGTATTTGTTTAAGCTTAAATACCCTGAGCCATCTATTAACTTTTGTTCGACATTAAATAAGGAACACGGATGCGATGGATAGTGTAATACAATAAAATGGCCGCTTTGAGAGGTGTATTGAGATAAAAAATATTTCCAGCTTAAGGGCTTAGGTCGACGCTATGTTTTTTCTTAGTTCGTGTTTTTGAAAATTTCGATATTCTCTTATTTTTAATAATTGGCCTTATACACACAAACAGCATTGAAAAATATTCCAACAAGTTTTTTTGAAAGAGTCGTGTTTTCAGTCTTTTGATATTTCCATGGCCCATCCTATGCAATCATATTTTTCCAAAGGCATCCTGTTTTTCTTTTTATGAAATGTCCTAATTATTCACTGAATTCCACATTTTCCTCCCCTCTCTATTTCTTCACAATGGTAAACTCTATTCCCTCACATTTTTCACCGCAAAAAATGCATGACCTAAATATCTCTCATATTCATTCCTTATCGCCCTAATTACCTGAGCTGAACTTGCCCATTGTCGCAAAACTCAATATTCCTTATTTAGTATTATTAGCATATTCTCCCCTATACACAGAACAACAACCTCTGTTCGGTTTCTTTTGTTTCCTTCTGTGCATTATTATATCCATCTGCGTCATTATGTTGTTTTTTATAAACAAAAACCTGTCATCAGCGCTTGTTTTCACATCATCATCTTTTTTGGGAAACCTTTCTTAGATCTTAACACTTCGAAATGCTTCCCGTTCTGACAGAAGGCATTTCTCAAAAAGCCTAATATGATGTACTCTTTCTGTCCATTTTCGCCATCTAACTTTATAGTGATTTGTACATACTACTCAATCAAAACTACGTTTATACGCTTGTAAAGAAACGGAATACATACACTTCCTCTATAGAATTAAATTTGAAAGGAAATACCGAGTTCACCGCGTGATTTGAGTCCGATAAGTGGTCTGGACCTGGGATTGAAAACCTGTGGCTCCTGAGCTACATGTGGCTCTTTAAGTACTTGCGTGCTGCTCCCGACAGTAACTCTTCTTGATGAAATTCCTATAACCTCTCCAATTGAAGTTGGATTCCTAAATTACTTTAAAATAAACTGCAAAAATACTATATATGTATGTATGTATATATATATATATATATATATATATATATATGTATATGTGTGTATATATATATATATATATATATATATATATATATATATATGTATATATATGTATATGTATATATATATGGGTGTTTTTAGAGGAAACGTTTGTTTTACAGACATATTCGAATAAATTAAAACAAAAGCAAGGTAAAGGGGAGGAAAGGATCACCCACCATCGTCCCGCGTGGATTCTCTAAATCAGTGTTCCTTAACCTTTTTAGAGTCGCGGCACCCTTAAGTGACTTTTCAGAATTTGGCGGCACCCCTCCCTATTCACCATCAGTAATAATCGTGCTGAAGTTGAACCCCTAACTCCAATCTCCATATCTCCTTTCATTTCGAAGTGCCTTTGCGACGAAATGAAGGTCGGCTTAACTCTGGTTTGCATTTTCGAAAGCCGACGATGCAAAATGAGTCTAAAAATGGGAAAACAGTATATTTTTTTGCGGCACCCTTCAGAACACTTCACGGCACCCAGGTTGAGAAACACTGCTCTAAGGACTGTAGCTCTTATTATGTTGCTTGTTATAGATAATTTGAAAAAATAACCTTTCTTATGAAAAAGTTTGTCGACCCCTACATTAAACGAACAATAAATTTGTACATAACATAATATAATCCTGATTTAAAGCATCCACATTAAACTAGTTTCCCCTAAAATTTATGTCACCAAATTCACATAAAATCCCGTGATCTCATGCAGCCTGGGTTGCCACCAGGGCCGGATTAAGCGGTACGCAAAACACGCAAGTGCGTGGGGCCCAGAGAACAAGGAGGCCCACAGTGGACAGAAATCTGTTACTTGTTTCCCTTTATTCTTTTGTATCAAATGCTACGCTTTTCTTAGCAAAACGCTTTCCTACTTTATCAGTAATTCCAAGTACAGGCGGTCCTCGCACTTACGACATAATTTGGTTCCTGAAGCACATTTTCCCATAATAGCAATGTTAAAAATTTGGGTTACGTTCCTGTCCCAACGGCCAGATAATATATTTTTATAAAATGACCCATAATATTGTACTCAGGCAAAGATTAACATAATATAACTTATTAAATACTAGACAAATCATTTTATTCTAATCGGAATACAATAATGACTCGTAAAAACTTTCATTTTTTCGTAAGCGTGACGCATTTGGGCAATTTTGGGAAGTTAACCTGTGATGTAACGTCCAGGGTTTGATTCCAGAGGATAATTTATATTTCCCATAACATACGACGTAAAGAAAGGTTTTTCGAAGTGCAAGTTTTTGATCTTTTGCAAATTTAAATTGGAAAAAAATTCACCTAGAATCTTCGAATGTAGACTATTTCGTTGGAAAATTAATAAAATTTTTATCGTCGATTTTCGAATATGGATCGAATCCGTCTACAATTTGGTTTTTGGCGCGAAAATTTAACGTTTGTTAAGCTGGAATCCTTCCGTCGTCAATGGCAACCATTATGTTGCTGTTAAGCGAAACTGCAGACGTTGCATTGGATTTTATAATACGGGAATTTAGTTCATTTTTTACTGTCTACGATTTCGTGGAAAGATTAAGGTGGAGGAAGGAACTGCGGGAGAGAAAGGTAGGGGAGAGGGGAGAGAAAAATAAAAAAGGACGGATAAAAAACACAAGTGCTGTGAATGAATGGGTCTCTAAATTAATCCGGCCCAATTTTAGGCCGGGGCCCAGAACGTGTGCTTTGCGTGGGGCCCATGAACCGCTTAATCCGGCCCTGGTTGCCACATCTCCGGGATAGTATTTGAATGGTAGTAAATAAATTTTATAATAGTATTTACATTACCAAATCGCTGTTATAAAAATTCCAATACTTCCTTCTTCTGCTTTTAGAGATCACAAACGGTTACCAAGTCATCTATCAACTGAAAACTTTTCCTTTCTCTCTTTCGATTTTTCTTTCAAGCTTTTCCTCTAACACGTCGTTAATTAATCATGCTATCCCTCCTGAGGTAATTGTTTACTTTTCTCCTATACTAATTAGTATTTATTCGTTTTCGTCCTAAATATCCTTTTCATTTTTAGCTTTATTCTCATTTATATTATATCGGTTTTTATTGCCGATGTTTCTGATCCGTAAAATAGTATTTTAAGAATTTATTGCGCGCATCTTCTTTAATTTTCACCTCAGTAGGAATGCCTTTCTCCTGAAAGCGACTTTAGATTTCGTAATTCAAGTCCTTAAAAAAATCGATGCTTTTTGCATGACCTGCTGAAACTCTTCCGAGATATTTAATGTGTGAAATTAGTTCTGAAGGTTTTTAAGCAATATTTATTTTCAAATTTTATTATTTTCCCGATATTAGCATGACCTTGGATATTTGTGGGTTTATTGCCACTCCGTACTTTCTACCTGTTATTACCAGTCCGTCTATCCTCTTCCTTATATTCTAACAGTACTTGATTATCACTATTATGACCCGGGACAAGATATTTTTGCGTACTAATCAAGGTTTGAAGATTACCCTCCTTTTCAATGAAAGTATATAGCACACAATTTTACCTATCACAAAGGTAATTTATTAACACCGTAAAAGTAAAAATATATTTTATAATATAAACCTTGGCACTTAAAAGTTCTAATTCTCAGTCGTTGCTCTCCTAAGCGTGTTGCCTCCTAGCCGGGTGCCTCGCTCGCCCAGCCTTTATCCCACCTCTGTTCAGCATTCTTTTTTAATTTTATAATCCTTTCTCAAATATTGAAATTCCAGTCTTTCTTTCATTAACCTTTCTCGGTATTAATTGGGCGGGAAGGGGCTTAGGAAACAACTTTGTCTACAGATATTTACTCCGCTGGTATTAACTTTATCCGATCTGACCTTCACGACTTAATTCGCACGCAGATAACTGAATAGTCTTATTTCTTTAACATTTTAATGATCTTCTGCCAGTCGACAAAACACGAGCAGCAATCTTGTCTTAAGCGCTGTTTCTCCTATAATTCTCATTATTCCGATAGCATCTCTGGTTCTGAAACGGAGCTGTCCTTCTTTTAGCACCTCCAGTATTTTACTTTGTTTAACCTTTTGCTGCATTTTGCTGTGGGCGAAGGGGGTCGGACAACGCCATATTATAGCTTTGTATCCCTATTCTTATGCAACCCCAACAACTCTGAGGATCTCGTTTCATCATACGCCGCCTGTTTGCCGGTTACTTTTTTGATACCCTACTGCGCCGTGTAACATAGTTTACCCACATGTAAAATTTATAAAGGTTGTCTTGTGGACTCGTAAAGTTGCACACGTTTTAAGAGATAGTCTTTTCCATGAAAGACTATAAAATTTAGTTCATGATTTATCCTTTGTAATTAAAGTAGGTAATTTGCAATTTCTGATTTTCCTGATGTTCCTCTAATTTCTTATATATTTTTTATTTTCTTGCAATTGGTGATATTCTTGAAAAAGCCTGAAAATTCCTATATTTCAGAAACGGTAAAAATATCAGGAATCCAGGATTTCCCGTAATATCTGTAATATCAGGAATGTAAGGAAATTCAGGATCATCAGAAATGACAGGATGTTCAGGAATATCAGCGAATTTAAAAATAAACAAGTGTCCTGTTTTAATGGTGATTGATTGGCATGCTGCGCCGATACGTGCGTCGTATTTCATTCACATATTTGAAAGTTATTCTGACATCCATTTTCAAACACATGTTTGACTCATATCAGTCACCTTTCTGACAGTTCTTTCCTCTCGATCACTTCCTCCATTTTCTCACTCCATTTCACCTGACGTCGATACCTCTCACTTTCCCTGTTATTGGGGCATATTTATGGCTCTTTTGTTGTTTTGTCAGATTAATTTTAAGGAATGGCAATCCTAACATTAATGCTTGGAGGAGTCTCACGCCATAGAGATTGACTTCTCAGACTTCTTCACGGTACGAAATCAAAGGTGTAATTTTTCCAAAAAAAAACATTTTTACATGTTTAACAAAATACGCATTACATTCGTTGTTCTTCAACGTGAATTTTATACAAAAGTATAATCACTTTGGTCCTTGCTTTGTCATAATGTTGATTATTAATAGTATCAGGATTCGGTCAAATTCCACGATTTTCAGAGGGAAAGAAGAACGTCGTAAATGACTGTCCGCCGGTCCATTTTTTTCATCAACCTCAAAAGGTTTCGAATATTATGCTTCGGTAAATCATTCCATTTCAGATATTTCTCCTTGTGTGGAATTTACTTGGCGTGCCCTTACCAAAGCAATCCCACGTTTCAATACATTTGAGAGCATCCTTCGCCCACACGGCGTCAAAATCCCTTTCACCGTCCTATCTCACTCCCCACTCATTTTTATGCCACACCTTTCGGCTTTCGTCTCTCTCTCCCTCTCTCTCCCCCTCTCTCCCCCTCTCTCTCTCTCCCTCCCTCTCTCTCTCCCTCCCTCTCTCTCTCTCCCCCTCCCCCCTCTCTCTCCCCCTCACCTCTCTCTCTCCCCTCTCTCTCCCCCTCCCCTCTCTCCCTCTTCCCCTCCGCCATCATCATCATCATCATCTCTCTTTCCCAATAAGGTTCAAAGGAAATGCCAAATCGTCGAATCCGAGATCGAAAGGTTTTCTTTTTTTTTTACTGATGCTGAGTGGGAGTGGAGATTTAGAAGGAAGGAAGGGAGGAGGGGAAGGAAAGGAAAGGGAAAGGGGAAAAGGGGGAAGAGGATGTGAAAAGGGATGCCGCTTTGGGGCTCGGCTTTTCCTCGAACCAACGATGGGAGAGGAAATATTACTCCTCTCTTCCCCCTTTTGCTCTCTCTCTCTCTCTCTCTCTCTCTCTCTCTCTCTCTCTCTCTCTCTCTCTCTCTCTCTCTCTCTCTCTCTCTCTCTCTCTCTTTTTAATATCTCTCATTTTTCATTCAGGTTGTCCGCCTTCTTAAGGTTTTCCCGGTTTAATTTTCAAAGTCGAATTCTTCCTCTCTTTATTTCCTTCCCTCTCCCACTGGAATTTCCTCTTCTTTGCGTCCAAGATTAGTTCTTTCTGAGAAAGGAAGAGAAAAACTCTTGCAGAGCGTGAGATACACTGATAAAAGAGGCATTGGTCATCGTAAGTTGGGTATATGAGAGGATGACACATGGTCTGAAGGTACTCTGGAGTTTCTATAAACATATTCGAAAAAAACAACTTAAGAAAGTATACCAAGGAGAACAATTGGAATTCTGAATGCAGGGGAAACCCTTCTATGACAGGGGCGGCCAACATCTCAGTCACACCGGTCTGTGTTATGAGAGGCTCAAAATCATAAGTGATACTATTCCAGAAGAGCCTCAGGTTACCTATCCGTATGGGTATTGTAATAAAATTGAAAAATCACGTATTTTTCTGTTTATAACGAATTTTTAAGCTAATTCGATCATGATTCGGAATCTGTCTTCAATAAAAATAAACTTTGTTCTTTCCTGCATATAATCATCCAAGTCTCAATTTCGTACCATCTTTTTAAGTAATTTTAAAATTCAAATGAAAAATAGGCTGCACTCATTCCTATGTTATTGAAATGGAAAAAATGAAAAAAGAAAATATTTTTTAAATTAGAAAGATCAATTAAATCGTTATAAAAATCTGACTACACCACTTAACAGTTTATTCCGGTTAAAATGACACTTTCCTCTTGTTTGTACGTGCTCTTGCGGAATCTTCACCATCGTTTGAATTGCCAAATCGCTAAAAAAACTGTTAACTTTCGTGAATTTCCATTCTCACTGCCTTGTTATTTCGTCTTTGAAGACGATTAAAAAGATTTAAATGCTCGAATTTTGTTTGTAACTGCGATACAGGAAGAGGGTGTTGGGATGGGGAGGGGGGGGGGGGAGGAAGACATCTATATCTCCCTGGGGGATGGAATACCCTCATTCCTTCAATTCATCCATATTCATCCATTTAGTCGCATCCGAAGATTTCTCTCTCTCTCTCTCTCTATTCCGATGACCTAAAATGATTTAATCCTTTTTTTCTTTGAATAAACTCCCATCTGATGATGTGGAAGGGAGCCAAGTCGCAATCCTCGTTTTGCAGGTGACGGTGACGAGGTGAGCGCCAAAGCATGCCCTATCGAGGGATACCGCGCGCCGTTGTTGTCATGGGAATCGAGTTGAATGGCTAAATAAATTGGATTAATCAATGTATCTCCGAATGACAAAAGAAACCCGAGTGGGTGTAATTTTAAGATATTCCGGAGTCGTGTTTTAACGAGTTTTGAATCGAGTACGCTAAACGGGAATAGACATGTTTTGTGTTTCGGTGATTAGTTTTTAATTAGTCTGGAAGTGAACTTACCAAGTAGCGTAATTATTTGACATTATTGTTGAGCAACCTTACTTTGAATATCAGAAAAAAACTTTTGGATTATATAAGCAAATTATTCAATTTCATCCGGTTTTATTGTGAGTTTTAATAAAGATTTTAAACAAAAAATATTCAATTGAGGTTAAACTACGATTGTTTTTCATACTGGCAGTATTAACTTCAAACATTTCATCGCCTCTGATTTTCTGCAAATTTTATGTTTCGGAATTAACAACTTTGCCTACAAATAATGCCTGCATTATCCTCTCGCCCGAATCGTGAGGAAAAACAACCAGCAAGTAACTAAACAACTAAGCCGGGAATCAGTTGTTTAGCCGGAAACATTACCTATTCGTTTCACCTTGCAATTTTCCTGTTAAAACAGAAAAATAGTAACCCCGAGTGAATGTTTGGACAAGCTTTTATGTAAATTTTTCCGACTTCTAAAACGGTTTTAGGCAGCTAATGATCACAGAAATCAAAAATAAACAACGATTCGCGCGGTGACACTCGTTGGAAACGACCGTGCTCGCTCGCCGCGTGATATTTTTGTTTCAGCTGGACTGCCTCGACCGGGCACTCTCCGGATAAATGAATATTCAGGCCCGCGTCACAAAACGACGCCCCCTGGTGTACGTACATGCCGACCTGTCCCGGCGGCGTTCTCTCCCCACACGCACACACACGCACACACAAAACCGCGAGGGACGAATTCGTCTAGCAGCGGACTCCGTTCATTAAACCAATCATTAGTGAGGATAGAATTGGGTTATGGCAAACGCGAAAAGGACTCCACCGAATCCTCCCCGCGACCGCTCAAGTTCACCTGGAAACCCCGTCGAGGAACTGCGGATGAGGGATGGTGGGACGAGGGCATGGAACCGTGCGTTATAACGAGGGAGCGTAGAATGTTTTGGATGATGATCAAAGGGGATCAAATGGGGTTCCGCTAAGGTGGGAATCCGGAGAGAGAGGGAACATTTAATCGGAACTTGAGAGATAGAGGGAGAGAGAGAGAGAGATAAGGGTTGTTGAGTGCTTTAGAGGGATGTTGGTGGAAGGGGATGGGAAGAAAGAGCGAGGGCGAATGTAATCACGGGAGAAAGACGAGAACAGACATTAATGAGAGAAACGAATGAAAAGTTAAGTAAAAGGTCAAAATGTTCACGAAACGTTTTCGGAGCCATAAGTATGTATTTTTTAAGGAGACTTGAAAGCAGACGATAATAAGGGGGGAAAATGAGGGAAAGAGAAACTGAGTCGATTCAGGTTGAAATAAAGTTAAGAAGAAATGAAAAGTTTGAAAAAATACGGATACAAAAAAGAACTAGGTAAAAAATAAAGGAAATTAAAGGACACCCAAGACAGCGAATCAGAAAGAGAGAGGAATAAACTCCAAGGACACTAAATGGTTATGTCATGTAGTTGACGATTATTTCTTTCCCGAACGCGATTTGAAATATCCGTTCCCCGTTTTTACTTTCTCCATATACGTAGTTTAGAGAAAGTATTGTTTTCATGAAAAAAATTGGCTTCGATATTTCAACGGAAATACGTGTTTTGTGGTCCCTAGAAAACGTTTAGACCAGTGTTTCCCAAACTATGGTCCGCGGACTATTTGTGGTCCGCGAAGGTTTCCAAAATGTAATTTTCTAGTATGAACCGCATATTTCGTTGAATTTTTTTGGGAAAAGTTAATCAATTCTTACACTATCACAGGTATTCAATATTTTAGTAATGTACCTACTTAGCTTAAAGATTTTTCTACTCCTTCATTAATGTGGTTACAGTAAGTACGTTTGTGTCAGAAATGAGGTGGTCCGCGGAGCTCAAAAGTTTAGACTATTTCCGGAATGATGTGTGTGTGTATGCGTATATTTGTGTGTGTATGTGATTGTGGGCTCTCTAACTCGAAAAATGCTTGCCATATCATTACTAAATTACGCATATAACCCTTTGATATGAGCACGAAGAGATTATTAGTTTTTAGACAATACCGGTTAACCGGAAGTCGAGGTTTATTCGAAACCCGATTCGGTTTTAGCAAAATATCTCCGTTAAACATCATTATTGTATATACAATTCTATACAAAGTTTATAGAGAATTTAATTTCCTACAACTTTCATTTGGAATAATTTTCCATAGCAGTTATTGTTTAGGAATTATTTATAAATAATCGGTTTTTCGGTTTTCGTCAACTATCTCCTTAATAACGTCGTTATTGGTAATCTTCGTGAGGACCAAAGTTGTAGAGAATTATATTTCTTCCAAGTTTTGTTTGAAACAAATCTTCGTAGAACCTTTCATTTAGTAGATAATTAATTTATTCGTGAATATTCGGTATACAGCGCCAACATCTAGCGATGAATTCTGTAAATATATTAAAAATATAATTTACGGGAATAAGGACGACTGTATTCTTTTACGATACGAAATAATAATTTTGCCTTATAATGCTATTCATAATAATGTAAATATCTATACCCCTAATATGGAGAAAGTCATATGTTGGCCATATCAGATTTTTTAAACGAGTTTCTGTCGTCGATGTCCGTTTTCGATTGGAAGAGGAGTCGTCTTTTTTTTTTTACAAATTCCCATTTCCAACTTGATGGGCGTATTTTTCGGTCAAATCCTTTTTCCGGAACTCCAGTCGACGATCAGCGCCTCCAGGAGCGATTCGCAATTGTCAGCCGTTCACGTTACAAAGAGTAATTAGAGCACCATTTTATTGTTTAATTATTCGGAATAGGATTCTCGCCGACACTCGCTCCGATGGACGCCGGTTTTTTTTAAAGGCACCTAGTTCTGCGGGTGTACGTTTCATCGTTTCACTGGAAGCGCTTAGTCTTCTATCGGCGTGTTTTTTTCTCATCGATCCAAACAACTTTTCAAGTACATTGGTATACGTAAATGCACAGCAACGGCAACAAATACGGTGAAATCCGGCTTTTTAGGGAGTGTCTGGACCAAAGTCATTACATGAAAACAAATTTTTCGGATACCTGCCATTGGCAAAAATTTTATTTAAATTTTACGTAAAAATCTGATGTGGCCAACACATGACTTTCTCCATATTTGGGGTATAGTTATTTAAATTATTATGAATAACATTATAAGGCAAAATTATTATTTCTTATCGTAAAAGAATACAGTCGTCCTTATTGCCGTAAATTAGGTATATTTTGAATATGTTTACATAATTCTCCGCTACATGGTGGTGGCGCCGTATACTAGAAAACGCTAAATATCTCCGAAATGGATGGTTCTACGAAATTTGTTTCAGACAAACTTGGAAGAAATATTATTCCCTACAACTTTGGTCATTACGAAGATGACCTATTATGACGTTTTTAATGATATATTTGACGAAAACAGAAAAAACCGATTATTTTTTATAAATAATTCCTAAACAATAACTGCTGTGGAAAATTGTTTCAAATGAAAGTTGTTGGAAATTACATTCTCTATAACATTTGTATAGAATTGTATATACAATAATGATGTTTTAACGGAGAAATATCGCAACAACCGAATCGGGTTTCGAATAAACCTCGACTTCCGGTTAACCGTTATTGTCCAAAAACTAATCTTTGTGCTCACCCTAAAGTGTTACATATGAAATTTGGTGTCGATATGGCAATTAATTTTTGAGTTATAGCGCCCACAATCACATACATCCACACAGACGTCATTCCGAAAATAGTCTAAACGTGTTCTAGGGACCTCAAAACGTGTATTTCCGTTGAAATCTCGAAGTTGATTTTTTCGTGATCACAATACTTTCCCTATACTACGTATGGAGAAAGTAAAAAGGTTATAGGCATGGCTACATACATTAACGGTCGATTTTAAATATCATCTGATTGTTTTAAAGCTTCCAAGATATTTTCCTGTGAAGTCGCTTCCACGACGGCCTCTTACGAGTTATGCTTTCTAATTGGTACAGGGATTATACTTTTACGAATAATTAGGACGCGATTGACGGAAGTGAATTTGTTTTCGCATCACCTGGTGCAGCGGTGCTTAAACTACAGCCCACAGGCAGCACCTGACTCGGATAAATAGAATATGTTTAGTATAAACCTTTATAATGTTCCCATGACTGATTGATACATTTCAAACAAATCAGGTAATATTGACCCCATATATCGACTATCAGAAAGAGGAAGGCGTACTGGATTGGGCATTACCTGAAGAGGGAGTGCATGATTAAAGAAGTGCTAGAAGGAAAACTGGATGGAAAAAGAGAAAGAGGTAGGAAAAGGTTTCAGCTAGTAGACTACTTGAAAGGGAAAGAGAGCTATCAAGACATGAAGAAAACTGCGGAAAATAGGAGTATATGGAGAACCAAGTTTAACCTAGAATAATCACGGACCTGTCAACGGACAGACTACCTATGATGATATCGACCGCATATTCTCCGACGTGCGACCCGCGATGTCTGCGCAAGTGGACAACGTGGCCCTCGAAAAGAAAACTTTGGTTGTTTTTAGGCACTTGACACTCGCTCGCGGGGGGTGGGCTGCGGTCCCGGCGTCAAATCAGGGGGAGATCGGATTCGTCAACCCGGTACAGCCCCGTATCCTACTTGGGTGGTTTTGAGGAGGCCACCAATGTCTGCGCTTCGTCCTTCTCAAGTGAGGTTAAGCAGTTGACTCACTTGGTAGTCTTTGTAAAGAGTAGGCTAATGTCAATACCGGGTTTACCTCCTCCCTTCTGTTTGTGAGTTCGGTGTGGATGCACTTATGGCTATAATAGTTCAAGAAGCTGATTCGTTTAAAACGCATACACTCGGTCGCTTTTATTTCGCAAAGTATCTTATTACGTGCATGTGGGATTTTACTGTACATACACTGAGTTTAGAGTCGGACAGAATATCTTGGTAAATCCGCACATTATCTTGACCGTAAATGCATCTCTCTATACCAGGTGAATATTAATTTCTGTCAAACAAAAATCTTTTTGAATTTCAGTTAATTTTCGCTTAGTCAACATGTTCCTCAACCGTAACTGAAACTGTCCATTTAAACATATACAGTATTATCAGTCATCCTCTCAGAAAACTTAATAGATCCATCGCTTCCCATGAATTCTTGGCTATTCGATCTGATATAATTTTAGAAACCGAAAACTCACACCTGTGAAAACATTTCTTATAAGCCTTCTAATATCTTTCTACAACCAAACCAAAAACCTTCATCTAAATCATCTTTGTAATTTATTTGAGACAAGCGCCATCTGCGTAGAGCCCCGCGCGGTCTGTTTTCACATCGAAACATAACAGATAGTCAGACGCCAAAGTGAAACTCTAAGGGCATTTTTTAAACGCACCAAAAAGAATAAAATTAATTTTATTGATTGTGCCTGCCGAAATCGAATATTGCATTTTTTCATATTTTAAAATGCAACATTATGATCTAAGTAACCGTTAACCAAAAATATTTTGTAATATATAACTTTTGGACTCTTGCATTTCCAGGTGGAAAACAGCCAGGATTGCCGAGTGTGGCAGAAACCTTGGAAAAAACTGACTATTGTGCGACTTGCAATTCGGGAATGTTGTGTTGCGATAATCAGTAATTTTTTATTCAGTGTATATACAAAAGTGAAAATGTGAACCAAAGAACGAACGGTTCGTGTGTAGTGTTTTTTTTTCTGTGCCTTCGGAGAGACTGCAAGTCTCATCGGAGGTCGTGCGTCGACGCTAGGGGACCGCTGCTGAGCGTCCAACGGATTCGCCGATGGAATGAATTTTCCCTAAGGTCAGTAATTAATCGACGCAGATGGCACTTCCACCGATGGACGACGGACGATGCTCCGGCCCCAGCGAAGGGTAGAAGAAAATTTCCGTACCACTAACATTTACTAACTAACGCTTTCACTAACTTAAGAGTAGCATTAGTGTAAGGCCGACGCAACAGAACATCTGTATGCGTCAGTCACATTCGTATTTCCTGTTTTCTAGGGGCGAATTGTTTTCATCTTAGGCACGTTAGGAAATAATGTTTAGGGAATCTTAAACGCATAATTCTGATTTTGTTCTTGTTAGTTGGTTAGTTTTAACACACTAATAACTAACACCTGTGCATGTTATATTCATCATTTCTCATCCAATGTTATTTTTTCGTTTCACAGCGCAAATGGGAGCCCATTGCCAAGATAACCGCATAGCTATGCATAAGGAGAAAGGTAATTATATTTTTGCTAGTGGAAACCCGTCAGAAATGACGGGAAGACAAATCTTGATCGAATGAAAAAATCACTTTAACAGCTCTTTAGTCACCACAGTCTTGGTGAATGTTTTTTCATTCATCAAAATCTTTCCTTGATAATTGGTGTCTTGTACAAAGACTTTCACATTTTTATAATTTCTTGCTCTTGTGAGGGCCTCGAAGAGTTGCTACCATGTCCAAATACATACTCAGGCAATTAAACACCAACATGATCAAATGTTTGACCCTAAACTTTATTAACTGCCATTACAAAAGCCAAAATGACTGGAAATTGGCGTCTTCGCTTTGTGAAAGGTAAACTACTGTCACTTGCTATGAAAATAATCCGTGGCATAAACACTCCTTCTTCTTTGTCACTTCCCGTAATAATTTCTGCTTCGATGAAGTTGTTTTGTAATTTTTTTTACAACCAATCGGGTAGCATTAAGAGGTCCTTTTTTTGGATCTAAATTCCTAACTAACATGATGAATGCTCCAACTTTGAGACAAAGATGATGTTGTGGCATACCGGGTGGGCATTGCTGTTTCAGAAATTCGACTGGAAAATCAATTTGATCGTTCGGATCGTCAGTTGACATGGTGTCAATGCTGCGATATTCTTTCATTTCACCGTCTATTAAATTCGAAATTTTGAAGTTGAGTTCAGTCGCTGTGACATTTTTGGGCGTTAAAATAACTTTTTTCGACACACGCGTGATCTCTTCATCTGTGTTGGTTGCAATATGAACACCGTAAATTGATGAAATTAGATTGTTGTTTTCAGTCATAGCTTCAGGTAATTCAATGAGATCTGGATCAAGTTCCTGAAGCTCATTTGTTAGCGTAACATTACCCAACTGAAACACCCATTCGTTAAAATAATCCTGACCAGCTGTACGCATGTTGGTAATTAAGCTGCGTTGGCGAACAAATGTCCATAACGGTGAAACGTAAACTTTCTTTTGTTTGTTTATTTTCTTTGTTTCTATGGAACGTAGGGATATTTAATATTTGGGATATTTAATATTTAAATGTAAACTTTCAGAAAATTAAGTTAGTATTAGAATACAACAATATTTAATATTTAAATGTAAACTTTATTTTGTTTGTTTCTATGACACGAAGGTTAACAAAATTGTTAAATCAATCACAAAGGAAATTAGGATACTTTTCTATTAACGGGGAGCCCAAATTAAAATCATTTAAACAATATTAAATTATTAAAGAAAGGTACTGTTGCTAACCCATGACTGATTGGCCGGTCTCTACATTTACAAACCCAATCTCCGGACAACGTGGAGGGTTTCTTTGGTTCCGGGCGAGACGAAGGGCGCGGTAGCGCCCGGAGACGACTACCCATTACAACAAAGCGAGCCGAAGGCTGGTCAATATATCCTTTCAATGTTATATCCTATTTACTGTTGTGCGTCAAATTGAGAGGATATATCGACGAGCCTTCGGCTCGCTTTGTTGTAATGGGTAGTCGTCTCCGGGCGCTACCGCGCCCTTCGTCTCGCTCGGAACCAAAGAAACCCTCCACGTTGTCCGGAGATTGGGTTTGTAAATGTAGAGACCGGCCAATCAGTCATGGGTTAGCAACCGTCAAACGAGATATAATAAATGACCTTATTTAAGTCATTGTTGCATTTGTAAATAACTACAAAACATAAACATTAACAATAAGCGTAGAGAATTTGGGCTCCCCGTTGATAGAAAAGTACCGAAATTAGTAGTATTAGATTGATGCGTTTTCGTGTATTCTATACCAAATTTTCATTACAAAATTAAACGAGTTGTATTGTGTGCTGTTTTCCAGCAATCCTTTGAAGTGGCGTAGCTGCGAATGTTCACGACTTTTTCATCTACTTGAGGCTGAAGCGTTTCCTATAGTGGACTGTCTGCAAGCAGGTGAGACTTTCATATGTTTATTTGAATTTTATCTTAATTTAGGGAATTCTCGGAATTCCTTCCTGACGAGAGAATGCCAAAAAATAGGACGTCCGAAAAAAATGAGGGCGTATGGTATAGTACTAATAATGCCACACAATATTTATATGTATGTCGAAAACTATTTTTATTTTCTATATCATTCAATTATGTTAATTTGGATTGATTTTCTTTAAACTTTTTAGTGCATGAGTTGGCGTTTTTACAAAAACTAACTTCTATTACATTTTATTTTTCCTCTTGTAGTCAAAGGTTTAAAATTTAGCTTTCGCAGAAATTGTCTTCAAAGGATTTATAAATGTTCAGTGATTTTAATCTCTTTATGTGACTTCATTAACAAATATCAATGAATGATTGAATATTTCTTTATTTTCCTCGTATTATTTATCGTGCCCAAGGAATTGCTTACACTTAAAAAACTATGAGTAAATTTCTTGAATATGCGAACAGACGATGATACGAGCTTATAATCCCAGTCGATCATAAGAAATTACACCAAACTAGCGTAATTTGCAGTTGAATTTCAACGGGTTTAGTTCATCTAACATAAGACTTCGACATGTAACATCGCAAGAATAAAATAGTACAGTTTTAACCGTCGAATAAAGTAAAAACGAAGAAAATCGGTCCATATTTAGGCATTTTGATGAAAAATCGAAAATTACATGTAAACTTATGGGTAAATAATTATTGAATTACGTACCCCCCTCCCAAGTTTTTAAATCGCCATATAGCCTATGTTACCCGCAAGGGTAAAATTATATACCTATGCGAACTTTCGTGACGATATTTTCCAAGGTGTGAAAATCGAAATTTGTGGAAAATCTACATCTAATTATTTAAGTTACTTAAATCGTTTTAAAAACAGTTTACTTTGAAGAACTCTACGCCCAGGGCCTATGGGTACAAGAATTGCATCGCACCCGGGCGACAACATATTAGGGGCGGCAATTCACGAGCGGGAGCAAGAATATATCTTAATTGTGTGTTTTTACAAACAAACATACAAACGTCCTTTACATTCCGCTGTGTTTGTAAACTCGTGATAGACCGCCTTCTAAAATGAAGTACTTTTACGTAATATATCTAGACGATTCGTATGCGAGAAATTTTGCGCAATGTGTTTTGCACAATTTATTTCTTAAATTAAATACAACTTTTAATCTAAAAATCGAAAAATAATCTGGGCCAGGGTGATTTTATAAGTAGGTACGTAAGGGGCGGCATAAGCTGCTTGCACCCGGGCGGCAAATATGGCCGGCGCCGGCCTGTCTACGCCACACGAAAATAATATTAAAACCGTTTATCTATATTATAAAAGGCGTGGGATTCTCTCTATCTTTCTTGTTTGTTTGTTTTCTTGTCTACACACTTTTGCTGCCACTCTTTAGACGCGATTTAAAATAATTTCCGATTCGGTACGAGCTTGAAATTTGATAGGAATGCATGAAACGCGTATTAAAATGCAGTGACGAAAAAAAATCCCGAACAAACACCCGGATTCGACTCCAGGAGATAATTCCTGTTTCCCGTAAGATAACACGTAAAATGTAATCTTTCGACGTGCAGGCTTTCACTCTTTTGCAAATTAAAATTAGAAAAAATTAACCTGCAGTCTCCCTAAGTGGATTATTTTAGAGAAGAATGTACAAGGTTTCTTATTCTTATCATCCTTGCATTCGAAATCTCCACCACTATGTTTTATTAAGTCTGTCTGTCGTCTGTCTGTTCGTTTGTGCACGTCCACATTTCTCTACCGATTCCGACCGAATTTGGTACGATTGTAGGGGGCACCAAGGGGAAGGTTAATGCGGGGTTTAAGTGTCTGCCCATCCGTTTGATTCAAAATAGCGGCCAATTGTCTGTCTCTTCCTTTATGCACGCTCACATTTCTCATGCGTCCGTTTGTTTCAAAATTGCGGCCAATTTTCTGTCTGTTCCTTTATGCACACCTACAATCAACCGATTCCAACCAAATTTGGCATGATTGTAGCGGACAAAAAGGGGAATTTCAACGCGGGGTTTAAGAGTCTTCCCGTTGGATTCAAAATGGCGACCAATTGTATATCTCTTCCTTTATGCACGCCCACATCTATCAACCGATTCCGACCAAATTTGGCACGATTATAGCAAGAGGAAGGTCAGCGCGGAATTTCGTTTACGCCTGCCTGTTTGATTCAAAACGGCGGCCGATTTAAACATTAAACTACGCGTATTTTACAGAGCCCTTCCATTGATTTGAATCAAGTTTGGTAGGATTGTGGAGGGCTCCCAGGAATAATTCATACGCGGTTTTTGTTTCTCTCTGCCCGTTTTATTCAAAACGGCGGTCGATTGAATTCTCAAATACCATGTATCATCTAGAATTACTATCGAATTTCAACAAAATTTCCCCGGGTAACGCCGGGTATTTCTGGTAGTTACTCATATTTAATTATTATGCGACAAATTTTGATCATATACCGCACTTTTATCGGTACGTTTCCTGGACAACGAATATCATTGTTGGGACTCGAGATTCCTATTATTGCCTCAATATTCATACGTATTACGATATAAATACGTATATGTATCGAGCGAGATGGAGGGAGGGAGGCAGTGGGATACGGCAGTATAATGCATTGGACTCTGAACTTCGGCGACAGTAGGAGTTGTCATGTTAACTTATAATTGGTATTGTCATAAAATTGATTAAATCACGTATTTTTCTGATTCTATTCGCATTTTTACGCTAATTCGATCAGGATTCGGATACTGTCTTCAATAAAAATAAACTAAGTTCTTTCCTGCATAGAAACATCCAAGTCTCAAGATCGTAACATGTTTGTAGGTAATTTTAAAATTCAAATGAAAAATAAGCTGTACTCGTACCTAGGTTATTCAAATGGAGAAAATGAAAAAAGTAAATATTTTTAAAAATATGACGGTAAATCAAATCGATATAAAAATCTTACTACACCACTTAACTGTTTATTTCGATTAATATGACACCTTCCACTTGTTTCTACGTACTGTAATTTCTGAGTTATAAGAAACATACAAACACTTTTCTTTATAGATGTCTATCTATAAAAACTGATAAAATCACGTGTTTTTATGATTCTCAACGAATTTTTACGCTAATTCTATCAAAATTCGGATTCTGTCTTCCGTAAAAATAAGATTTATTCGTTCCTGCATAGAAATATTTGTCTCACGTCTGTATCATGTTTCTAAGTAATTTTAAAATTCAAATGAAAATAAGCTGCACTCATCTCCATGTTATTCAAATGGAGAAAATAAAAAAAAGAAAATATTTTTTTAAATTATAAAGATCAATCAAATTTGGTTTAAAAACCAAACTACACCACTTAATGAAAAATACTCCTATGATTCTGTTGAACCTATCAGCGGCGCAGTTGGCAGGCACTCAGTTAAGTTAAGAGCTTTGAGTGAAATTTGGAAGGTGATTTTCGGCGGTTTCAGAGAGTAGTTACTAATAAGTAATTTCAAATAAATTTCATAACAAAGCATTCTTGCTAGTATTACTATTTGTTTCCTCGAACAAATTACACACATGCGCGTTGTTTTCAGTCGACTTTGGACTGACGTATTTGGTTTTGTAAAAAAAATGAAGAACGTGCTGTGTTATATGTTCCGAAGCAATCGTTCGTAGAATGTCTAAAGTGAAATGGTATTTTGAGAGAAACCTTCATAACATGATTTTTCAGTTTTTTATGTGTTGGAATTAACAAAATTCCATCCCGATGTAAAAACTTTTAATACATTTTACCCTTCCTAACGGGCATTATTAGAATTAATTAAAAGAATAACGGCTTATGAATTAAAGCTATTACACATTACTGATTAACGATTAAATACAAATACTTAAAGGACGGAGAAAGTCATGTATTAGCCACTTCAGATACGTCGGCATCGGCATCCCCGTAAATTAGGTATGCACTGATCATGCTTGTCCTGCTGCCGGATATATTTACGTGATGAAAAGCAGTGAATTTAACACTTAACGCAGTCAAAGTAAGAGAAAAACCTGCGATATTTCTTACTATGTGTCACTGAAAAATTTTTATTCGTGATGGACCCCGCGCAAACACTTTGCACCGGGCCCCGCGATTTACCAAGCCGGCCCTGTCTAAAGGCCCACTAACCCTTTCAGATCGATTATACATGATAACGCACATCTTTTTTTGCTAGCCATTTTTCGAATTTAGTTGCGTTTGTTTGGCACTTTTGTCGCTAGCGTATTCTTGTTTTTTTGTATTAAAACTTCTTCTGTTTATAAGTTCTGGTGCGGAAGGCACATGAGCATGTACAATCTGAAAAATATAAACAAATTTACAAAAATTAACGAAATTCATCTATATATTCATGTACGATTCGACTTAATACAGAAATAATCGTCACTCGAAAAAAAAATTATTAAAGAAATCGGGACTGGAGGTGTTAAACTTGTCATTAATTTATTTAATGGAACGTTTCATATAAATCTATCATTTAAAAATATTTGTGTACCTTGTCATACGGTGAGTAAGATACATCGAATCTGTCATTAATTTTAAGTAATCCCTTAACAAGAAGGCGAAATATATGAAAGGGAAATCAAGCTTTGATTCGATTAATCCCTCTCGCCACATCAGTTTCACTCGCTTTGAAGCGCTAAACGATTCAGGTAGGTAATTTATTCCCATAACCCGCCATATGAACGTTGTTTTGATTTAATAACGTGCAAATCAGAGATGTTCGTAGACGCAATTGAAATCCAATCTGCGGAGATGTTGCAGCACTGTAATTGCCTTTTAATCTTTAGCATGGATAAATAATTTGCAGAAAGCATTTCAATGCTTAACTGAATACGAAACAGCTGGTGAAAATTTTAACATCCACCGTAATTTCCTGTGTAAGGAAAATAGACAAGCGCTTTGAAAATTCAATATGCCGTATATTGCATCAGTATTTCAAAGCGTTTACTCGAACTGTACTCTTAAAGAAAAGTTTTAAAAATATATTCTGCACTTGGATCGTATGATTTAGAGGCAAATTTATGCTTTCAATTCGGTGTGTTTTTACTTCCCCCATATACGTACGTAGTATAGAGAAAGTATTGTTTTCATGAAAAAAATCGACTTCGAGATATCAACGAAGATACATGTTTTGAGGTCCCTAGAACACGTTCAGACTATTTTCGGAATGATGTCTGTGTATGTGATTGTGGGGGCTCTAACTCTAAAAGTTCTTGCCATATTGTTACCAAATTTCAAATATAACGCACTGGTATGAGTATGAAGAGCTGAGTAGTTTTTAGACAATACTGGTTAACCGAAATTTGAGGTTTATTCGAAACCCGATTCGGTTTTGGCGAAATATCTCCGTTAAAACATCATTATTGTATAAAAAATTTGATGCAAAGGTTATAGAGAATGTAATTTCCTACAACTTTCATATGAAATAATTTTCCATAGCAGTTATTATTTAGGAATTATTTATAAATAATCGGCTTCCGTCAATTATCTCCTTAAAAACGTCGTTATTGGTAATCTTCGTGAGGACCAAAGTTGTAGAGAATGATATTTCTTCCAAGTTTTGTTTGAAACAAATTTTCGTAGAACTATCCATTTCGGAGATATTTTGCTTATTCGTAAATTTCCAGTATATAGCGCCGCCACCATGTCGCGGTGAATTCTGTAAACATATTAAAAATATAATTTACGGCAATAAGGACTAATGTATTCTTTTACGATACGAAATAATAATTTTGCCTTATAATGCTATTCATAATAATTTAAATATCTATACCACAAATATGGAGAAAGTAATGTGTTGACCACATCAGATTTTTTCAGTATAAAAATGTCGAAATCAAAGGTACAATTTAATAACAGAAACTAAAGTCAGTGTAAACCCTAGAAGAAATGCATTGAATTATTTACCTTAGTAAAGTAGTGATTGAGGTATTATGAAAATTTCTGAATGCAGTTTCACTATTATGAATACATATCATGTAAATGTTTCTATATCTCATAAACTAAGTTGTACTCTTTATAAACATTTCGTCCATATTAAAACCATTCTTTTCCTTTCTATAATTCTTGATTTGAAATTCTAATTGTCATCAGGAAATGAAACAAATCCATTGATAAAAGAGAACGGAAAATTTTTAATAGTCATTTCGCTTATTGTTGTATGCAAATCATCTTTTAGCATGGAATATTAACTTTCGGTACCATCGCCATTAGCGAATAACTGCTGTTGTTTTGCACAGAAACTTACCGAATTCCGAAAACTCTTACCTTTGTTTATTTTTATTTAAGACTTAAGAGAACTACTTCACTTCATTCTGCAATTTTACTTTTATTGTAGGCTATAATTTTCGCATAACGAAGCGCAGTTGATTATCAAATATAAGGAAAAAATCTTCCATCTCTAGAAATCGCTCTTTGTTGGCATTTATGAATAAAACGCTTATCTCCGGAAAACGATTTGAGTTCTGAGCGCAGAATGATATTCCGCCGGGAGCTCATCCATGCGAAATGGAATTTCGTATTCAATTCCTTTTAATTACTTTGAATTGCCGCGTCAGCACGTTTTTTCCGAATAATTATATCCTAACCACATAAAATTGTTCCAAATCGTCTTCTTAAGTATAATTGATAAGCGATTTAGTAAGGGCATGGGAATCTGTGGTGGCTCACGTACTGGACTTTTACCAATGTTAAATATATCAAAATCATAGCGTTACGAATGTGATCTCATTTCTTCGTATTTGCCAGTTAAATTAGTAAAGTATGTCATCATTCACTAGATAATCATCGGGATAATTTTGTGACTGGAAACAATAAATAACTGCCTTAGATATGAAATTATTTTTCAAGTCCTTGTTCTTGTTTATATCTTTGTTGTTAAGTTATGGGAGAACATAGGAAAATGTAAAAAAAATCGGCAATAAATTTATTTGAAATTACTACACTATCGAATTCTGAACGTCAAAACGAAATAATAATGGAACCTCTCCCGCTTTTCAGACAGATATGAAAACCAACGGATTTGGATATAAAACTCGTTTTCGAAAATATTAAATTTCTTGGCGCTGAATGCTGTGAGATATTCATAGAGATGCTAAGAAGTAGATGAGGAGCAGCGATTGTGTTAATTTGTTGCCATGCGTGTCAAATTTTCGTAAACACAGGGTGCTCAGACTAGGAACCAAAATTATTTTTATTTTTAGGCGCGTTTCGCTTCCAGCGTGAGCGCCTATTGTCGTCGGTGTGTCCGTCTTGTCTGTCCGTCCGTCCGTCCGCGTGTTCGTTCTAGGCTTCTACAGAACGGATTTTCATTAAATTTGATATTAAGGACTTAGTCAAATATAATAAGAAAATCGCAAAAATTATTCACGTAAGCCAATCAGGGATAGCATTTTACTGGTGACAAAAAATGAAATTTTCGTCATATTTCGTAAAGTATTAGTGATATCAAAATATCTTTCAGATAAAAATTGTAGAACTAGTAAAGAAGAGTATTTCCTTTACTATACATTTTTATCGTAGGAGTAGCCGTTATCGATAAAATTAAACAAAAATGTCTTAATTCGAGTTGAACTTTCTTGCATGGTTACTTCTTCATTGTTGCCAACATTAACAATCTCACAAACAAACGTTTAATTTCCTTACGTGTGCATGCAATATTTTTAAATAGGAAGAAAATGGATTATTTATGATGAAGAAAAGAACTTTAAAACGCAATTTCCCTTACGTACAGGTGTATAATTTCTTTCTAATATTCCATTGCACGAAACGCCCATTTGTGATACGTTGCACACTTTCCCAACTTGTTCTGTTTCTGTGACTGTTTGCAACTTCATTTGTTGTTTTCTCCCTCAATCGGCACGATGACATGATCGCATTGCTATAAATTAATTATTTAATTTTTTATTTCGGTGACTGATGAAAACTTTATAGTAAACAGTTCTGGGTTATGAGGATAATTAACGTTCCTAAGGAAGAGCGACTTGGTTTCTCATATATGTAGTATGAAGAGAAACTATTGTAATTGCGAAAAAGTTCAATCCAGAGATTTTGATGAAAATATACGTTTTAAGTGTATACATGACTACGAAAAAGTGGTTTTCGCCATGCCGTCTGTCTGTATGCGGCTCTAGATAATAAACGTACTTGGGCATTTTATCACACGGAATAGAAACTCGAAAGAAATGGTTGAAATTGCACAATAATTAAGGGCAGTTTATTCCAGGCAACTTTATTTCATAAAGATGTACAGTTTTCATTGCCTACTCAATAAGTTGGCGAATGAAATACCACTATAATTGAAGTCCTGAGGTCTTTATCTTTTTTCGTTTGAGTACTATCTCCTGCTTGACCTTTATGCCTAACGGCCTATGACCCTCTTCTTCGATATTCTGTCATTACTGGCACGTTCAAAATCCATGCCCGTCACGAATCCTCTTTCATGACCTGTCCTCCGAAGCCTCATTTGTTAGCTGGTAATTACTAATCTTTAAATATTACAAGATCGCCATTCCTCTTTTCCTCTTCTGCCTTTAATCCATCCCTCTAGTCTCTTCAGAAACATTTTCTTCTTAATAAGTTTTAATCAGTTTTCCTTATTCGTTTGTACTTCATCGCATCTCTTCATTTCTTATTTTGTTTGTCCAATTTATTCTGTGCATCTTTCTCCATATTCATGTTTAAAATATTTTTCAATTTTTTCTTTTCATATTAAGCTATTTAAAAGTTTTGCGTATCAAAAAATGTAATAAATTTTGAATTTTAATGCAGATATACGATTGAGCGTAGCTATAGATTCATCCAAATTAGTTTTAAAATCAAATTACCTGCCGGTAATTAAGCTTAAATGATTCGGAACGTATTTCACGGAAATCCGTTGAAATCGAATATATGAAGCTAACAGCATTGACCAAAAATTGTATTTATTGCCATGTTTTATCATTTGATTCAGCTTTTTTTTTTTTTTTTATAGAAATGGGATTTGGCTAAAATTATCTCTTTGTCTGCGGAAGTATACAAGGTTATTAATGACATGGATGAGAAATAAAGAACGAACCAGGAATTGGGTGATGATAACCCTATATATGAGGGCGAGTCAATGAATAAGGTGAATTTAAGTATACCATCAACACAGTTCATTCCAAAAACATGCACATACACTATTTTTCAATGTAATCACCTCCTCTCTCGACACATTTAGTCCAGCGACTGACAAGCGTATAATTTTGTAAGTGCCCGTCCGTCTGTACACCTTCCCCCCCGTATCTCAAAAGCCGTTTGTCGTAGAGATGTGCAGTAAACTGCGTTTTGTTTCTACAAGATAGGAGGCCCCTAGAAACTATTCTCATTTTCATAAAATCCCGGGTTCGAATCTAGGAGATCTCCTCATTTAAAACCAAAGCCATCCGAAGGCTCGCCAATATGATTCCGAAATTTCCGTCTAATAAACAAAACAAAAGAATAGTAAAAAGTTTTAGGCGTTCGGTAAGCTTGGGGATCACAATAGTGAACCTGATCCAACTTCTTTTACACATTTCTTAATTTTTTTATAAATTAATTGAAAAAGTAACCTCGCAAACATTGCGCAGGTTCAGTGAGTATTTTTAAAAAGGAAACTGCGGACTGCGGACATTCTTAAGAAGGCGAAATAGTTTTTGGATGAGGATTTATATCCACATAATATTATTACTATTTCAGATTAAAGGAAATTCAGACAAATTATCGTGTCATTGATGAAATTTCGAGTCATTTATTCTGTAAAGAGATATATCTTATGAATAACAGTGCACAGGGGCGTAACTTGGAAGGTGGGAGCGTGGGACGCCAGAGAATGATGCTTATAAAATTCTTACTAAACTATATGAACAAAAAATCACAAAACATTCACGAAATTCTATAACATATATTGACCGAGACCTTTTTGACGAAGTTCTTTCGCTATTAACACTGTTTTTAGATTGAAAACTGTATGTTCATATGGAACTATTGGATTTAATAATGATTAAATGCAGACTGGCATTAATATATTGCAATATACGTGCAGCAGTTATAATATATTTGACATTGCCGATAACGGTGTCCTCAAATGAAAGCTGTTTTCATAATAAAAGGTAATAAAAACCTACTTATGCGCTTGTATGCCCAGAAATAAACTGAACTATATTCACTTATTTCAGCAGAAAACTCAGAAGCCTACTAAATGAAAACTGACAAGTTAATAGAGAAATTTTCACAATTAAAATGTCATATAAAATCATAAATTTAAATCACATAAGAATAATATTACAACGATTTTTACGTACGTTGGAGCCATAAAAATATTAATTGCGTATGGGTTCCAAAATCGTACCCACGCCCTTATCAGTCCATTTAAAACTTTATTAGGGCTGTGTTCTCAATTCAACTTATGCTGAATTAATACTTTCGAACTACAAAAACTCCGACTCACAGTCAGTTCCAATTCCTATTGTGGCAATAATATTACCACCTTAACGGAATGCATGTTTTTCTATTATTTCTATTATTTTTTCCATGGTTAACAAGCACGAATTTTCGAAAAACTCCAAATTTTAACGTAATTTTGAGGAATAAGTGATTGACTTTTCAATTGATTCTTGGAATAAAATTCGTGAAAGCGGGGAATACATGAACTGCATGTCAAATGAGAGTTTTTGTTACTTTCTGCGCTTCAGGTTGGACGAGTAGCAAAAAGAGCAGGCACACGAGGGCTGGCCATGACAGAGAGAGAGAGGCGCCTGACGCGGCCTTAACACACAAGGCGTGTGGGCAGGACTCTTCACCCGTAAGTTTAAATCGTGCGGACGATATTCATTGGCATGCGATCACGAATATTTATCCAGGATGGCGTTCAAACGTGCAACATCTTGCCACTGCTCTAACTCAATGTTCATACACAGTAATTTTGTTGCGATAGCTCTTTCAGTTTGGTGGATTGCCTATGCAAATGGATAAAAAGCGACGTACGTAAAATATAATCGTGAATAGACAGGTTTTTTTTTTAAAGCTCCATTATAAAGTTAGTTATCGAAGTCGCCTTAAAAATCCATTCAAACAGGGAAGGAAGTATATGCATACTTACTTTTGGACTCAGAAAGACATTTTATTGGGCGATCCATATATATACTCGTGTGTGTATATATATGTGTATATATATATATATATATATAAAATATATCATAAATATTATTATAATTAATGATAAGCATCGTGATCCTTGCAATGGATAAATAACTTCATACGTTATGAAAACGATTGAAGATGTCGTAGCTTTACGTTAACTTAATATTATAAAATTTAATTTTTGAAGATGTAACAACTTAGTCTAAAAATTCTACTAATTACACACACTTTTAGAGTTATAATCAAAAGTGCGGTCTTACGATTCTAAGTACACATATTTGGAATAGTTTTTGTACTGCTACATTACATTTTTAATAAACAAATTTAAAATTAATTATAACAAATATAAGATACATTGGATGCCGTCCATATATATTAACAGTTAATTAATTTTCTCTCTCTCTATTTCGAAATCTTTCAGTTTCCTATGCAATATGAGCTACAGTGTTGTCATTAGCCCTGGTATGTACGTAGTTGCATGATTAAGTAGTCTGCGACATATTCTTAGAAAATATTTATCTATACAAAAATACTTTGAAAATAGATGATACCCATTTTATCAGCAACCTCTAGTGACTGACCAATTGTTTATGTCAAACTTAACGAAGCTATTGTGTTGCATACGTAGGCATACTTCACGCTCACCCGTTTATACATTCTCATACGAAGTTTCGAGCAAGTATTGTTACCGCGAAAAAATTCGACCTCGAGATTTTTACCGAAATACACGTTTTAGGTGTCGCTGAATCCGAAAAAGTGGTTTTTGCAATGCCGTCTGTTTGTTTGTTACTGGCTCTGGAGCCTAGACGGTAGAGCGAATAAGAATGAAATCTCGTACTTAATATGCATTTTATCATACTGATCAGAGTATACGTAGAAATGGTTGACATTGCTCAATAATTAAGAGTAGTTTATTCTGCGCATTTTTAACAACAATTCGATTTTCTCAAAAACGGCTCTAACGATTTTGATCAAATTTCGTACGGTTACTTATGTTTACGTCTTCAATAATACTGTATAGTTCATATTTCTCAAAAACTGAATATAAGGCTAGTTTATTCTAGGAAACTTTAACAATAATTTGATTTTCTCAGAAACGGCTAGAACGATTTTGATCAAATTTCGTACAGTTACTTGAGTATACGTCTGAAATAATACTACATATATCAATTTTCTCAATGAATGAATTTTAACAAAAATTTGATTTTCCAAAAACCGGCTCATACGATTTTCATTTTCTAAAGCTAACTAAACGAAGCATTAGTATATGAGAAAGTTTTTGCAATGTATGTTATACCGATGTTTTCCGAAGGAAAGCCATCCATGACATTCATATTATCATTATTTTGTACTAAATGAGCGATGAAAAAGCGTATACTATCAATTACATTTATTTCCACAGTTCATCTCTGAAGTTATTAGTTGAAAGTTAATGAAAAATGTTACTCATATTTTTCAAAACCAGCAAAAGTTTACGGAACCGTAAGGTTTTGAATGATATTCCTTTTACGATTCTTACAAATGTCCACCTTGATGACTCACAGGTAGGGTGTCCAGAGGCCGAGGGTGCAAAACAGGGACATTTCCTATTTAGAGGATGAAAAATCCGGGACAACTGGGACATAATCGGGAAATTACCGGGACATAACCTGGACAAATGCATTTTTAGTCATTTTCGGTAGTTCGAGGTATTAAAATATCGTTTTAATGTATTTTTTGATTCTGTTACTCTATTAATAAGAAAATAGGATGAGTTTAAACTTTTTTCTATTATAAGGTTTTGCAATTTTTATTTATACACTTAAAATTAAATACATAACATATTGTATTTTACACGTAAGGAAATTGAAATCATGATCTAACAGATTGTTCAGAATGAGTGGTTACGACATAAAAAATAATAATTATTGATAAGAATGGAACATACAAATTGCTCATGAATTGTGATTTATAGCAGTGTGTTTCAACCATCGGTCCGCGAAACTTTGGTGGAAAGTTTAAGATAAATTTATTCTTATTTTGACAGTTATTTGTTTAAAAAGTTATGTGACTTTATTTTATTCTTATCTTTTAATAAAATTTCATTGAAGAAAACAAATAAAAATTATGTAGTTTGCTAAATTTTACCGGTCCTTGGTTGAACGTTCACAACATTTACCGGTCCACGGCAGATTTTCGGTTGAGAAGCACTGATTTATAGAGTACTAGAAGAATTTCCCGTTGAATTTCAACGGATTTAGTGAAGTTGCTACAGCACAACATACAAACTCTTTAAAATATATAGTAGATACTTTTTAAATTAAAATTAGTTTTCTTAACAATTAATCATATTTGCTTGTAACAATCCGTTTCCGAGCCTATTGCATTCAAATATAACGATAATTTTATTTTCTATCATATTACTTTCGCCAAATCCAGCTTCATTTATTGTGTAATTATGCATCGCTGAAACATTTACTTTTGTCTTGATAGCAAGAAACCCGTGAAAAAGCAACGTACGGTTGTCCTTGATTGAACACTGACTCCGGTAAATGTACACCAGATACGTGAGCTTATTTACGTTAATAAAAATTATAATTTAAAATATAATGATTTTACTTACAAAAAATGTAAGATTCCAGTATTCAATACATGAAGGAAGGTTCAATTACTTTCATCAATTGTTATAAACGCTTCCTGAATAATAATCAGTATCTATTTACGTTGCTATCCATAAACATCGATTGTTTCGTTGCTTAAACAAAAGTGCGAAGCGAATAATGCTAAACTTTCGTCTATTTGTGAGCTTCATTGAAGCTAATTGAATCGGAGGTCACAATGACGGCAGCCTTGGTTACGCCCGGAAAGAGTACGAAAAATCCACAAAATTTCGAAACAAATTGCGTATTTCTGAAAACTTCGACCGTGTAACATGTAAGCTTCGCAGGAATAAGATAGTGTAGAGGTTTATTCGTCGAACGAAGCAAAAATGAAAAAAATCTGTCCATATTTAGGTATTTTAATGCTTGAAGGAAGAATACCTTGCAAGTCAAGAAATGCATTCATACGTGTTATCTTATGGAAAAATCTTAATCCCCTATATTGGCAGCACTGATTAATCCTGGTTGACCAATCCTTGACCATTAACTAAGTTAGGATGAAAGGAAGAATCCTACCAAATTTGGTTATTCTAGCTTTTATCGTTTAGGAGGAGTTCCATGAACAAACACATAAATAGACAAACACACGCTTTAAAATATATTATAATAGATTACCCATTAAAACATCCTAATTGTTATCGCATACCATAATTTCAAATTTAAAAAGTTGTAGTGTATAAATCGCATTAACATAAAAATATTGATCACTATTATAAACTCAAAATTACAAGTGATATTTGAATTTTCAGTCAATGAGCATGAAAAAGCACTATTATCACTAAACAAAAATCAATTTAAAGTTACTTGAACGAATGAGATATCAAAAATTAAAATCTTTATTACAAAATCAACAAAAAATCAAATACTAGGTACATACATATATGAACCATTATCACCTAAGAAAACATTCATCATTAAATGAAGAATAATTAATTAATGAGTTATGAATTTTTAAAACAAAAATTCCATTTATCAAACGATAATCTTCAAATTTAATTTTGCATTTATATTTGACTGACCCTTGCGCTGCTTTTAATATTTCTTCGTTTTCTTTTATGGAATTCATAAATCTTCACAACTAAGACCTTTTAAATTAAAGACACATATGAGTATTGGGTTAACTGTACTGATTTCTAATATGTTCCGTTCATCAGTCTATTGAGCGTCTAATAAAAAAAAATTCTTTTGTAGCCTGCATTGTGACTCGGATTTGCAAATAGATATGAACAAATTCTAATGAATTCACCTTTTTGCGCGATAAATTCCATTTTCATAAAGATGGTCATCCACTTCTCGTTGAAATTCATCGTTTTCCAATTTTCACTGTTTTCAATTTCATTGCTAATCACTTCATTTAAAAATACAAATTGTTCGTACAGAATATTTTCCGTAAATTTATTTCCATTTCTTTCAAGCGATACGCAAGAATATGCAGCATCATCCTACTTTGGAATAAATTTTTTAAAAATGTTCAGTCCAATTTATTAAATATTCCCTTGCTGTTGAATAAAATTCGATGACTTCGCTGCTAAATTTATGTTTCTTCATCTTTACATAGTTGTAATATTTTTTTAGTTTTAATAGGCAAAAATTTATCAGATATTCTACTAGCAATCATTTCAATTGTTTCTTCAACAATGTTTTTACCTCTATAATAGTGATGTTTGTTTTCTCAATCTTTAATATCTGGCCATTCATGAATTGCAAGAAGTACGGTACACAAATATGCTTCTCCCAAAGCATTAATTAAAAAATTCAAAATCAAATTAATAGCCTTTTCATCAGACATGAAATAATATTTTAAGCCTTCAAAAAATTTTAAAATTCATTCAATTGCAGTACTTAGTGATAACCAACGAGTTTTCAAATGAGATATCAACTTACTGTATTCTACATCAACAAAATCACAGAACTCCTTTAAACGTTCCGTTCGAAAGGCGAACGTGTGAAAATAAGAAAACACGCAATTAATTAATAAGAAAACGTGTGCATTGGAAATCTCGATCATTGAAAACAAGTACGGAAAATTTTTCGGGACACCGGGACAGACGACTAAAATCCGGGATAAATCCTTGAAAACCGGGACGTATGGACACCCTACTCGCAGGCGGTGATTCTCAATTATGCTCCATTAATCTCCATTCAGTAACCCCAGCGCGAAAGTTAACCGTCCCTCGTCCCCACCTTGCCTTTCCCACATTTGAAACTGACGCTGGACTGGACGATAAAACGAATGGTAGTCGATCATTTCGGTCCCTTTGGCGCTTCAGGAGGTTGTCATATCCCATTCCTTGTTTGTTGACACGGGAGAACGCTTTTGCGAGCGGGCATGTGATTTGAATCCGTCCCAAAATCGAAACCTGCTTTGCATACGGCGCCCGAGGCGCTCCCGTGCAGGAGTGGATTTCAGAAACGCCCACGACAGGGACGACTCCAGCTGCGAAAACTTTTCGAAAGAGTCCCCTTAAATAAATAAAACTCCGAATCCAGGTGCCGGTGAATTTGCGGTCGACGCCCACCGGGCGTCAGTTTATAAATCCGTTACCATCTCGCCTGTCTACTGCTCTTCCGTAGGTGTGCCGGAAAAAAAAAGAAGAGGACGGACCGACGAGTTCCAAGCGTTCAAACCGCAGGGTAAGGTCGCTGCGAAAAGCGGTCGAAATCGCATTATGAAAGAGGCAAACAGAATTAAAATGTATCCCTTGAGGGAAGGCCAGGTGGCGATCGACGCGGTTCGCATTTGAGTTGTCACCCGCACTCTTCCGGTGGCCCAACTCATTCTCTCTCTCCCTCTCTCGCGAAGCTTTATTATGTGGTCCAATTAGAATGAAACACCGGAAGGCAGGGGGAAAAATATGACACAGGAGGAGAGATCAAAGGCAAAAGGCTAAATAAGAGAGGGAGAGAGAGAGGGAGAGGGAGAGAGAGAGGGAGAGGGAGACGAGAGGAGGAGGAGAGAGAGAGAGAGAGGAGGGGGGGGGGGGGGCGAGAGTGAAAAGGGGGGGAATGAAGAGGTGGTGCAGGGAGTTTGAAATTAATCCAGGAACTCTGTTACACGGAGTGAATAAACACGAGTTAAAACGCACGAGAAAGATTCCGAGGGAAATACTGAAAACGAAGGATATGAGGACGAAGGGTTTCAGCGAAAGTGGATGCGAAGGGTTAATTGGAGAAACTACGGGCAAAGACGGTAAACGCACACCTATAAATAATGTCATCTTGGCACGGAAAAAAAGTAATAAATTGTTAGTGGTAGTGTGAAATGTCGAAAAGAATCTTTTTTACGCTAAAATATGAACTTTACTTAAAGTTCACTTCTTTTATTGTTAATTTTTAGTCATTCATAATGCGTCTTCGAATTTCTGATTGATTGTTCGCTAAAGTCAGACAAGTTTGAGATGAATGATGAAACTTGTGTAAACTGTGATAACAATAGGATTTTGCCAAATAGAATTTAAAAAGAAATTACACTGATGCTACAGGCAACCTCCAAACACATTAATGTAAACTTAATAGAGATAATACTAATTTATTGAACACAAACACATTTCTCCACTTGCATATGTATGGTAGGCTTAATGGCAAGCACATAGGCCTTAGGCAGGATTGGAACCCGTGACCTTTGCATTTTGACCTAGAAACACTAACCACCCATCTTCCAATTATTCGCAAAAATGTGTATGAAACAGTAGCACGGATAATGAAGTCGCTCGGACGTAGCTTTAACATTAACTCCTGCGCATGCTAAGAAGTACAGATATAACTCAAAAAATTCTAATTAAAGAGTAATCATAAGAATTAATATAAAAAATTGGTGCAAAGTACATTGTACAAACTTTCTCGTATAATAATGCGTCGTTTAGTTATTTTTAGAAATGAAAATCGTATGAGCCGGTTTTTAGAAAATCCAATTTTTGTTAAAGTTGCCCAAGAATAAACTAGCCTTATATTAATTTTTTGATAAAAATGAAATATGTAGTATTATTTCAGACTTTTACTCAAGTAACTGTACGAAATTTGATCAAAATCGTTCAAGCCGTTTTTGAGAAAATCAAATTATTGTTAAAGTTTCCTAGAAAAAACTAGCCTTATATTCAGTTTTTGAGAAAGATGAACTATTTGGTATTATTGAAGACGTATACTCAAGTAACCGTACGAAATTTGCTCAAAATCGTAATGCCGTTTTTGAGAAAATCAAATTGTTTTTTAAAATGCGTAGAATAAACTCCCCTTAATTATTGAGCAATGTCAACCTTTTCTTCATATACTCTGTTCAGTATGATAATATGCCTAAGTACGAGATTTCATTCATTTTTGCAATACCGTTTAGACTCCAGAGCCAGTCAGCCAGACGGCATTCCGAAAACCACTTTTTCGGATTCAGCGACACCTAAAACGTATTTCCGTAAAGATCTCGAGGTCGAATTTTTTGGCGAAAACAATACTTTCTCAATATACTTCGTATATGAGAAAGTAAAAATTGAAAAAATCAGCTCTTAATGAATTGGTTTTCAGCCATGAGACGAGCTAGACAATTTTTTAGTGAGTCATATAATTCATATTAATTTAAGATTTAAACAATTTCAATAAAGTTTAGTTTTTTTAGTCTGCAGTTATGCTATTGACGTGAAATTTAAGTGCACGATTCTTAACAAAAGTCTCCATCTTTATCATACGGACGATCTGTGCGTCAATTATAGACAAATGAAACAATTTATGTTAATTAAAAAATCCAGTTACCTATTAAAAAATAATAACATTGGTGGATTGATTGAATTTGGCAGTTGTAATAGAAGTGTTTGCTGAGAGCTTCAATATTTTTAAACGAAGGCAAAATTGAATATTTAAGTACAAACGTATTTCAAATTTATCTTCACCATTTGTTAATAAGCGGAAGTTTTAATCTTGATAGGCAACCCTTTTTTAAAGAAAATAGATTGTAATGAAATTGATATATCTCAAAGGATAATAGCTTGTCGAAAAATTTCTAAAGGAATGTCAATTATTCTTTGGAACATATTTGCTGTCTTGCTAGTTAGGCAGTTTTTACAGAACCTTTCACAATCTCCTGACGATTTGATGTCTGCCGGGAGGTAATAAATTTCAATTATAATAATCATTTTAAAAAAATATATAAGTTCCAATCGGGAAAGTTATTGCTTATACGCCACATCCGAGTCAATAACTCTCTATTTAACCTGAAATGGAGGGTTGCCATGGAGAAAACGGTCAAATTAATAAGAGAAACCTACCTTTCTAGGTTGTTTGTATTATCCCTTGGTTCTCTCTCTTGTGATTTTAATGAATATATCATATGGACGGACTCTTTATGTGTTATTCCAAGCGAGTTATGATTCATGAATATTCATGTCTCTAATTTGCCTTCCAATTCACATTAATTTCATTTCATTAGACAGAGTCATGACAATCAATTTATACTATGAAAACAGTTATTCAAGTGTCCATAGATCATAATAAATATTGCGAATATATATATATATATATATCTCTATGGACACGTGTGTGTGTGTGTGTGTGTATACACACACGCAAGGTCATCCAAAAAGAATTCCGGGATTTCAAAATTTAATATCTCTTTAAATACAAAATAAAACTCAATTATCATTTTTTTAAATGTGTAAAAGCTCTCAAATTTTATGTCGTTCTTTAATAGGTCTTGATGTGAGCCCCATTTGTAGCTCTGCAAACATCTAGGCAGTAGACCGTTTCCGACCAGATACGGTGAAGCATGCCCGGTGTGATAGTTGCTACAGCTGCAGAGATTCTCTGACGCAGCCATTGATGTGAAAAGTAGATTCCACCGTGAACATTATCCTTGTAAGTAGTCTTCATTGTCATCAATTTAACTTGACATGAAATTAGCAAATTCGACACGTTTTGGACGATCAGTGACTTTAATTTCATGTCTTACTATTAGTTGAATTTTGTACGCGTGTAATTTTACGCGCTTATCTAGCACATTTTGGATGGTGGTCTGAGATACACCAAGTTCCGAAATGCGATAAACGATACATTTTGCTTACAAACGATATACCATTACAATCACCGAATAAACTTCATATACTCGAGGTGATGATAGCCTTTTAGTTGGCTCATGTATGTTGTTTCTTTGCTTCGTTCGTCGGTTGCAATAACAGACTGCGATTAGAAAATTATTTTTTTCGGAATGCCTATAGGAGAAGGAAATGAATATTTGAGACAAAAGAACTGCATGCAGTGAGAAGAAACAGTCCCAACACATAGAAATCATTCATAACACCCCAGAAGAGAAATAAAAAATCTTCGGACGCTTCATGCCGGAAAGGGTTAATCCGCTAGGATATTACGTTATTTTACGACCTCCTAGCGAATCTGCTTTCACCGATAAAAGTCGGTCCGTGAGTTTGCGGCCCTTAAGCTCTGCGCCCGGGAGCAACTGCCCCTTCTGCCCTCCACCCCCCCCCCTCGCTACGCCCCTGGTAATTGCAGATGCATTTCATAACAATCAATTCTTACCATTTTTATTACTTGTATTAATGACATTACTATCACTATTTGTCGTTCCTGAAATAATTTTACAATCTTACTCTGTATTGTTTGTACACTTGGATTATTATTTTTTGGTACTGAGGTCCGGTTTGAAACGCAATGAGTTTGACACCGCTGTGCTATGAAGTATTATTAAGCGTGCAGATGTAAAATGTAGAAGTAGGGTGGCTAGAAGGTCTCTCTTATAGAGAACATATTATTTTTTTGTTCGGATCTTGTGCACTTTTTAATGAAGAAATGTTCTTTTTTCTCTTTTTAACTGCTAATGAAAATGTTACTTTTTACGATTGAATCACAATGTTAAAAATCTTTAAAATTTCTAAACACTAGAAAACTACTAACAGTAAAACCAAATTTTCGTTCCATCTGGAGTGAGAAATCACCAAAAGAAAAAAAATATTCTCTTTTTTTTACAATAATGTTTTCATTTTTTATCTTAACTATATGGCCACCTTATGTAGGAGGCGTTGGGATTTTTTAAGTTTGAGTTAGAGAATGCAATACATTCTGGAAATACTGGTGGCCACCTGAACTTATTCTCGGCAAGATCTGGAGAGAAATGTGGGTTAGATCAGCAGGATTTATGGAAATTCCTTTATCCGTTGAAGAAGCTCTTAAAAATTGTGATCAGGACATATATGTTTCAGTGAACCAAATCTTAAGAGTTCTTTTGACGTTGCCAATAAGCGTTGCATCTGCCGAGAGAAGCTTTTCTTCATTGCGACGCTGAAAAATCTATTTAAGTGGATACTTCAACCGTGCAAGTGATATCGAAGAAGAAGAACAAATGTCACAACCGAGTTTTTATCATGAGAGTGAAATCAACTGAAACGTGGGTGTGGGTATATGGTTGGAAAGTATCATCGTCATTTTTTATAGTTTACAACCAATATTTTTTAAAATTATTCAGTTGATTTCTAATTCGTTGCTGTAGGAACCGGGAATGACGAAGAAAAAAACAAGAATTTTCAGGGCTCGAAAAAAAATATTCTAAACCCTTGGTCAATTTTGAGTTTTTTCGGTTTTTCTGTTTTGCAGTACACATTTGCAATCATTTTTCGATAAATAAAACTTTCTCACATTGTCGAGTGTCTGTTCTAATGAATGACCAAAATTAAAATCCAAAAATTAAAAGGATATTTAATTTAATTTAATTTAATTAATATTTACGGGCAAGAAGCCCTGTTACATTTTTGGTCCATGTTACATTGATTATATTATATTACGGTAATATCCTAGCGGTTAAGGCTCAAGATAGGCGAGAGTCATCAAAAACGCTTCTGGAAACTGGTCGGAGTTGCAATGAATCACCCTCGTATTTATCTTTAGGATATAGTGATGCCATTGTTTAAGTTTAGATGGTCCCTGAGACTTAATAAATGGCAATCGTAAGCTGGCCCGAGAAAAATATTTGAAAAACCATCTCTCTGTCTATCCAAAATATGTGTGAAGTCCCGCTTCGGGTTGCCACCTCTTCATGTCTCACCCGAAGTCTTTGTGGTTATCGCTCATTCTTCGTGTTACACATTTGTTTTGCCTGTATATTTCCTTACACCGGATCTCGCTTGTAAACGATGTTTTGCCTATGGGCCAGGGGGGTTTGCAATTGAGGTATCTCCTGCCATCTAGCCTTACTTGAACCAATTTCCCATGCGTGAGTTTTCCAGAGCCACCCTAATGGGGTAGAAAAACGGGGAATTGCCATCACGCTAAATTGAGTATAGAAGACCCCGGAGAAGATTCTCGCTAAGATTTTAACTTCGTGTTCGAGGAAGAAAAAGATACCAGAAACATGGAACCATTCATGTATTATCCTTCTGCACAAGAAAGGTTCCAAAGAAGACTTGAATAACTACAGACGGATCAGCCTATTCCCAACAGTCTACAAAATTATCACAAAAATACTCGCTATGCACCTTCAAAACCATCTTGATTCTGCACAACCCGGCGAGAAAGCTGGATTTCGCAGTGGGTATAACACGATGGACCACATCCAAGTCGTGAGAAAGGTAATCAGTCGGACTAACGAGTACGAATTACGTCTATGTATGTGCTTCATCGACTACGAGAAAGTATTCGACACTGTCCGAACTTCGTCGGTGTTATGTGCACTAAAGAAACAAGGAGTAGGAGAAACGTACATAACCTTGATCAAGAATATCTACGAAAATGGGACAACATCTGTCCAGTTGCATGAAGAAACGAGTGCCTTTAAGGTCGAAAAGGGAGTCAGACAAGGAGGCACTGTCCGCTAAGTTATTTACAGCAGCTCTAGAATAAGTATACAAAACGCTAGACTGGGGAAAAAAGGCATAAAGGTAAATGGAGAACATCTGAGTCACCCGAACTGAAGAGCCTGAGCATGCAAGCCGAGAAGCTGGACTTAAGATGAATCTTAATAAAACAAAGATTATGTACAACTCCTTCAAAAATCAGAGAAGATACATATCAACGGATAAGGACTCGGAAAAGTAACCAGCTAGGTTTACTTGGGTCATCTCATCGCTTCTTGGAGAAATCTATCGTAGACTGAAGATGGCATGGAGTGCTTTTGGCAGGAATGCAAACATCTTTAAATCAAATATTCGAGTATTCCTAAAAAGGAGATTGTATGACCAATGTGTTCTGCATGTTCTGACATATGGATGTGAAACATGGACCATGAACGCCAGAATGATACAGCTCCTGCAAACAACACAGAGGAGCATGGAGAGATGCATGCTAGGGATCACCCGAAGAGACCGCAAGAGAAACGACTGGGTAAGAAAGAAGACAGGAGTTTGTGACGTGATTAGAAGAGTGAAGGCGCTAAAGTGGCTGTGGGCTAGAATAAATGACCAGCGTTGGACGTCCAGTGTCATCGAATGGATCCTAAGAAACGTCAAGAGACCGAGAAGAAGACCGAAAGATAGTTGGGATAGAGAGCTTGTTAAGTTCTTGGGGCAAAGTTGGAGAAGGGAGGCAGTTGACAGGGCTAACTGGAAAAGTCTGGGGGAGGCCTTCATCCATCAGTGGATTGAAAAAGGCTGATGATATATATATATATATATATATATATATATATATATATATATATATATATATATATACACATACGCACACACACACACACACACACATATATATATATATATATATATATATATATATATATACACACACACACATATATTTTCATTTAAAATTGAAAATTTGGAAGTATCTGCCTGCTTTGCTTTTACGTGTTACACAATATCCGAGTTCTGCCAAAAACATCACAAAATATTACGAAAAATTGTGGCATTGGCTTATCGAATTCTAGTCTTTATCATAGCCGTGTTCTGTTCTGCTTAGAACATATTCTGAGAGATTTCGAAGCACTGTTATATACATGTATGTATCACATATGTACTGGACTTAGAACTGACTTTAAAGTTATCGGAAAAATACAAGAATGCAATAATGATGAATATTTTTCATGGCGCATAAAATTTAACAATTCGTGAATATTATGGAAAAGTCATCTTGAGAGAATTCTGCGAAGCTGTCGCTCAAACTTTTGTTTAATCTGAACAGAAATTATTATTATTTTTCAATTACCGCTTTCTATCTTTTTTCTGATTATTCAAGGCACGAAATTTCCAATTTTGAGAAGCTCTTCTAGACTAACACAATGACTCCGCTTCAAGTCATTCTTTCCGCATTTGATCATTTTTCTAACCTCAACGCTGAGCGGTAATTATTACTCTTGGTAATAATTGCGGATCCATGCCTCTCTCTACCTTAATGCATCCCTTTGTACTGCCGTTCGCTCTATAATTATCCACGCCTCTGAAACGTAAAATTTTATAATTCGTTCGCCCCGCAAAAATCATTTCCCGGATGGGTTGGCGGGAAGCGTGCTCGCTTTCCTCCATTCCTTTTTGTCAATTTTTTGCGGCTACATCTGTTTCGCGCTCATATTTCCGCCTTGATAACGTTTTCGCGAAACGAATCATAGCGTTTCAGGAAAACTGAAAAGCGGTTGCTTTCGCCGTTGCAAAATAATTACCAAAGCGTTTCATCACAAAGGATTCGAATGTTTTCCCGGTTGCAGGTTGTTATTTTTCGGTTGGCAGCTCCATTTGATTACAGGTCTGTGTAATTCTGTAACCTTCAAGTTAAAAAACCGACCGATCTTTTCCTAAAGACGGAATTTCCATATCAGTCGAAACAAAGAGAAATGTTTACATTTTTCTCTCCTGGTCATATTTTTTGCGCTCGGATTCGTGTCTTAATTAGGGGAGTTCTTATGGTTAATTAAAATTCATTCTCGTGTTTTAATGGCAAAACACCATGCCAGTACAATACCTAAAATAACTTTTAACTGAAGCACTTTAGAAGTTGAATCGGCGTAAAATGTTCATAATAGCTACCGCGGCTGTGCCATACTTCATAACCTGAAAGTTCTTCCCTAATTTCCTAGATTTTGTCTTTATAAGTTTAAAAAAAAATTTTCTACTAAACGTTATCATCCCCGCTAACGTTTTTCTATTTAATTAAATTGCTTTCAAAGGAATTCACAGTGTTCGAACATTTATCAAGATACCTTGCAGTAACTTCGAGCGAACAAAGCTTGCGTTACCTTTTATCTGGCGCATCCATGTGTTATTCAATATCTCAATATCGGCGCGCGCGCGCGCGTAGGAATCCTTTTCTTTGTTATTCCTCTTGTTTGCTATTAGCATTCCGTCGAAGCCTGCTAGTGTGAAGGCAGGAGCGAATTTTGCCGCTTCCGCCGCGACGGATGCAAAAAAATTTTGATTTCACCGCCGAACGATGGCATTAAGGGCATCGATTGCGAATCATAACACGCCAAGGCGACTGGGGCGATTTATTCAGCGCATCCTCCCTCGAAAATGTGGCAGTTCATTCCACCGGAAAACAAAATCAGTATGCAAAACACGCTCCCGAAGTTTTTTTTTTAAATTTTCATGCGGATTCCGATACATTGAACAAATCGACTCGTAGCAAACCTTGTCTATTATAATCTACTATAATATATTTTGAAGCGTGTTTTTGTGTATTTGTTGGTTTGTGTGTTTTTTCGTGGAACTCCTCCTAAACGATAAAAGCTAGAATTACCAAATTTGGAACGATTCTTCCTTACATCCTAAGTTAGTGAATGGTCAAGGTTTGGTCTACCAGGATTAATCAGTGCTGCCAATGTAGGGGATTAACATTTTTCCATAAGATAATCAATTTCTTGACTTGCAAGGTATTTTTCCTTCAAGCATTAAAATACGTATATATGGACAGATTTTTTTCATTTTTGCTTTGTTCGACGAATAAACCTCTATCTTATTGCTGCGAAGCTTACATGTTACACGGTCGAAGTTTTCAGAAATACGCAATTTGTTTTGAAATTTTGTGGATTTTTCGTACTCTTTCCGGGCGTAACCAAGGCTGCCGTCATTGTGACCTCCGATTCAATTAGCTTCAATGAAGCTCACAAATAGACGAAAGTTTAGCATTATTCGCTTCGCACTTTTGTTTAAGCAACGAAACGATCGATGTTTATGGATAGCAACGTAAATAGATACTGATGATTATTCAGGAAGCGTTTATAACAATTGATGAAATTAATTAAACCTTCCTTCATGTATTGAATACTGGAATCTTACATTTTTGTAAGTAAAATCATTATATTCTACATTATGATGTTTATTAACGTAAATAAGCTCACGTATCTGGTGTACACTCACCGGAGTCAGTGTTCAGTCATGGACAACTGTACGTTGCTTTTTCAAGACATAAAAGTAAATATTTCAGCGAGGCATAATTACACAAGAAATGAAGTTGGATTTGGCGAAAGTATGATAGGAAATACAATTATCGTTATATTTGAATGCAATACGTTCGGAAACGGATTGTTACAATCAAATTTGATTAATTGTTAAGAAAAGCTAATTGTAATTTAAAAAGTATCTACTATATATTTTAAAGAGTTTGTATGTTGTGCTGTAGCAGCTTCACCAAATCCCTCGAAAATCAACGGGAAATTCTGCTAGTAATAAATATAGCGACCATGATTTAGTGAAAAAATATCTTTGGCCACGGTTCGCTTTTTGCCACGCCGAGAGTATATCCCGTTCTTCAAACACAAGTAAAATATTATGCATTTGGCCTTAGGAAGTCTACGCTAGAGTTTTCATTATTTATAATTGAACTTATGAACTTGTAAACCTAAGCAGAGTGCTTGCAAACTTACAAAGCGGATTTGTAAATGTAATAATAATACAGTTATATTCCAGTACAGCCCAAAAACACTGATGCACGTATATCGTTTTTACTTTCTCATATACGAAGTATATTGAGAAAGTATTGTTATCGCGAAAAAATTCGACCTCGAGATTTTTACGGAAATATACGTTTTAGGTTTAGCTGAGTCCGAAAAAGTGGTTTTCGCAATGCCGTCTGTCTGTCTGTTACTGGCTCTAGAGCCTAAACGGTAGAGCGAAAATGAATGAAATCTCGTACGTAGGCATTTTATCATACATTGTAGAAGCTATGAAGAAATGGTTGACATTGCTCAATAATTAAGGGAAGTGTATTCTACACATTTTTAACAACGATTTGATTTTCTCAAAAACGGCTCTAACGATTTTGATTAAATTTCGTACAATTACTTGAGTATACGTCTGCAATAATACTCCATATTTCTTTTTTATTAAAAAATGAATATAAGGCTAGTTTATTCTAGGCAACTTTAACAATAATTTGATTTTCTCAGAAACGGCCAGAACGATTTTGATTAAATTTCGTACAATTACTTGAGTATACGTCTGCAATAATACTCCATATTTCTTTTTTATTAAAAAATGAATATAAGGCTAGTTTATTCTTGGGCAACTTTAACAAAAATTGGATTTTCTAAAAACAGGCTAATACGATTTTCATTTTCTGAAGATAACTAAACGACGCATTAGTACCCATATATGAGAAAGTTTGTACAATGTATTTTGTACCGATTTTTTATATCTGGTAAGACAAAAATTATCTTCGAACGCTAGCCGGGACCATATTCCCTTCAGGAGGCTAGGCGCAAGTGTTTTCCTCCAATACGGGATTCTGCTCTCCATGGACAAATTAAAGTTAACAGCGTAAAACGCTCCAAGTTCCCAACCGAAGGCGATACTTTATTGCCCGGAAAAATCTGTATTATCTATTGAGAAGAACAACGAGAATCGAATATATGAGAAAATGTGGTGTTGCTAAAATTAAAACAAAATTCAAAAAACACACATCTTTAATGATACTTAGGTTTCTTCCACATAACACTATATAAACACAAACGGTTTCGATGAGTACCTAATCGCAATCATCAAGTAACAAATACTTTTAAAAATGCTCAAATCATAGTTACCTAGCAAATACTTCAGCCGTAATAAATATGCAAGGGAAATTCTGTATGTTACGCTGATAAAACCAGTAAGTGTTTCTGAAACTTTAAAGATTAAAGTTAAATTTATTATTTTAATAATTTGAATATGTTGCGCGTGTGATCATCCACCCATATCGAAATTTTTAAAAAGAGTTCTTTCTGACTGACAAATTACTTTTATACATATATAATTATATTTAGTTAATAACCCTAAGCAGCTGTACGGCCAAACATATTTTAAAATAATTTAATAAAACAAAGCTTCATTTTGTACATGTATAATAATTTACCATCAATATTATAATTTCATTTTAATTCGAGGATGTAATGATGTTCATTTGACACATGTTAAAGCACCAGAATGCAATAATTAATTTTTGAATTTTGATTATCGTTCTTCATCCAAATGAATTTCATACTGGATGAAGATATCTATGTGCAGTATAATGGAAATGAAAAATAACACGCGCGCGCCTACACGCAGCGGCGATATTTTTTCTCTGACTATTTAAAGGTGTTGGTAACGAGTCACTGAATCAATACAGAAGGGCCCCGGGTTACGTAGTACTCGAGCTACGTATACTCGTACTTAGTTGGTACTCCATTGAAAAATAATAGGAGTATACGAGGTGCGAATATTTTATTTTACGCAGCTACGTTGTACCTTACGCAGAGCTACTTTGTCGCTTAGTGAACGCGCGGAGTAATACAGTAAGGCCGTGGGTAGCGTACCCAGCAACCCGCAGCTGCTTTCTTTCGCTCACTCAGTCTGGCGTTGTTTAACATGTGTGTTCCCTAACTTTGCGTATTTTACGTTAATTTTCATTGCAGCCATGACGGGAAAACGCTTATCGCAAGAATGCCATTCTCTGTACCGTACAGGGTACGTATTGCGTACGCATGATTATGTTAGGTTCACATATATAATTCCGACATACGTATAATTCGAGTTACGTTGCGTATTCAGTAACGTAACCCCTACGTAACTCGGGGACTGTCTGTACTTACTTTGTAGCTACTTTCTCGATTAATTAACAGAATCCCTTATGTATCGCCTTTGTGCTGAAAAATTTATGTGGATTAAAATGAAAAATTTTATTTTTTTTGTTCCATCTCGTTTAATTTTTTAAAAAAACCTTAATTTTTTGTACGTATTTAAAAAAAATTATTTTTACATTTTAGAACGATTTCGAAAGCCAGAGGATCCTTTTGAAAGATGATTTTTCCGCCCGTTTAACCCTTTTATTGACTCTCGGAGAGGAGCAAAAGGGAATACGAGATGAATAGGTCGGACGAGAGGAAGAGCGGCGGAGCGAGAGATAGGAAACCGGAGGAGTTGAAATATCGCCACGCCGAGCGGAGGCAAAGCGCGTAAAAGGGACATTGCGGTTGCGGGGAAGGTCGTAGAAGCAAGTGTTCCTCGTTCCCATGGGAACGGGCGGAGGATAAAAGAGACGGAGAGAGAGAGAGAGAGAGAGGAGGGGGGGGGGACTCGTTCCCCGGATGGGTTCCGAGAAAGGGAAGAGGTTGGGAGGCTGCCCTTATAAGCGGAGGGTGTGTCAAAAATCCGGCTCTCCGTGTATTTTTGGGAGGGATATGGGGAGGAGGGCGGACAGATGGATGTAACGGGATGTTGAGCTTGAGGTAAAATATATAAGGGCAACAGTTGAATCACAGCGTAGAAGGGGCGGAAAGGGAGGAGAGGGAGAAGAGAGAGAGAGAGAGAGAGAGAGAGAGAGAGAGAGGTGGAGTGCGGGATTTCGACAGGTAGATAGAATTTCACAGATGTCCAACCCATATCACGTTCTCTCCCATTCTCCCCCAAACAACTGTCCTTTCGCTCTTTAACTCCCTATAATTAAGCCTCTTTCCCCTATTCCCAATTATACCTGTGAGAACGGTCTCAGAGCGTGGAATGCGGTCACAAAAGTGGAGAAATATATGAGGGAAAATAACTTTTGCTTGAGATATTTGCGTCCCAATGCTTAGGAAATCGAAGCATACCTTCCTAGCACAATTCACAGAAGTTTATTAATTCAAATAGTGCAGAAGAAGCTAAATTATAGCAGGACGTGTAATTTCCCATGTTAACGCGTTTATAGTAAAACTAGTATAAATTTCCGTCAAAAATGACGGGGATGATCGATTATTCTGAAATAAAATCGAGGCAGTCTTCTTTGACTTGAAATCATACCTCCTGCTGAGAGGGTTGCCTTCGATCCGAGCGAAGATTCGAAACCCTCGCCGCGAGTATTTATTGTGCTTCAAAAGCTGACCTTAGTCCGCTCTTGCCAGGTACATTTCTGGTTTTCAGAGCGTGACAGAGGGAGTGACAAAACGAAAAAGGGACAGAATAAGGCTTTTATATATTACCTTACATTAAAACGTTTTTTTTATTATATCATAATGCTATCCTGAAAATTTCATCAAATTCTGTTTAGTCGTTTGCGAGATATTATGCACGCAACGTTTGATAAGGCTTTTATTTATTAGAAAAATGTGGTGATAAACCAGCGTTCTTCAATTGGGACGGCATGTAGAATTCCCACTGCAAGAAAAGCCTTATGCATATGTTGGAAATGTATGTACATATATGCATATCACAAGTTTTCTCATTTCATTTTACGAATACCAAAAATAAGAGCTACGACGTGTAGTTTCTAGGCGCGTTTCGCTTCCAGTGTGAGCGCCTATTATTTTATATTAATGAGATGGGGATTTTATACAAATGAAGGAGTGCTTTCATATGAAACTCCGAAGTGCGAGAGATTTTTTCCCTACGAAAAATTTCTTTTATATCACAAATAATAACTGTAACCATCAGGGCCTACGGTTTGATTCTATCTGCCGGCTAATCCGCCGTTGTGTGTTTACGTTTGAGTTCTAAAATTCGCGGAAACATTCTTGGTTGATATTTTCCCGTTGTACCTTTTTCCCTTTATTAGGGAAAGCTTTCACTACCAGATGTGATCCTTTTTGTCGTTCACACCAAAGTACAATTATTTCTTCAGACCCTTTCTCTACCTCGGTATCGCGACTCTCGGGAGTTATAAGTGCTCAGAAGTATCTCTACACAATATAAAGTATTTCTTTTATTTTTGCACTAATTATAGTCAGTTGTTTGCTGATAATGTAGGAATACTTTAAGAATTGAAAAAATGTCATATTCTGCTGCTTCGCTTATGTTGTTGTTCAAATTATTTTATTTGTAATGAGATGAATTACAACTTTAATAGTAACGATACTTTATTGCAATGTAAAAGTTGCCACATTAATCTGATAGATATGAGACACCTGAATCTTCATTCACTAAAGCATAGGAAGTTGAAGCACCCGACTCATCCAGTCGCCTGAAAAAATATTAATACTATATAAATAAAAGGAAAATATAATAGCAAACTTATTAATATTAATTAGCTCATTAATTATTTGCACCTTCTTATTACTGGGATAAATTCCTCATCTTCGTCATCGACGTCCTTTTCTTGGCTTTCGGCTCCTCTCTCCCTACTGCTACTACTCGACAGTTTAACAATCATATCCTCCGTGCACTCTTCGAGAATACCTTCAGTCTTCCATGCCTCCTCTAGCTCTTTTTGGGTGTTCCTTACTATGTCGGCCCACCTCTGGGGAGTTACCTCTTCATTTTCCTTACTAATTAATTTCTCCACACCGCCCAGTTTAAAATCCTTATTATTTCTTGCTACATACCCTTTCACCTTGGCCCATACCATTCCAATAGCGTTGAAATGGCAATGATAAGGCGGTGAACGTAGAACTTGGTGGCCGTTGTCTCCTGCAAGTTCGTCTGTGTAATACCTTTTTCATGCGTCTCTGTGCATAGCAACGTATTCGAGCATTTCCGCTTTTGTAATATTTTCCTCCACAGCACTCACACTTTTGTCTTTAAGCCACTTGAAAATTTCTTCCTTTCGGCTTGCTTGCGTTGAGGCCTTACTGATTTGCACTGAATTTTTGGAAATATTAGGTAATAATTGTTCTTTAAACCATTCCTTAAATCTGTCGGAAGTCATTTCCTCGTGATAATATCTACAGCCTTTCTAGATCCAAATAAAAGAAGGGAGTTCGGAACAAATCCTTTTAAGTACCCGCATGTAACAATATCAATCTTCCACATTTTCCCACTGGAGTTTTAATTGCACCTTCACTTGTAGAGTCCGTCCAAGTTTTCTTAAGGCAACGTCAAGCATGTCTCATCAATCCACACAATTTCTTCTATTTTTGTTTTCCCTATACACCTTAAAAATTTTCCGCGACAAGAAGCAATATCCTGCCGCTCTAAAAGAATTTTTCTTCCGGAGAATGTTTGCCACTGGAATCCTAGTTTGTTCGTGGCTAACCTTAATGTTGTTCGTCCTCCGGAAAACAATCCAGCTTCCTTCAATGTGGCGAGAAGCCTTCGGAGCGTGGGATATTCCTTTCTTCTGAAGTACTGATACACATGTTGACGTATCGCATTTTATTGGAAGGAGTCCATCGACGAAATTCTTCTCTCTCTCTCTCGGCTTCTTCTTCCCAGGGGTGCGCAGTTGAGAAGAGGGTCCCTCCTCTCCGCCGTACTTCTCTCTGCTTATTCTTGTAACTGTTGATGGGCCGATTTTTAAAGCTGAGCAGTCCCCTCCTCCTAAAATGCATTCTCAGATTGAATATCATCTCGCGGCCTGCCTGACTAACGAGAACTCGCTTGCGCCTTATTTATACTTTTCTCGTTGGCTCTCTTTCACTCTGTCACACATTTTAACTTAATAAATTAAAAGGAGGAAATAAACCAATGAGCCACCTAAAACAGATTGTCAGAAGGAAAACAAAAACTCATAAAATTAAATTTCAATTTCAAATCAACAAAGAAGCGAAACAACATTATTGAGGAACCTAATAAAAAAGCCAAACAAATTTTTAAATCTACCACAAGGAAAATTAAATAAAAGCAATAATTAAGCGAAATTAAAGACGTATTTAAATTAATGAGAGACCTAATATAAACTATCACACAAATATTTAAATCTAATGCAAGAAAAATTAAATGAAAGCAATTATGAAGAAAATTTTAAGGCACACTTAAATGAATGAGTGACCTAATCTAAACTAACAACCGAAGAACTACTCGTAAATCTACTATCAGAAAAATAAAACGAAACGAAACTAAAAGTATAAGCAAAATTACTGAAATGGTAACAATCAAAGAATTCCTAAATGACTACTTAAATGAAAGCAAAAGAGAATCGAAAGTAAAGATTAATAACCGACCTAATCTATTAAACGAAGAAAAAAAGGATTATAAAATTAAACGAAAAATGCAGCGAAGCGAGCTCCCGAAAAAATCACGACGAACGCGGAGACCAAACTACTCTGACGGCAAGAAAGAACGACTCAACTGCAATAAATGTTCAAGTTGGGGAAAAAAGAGAAGGGCTGGTTAAATCCATTTGATACACTCCCAATCGGGTCGAAATAACGTACAGTCGATGTTGACATTAAAAATATTTTTCTTTGCAAGGGTTGGAAAAGACCCAAATTACTTGTCCCTGTTTCAGACCGAGGAATCGCTGAGGCAGAGTCAAGGTTTCCTACACCCTCACCCCCTCACCCTTGAGAACAATGGTTCTTTCCCATCCATTTCACCCCAGAAGCCATCGTTTTGTCTCTAGTAAGATGGTATCCATTGTACGTACACGTCAATGGCCAGAAGAAACTTCTATGAATGTGGGACGAAAAATTAAGCAGTGAATTCTTCTTATCTTTTCCGAACAACCGTCGCCATGAAGTGTGCTTTTTCGAGTGAGATATTGTCGTTATTCCGTTAAAAGGGTTTACCCTAAATACTATGGATGAATGGCGAAGTCCTCCACCAGAGGGCAGTGTGCAACCGACTTCAACCCCTCCCCCGTTTTTTATCCAGATAAATTTTTAAGAGAATTTCAGTCTTCCCTTAGCAATGGAAACGGTGATATTCGTGATTTAGTGCCACTTAGTTTTCGACGATTACTATTTGCGAAGTTGTTAGTTGAAGGTCAGTATATATTATATTTTTTTTTAATTTGTTAAAAGCTTGATATTATTTGCTGGTGGTGATATTGTAATAACGAAGAATTATCAACGGGCAACCCCACTTTTATTTACACACACAGTCATCATCTAGAAAATAGTCAAACATACTAGGGGACCCTAAAACTTATATTTTCGTCGAAATCTCCAATTCAGTAAGTTTTACTAATGCAGTACTTTCACTTGCACTACGTATGGAGAAAGTAAAAATAAATTTTTCTTTAAAAATATGACCTTGGGCAATCTAATTTTAAGACACTTTCATCATTTTTTATGTAATTGAAAAAATTGTAATTCATATAAAATTTTATCAATAAAAAAACATCTTTTAGAACTAGGAACGGTTCCGAAACCGCCCCGGAACCGGATCCGAACCGCTTTTACTTTTGATCACTCCGAACCGAATCCGGAACCGAACGAGTTGGAAAATTTAAGGTCCGAACCGGGACGCTCGGAACCGAAACGGAGATTCCCAGCTCTGATTTGTAACAAAGTATTCTAAAATTCTAAAAGTCATTTTCGTAAGGTTATGTAATTAGTATAGAGCAGCGTGAGTTGCGTAACGCATATGACTTAATTAACTTAGCTTTTCGAAGATGATTTTTATACTTTTATGAGGATTTTCCTTACAAATTTAGAATTTTTGAATTATTTATATTTTTCCTTTTATTAACTCAGTCTGCTTTTTATCTTATGAATATTAACTAAAGGGTTTTTCCTAACTCATATAATGATATTTTATTGAATAATTTTGCATTAAATTCCACATTTAATATAAAATTGAAATTCGAGGAAATTCTTCAAGTAGAAATTCCTTTCATCCGGTAACGACTTCCGTGAAGACGCAAAATACTTGCCTGTCATAAAGAAAGATACTAGAACATCTTTAGTTGAAATTCATATAAGGGGCGCTGTTATCGAATATCCAATATAAATGAGTCATCGACAGGAACGGCTTGCATACTCGAAGTATCATTGCATAGTAATTACACATCCTTTGATCTTTAAATATATTTAAATCTTTATATGATACTCCAGCGAAGCTAAACTAAAAGTTGATAAATGTGAAAATTTGGGGTCTTTATTATCCGATGTGACTTCTGTGATTATTGACTTCCGTTAATTCTGTCCATATTTGAACACATCTGTGGAAGCTGTAGAAGAGGACTAGTAACTACTACATTATAAAGAATCTCTTGGGGGAAAAAAAATGCTAGAAAACATTTTTGAAGTGAATTTACATGTATAACGCATAGCAATTGCAAATCTGTATAGTCATTCCATGGTAATAAATTACAAAAAGGAGTTAAAATCCATATTTAGTAAAGAATCACCTATCTGGATGTAAAAAGCACAGCCAAGAATAATATTTTCGTTTTTAGATTTTTTCGATCTGATGGATTAATAATAACAGTGGTTTCCAAACTGCGGGGCGCGGTGGGCACGTCAAGGGGGCGCAAGAAGACTTTAAATCGTATTTACCGTCGTTTTATCTGTCACAGTCGTGAGACCTACAATATGCAGTCACCAAATTTTAGCTCTCAAGTGGCTAGGACGTACCATTTGCCATATATTTGTCATATAAGGGGGCGCAATGACATTTATTTTGGTTGAAGGGTGGCGCGGCTTTGTAAAGTTTGGAAACCACTTCCTTATGCGTTAATAAATGTACTTATCTGAGGTGTCTGCAATAACCGCGAAAAGGTTACGAAAAACCAGATGCGCATTTCGGCTACAAATCAGCCATGTTCAGTGGTAATTCACCGAAGTATACGGCCGAAATGCTCGTCTTTAATTCAAGGACAATCACTTTAAAAAAGTACTTGTCCGAGGTATCTCCCATAAGCGCAATAAGGTTACGAAAAACCAGATGCGCGTTTCGGCTACAAATCAGCCGGCTTCAGCGGTAATTTGCCGAAAATACACGGCTGCTTCGTAGCCGAAATGCTCATCTAGTTTATTTTACAACCTTGTTGTGGATATTGGAATTGCCACAGATAAGTACTTCTTTAAAGAGATCGTTGTTGAATTTTTTCAGCCATAAGACGAGCTCGATAATTCTCTGTCGAATTACGCATAAATTATTCTAATGCACCAATAATCTAGACATCTTCCCAGAGAGCGTGTAATTCCTCTCTTGGAACGTACGCGTTCCATTTGTGGTTCGTGTGTTTGTGGTTTGTCATACTGTGTACAGGCAGTCCCCGCTTTTCGTCGTTCCGCTCGTATGTCAGTTCCTAATTAACAACATTGTTTCATTCTTCCGTCTTCGTGATCCGTTTATCCGACATATTGGCGCTTTTCGTCGCTCCGGTTTTTACTTTCTTCACATACGTAGTATAGAGAAAGTATTGTTTTCATGAAAAAAATCGAATTCGAGATTTCAATGGAAATACACGTTTTGAGGTCCACTGAACACGTTTTGACCGTTTTCGATGTCGATGTCTGTATGTCCGTATGTGTGACAGAAATTTTGCGTTCGCTCTAACTCAAAAACTATTCATCAGATCAGCATGAAATTCTATATTTGTGATTTTATATATATTCTTATGATTTGAAAAGATTTTGATAACACTCGGTCAAACGAAAGTAGCGGTTTACTCTTGTAAAATTTTCGTTTTTCTTAAATATTTTGCTTAAAACTGATTTTTTGTTAAAACGCACGCGCACACACGTACGCGCACACAAAAAAAAAAAAAAAAAATATATATATATATATAAGTTGTCGGTATTATTTTGTTCTACAAAGTTTGTTTGAACTAAATTTTCATATGAGGAATATTTCAAGAGATATTCAATTTTCTTCGAAATTGACGGTTAGTGGGCAGCTCGCGCGCGTGGTAGTGACAACAATTGAATCGCTAGCGCTGAAGCGTGTAAGTTGAACTGTTCCTATCGCCGTATTTATTTGATTTTAGTTGACAACTTACGTATGGAGAAAGTCATGTGTTGGGCACATCAATTTATTTGTTAATTCGCTCATATGTAAGTGCCTAAGTGACAAACAACATTGTTTCATCTTTTAATGGAAATATTTCACATAGTTACCCCAGGAATATAGATTTTTATCCCTCAATTTAATATGGTGCCTATGAAAAATGGTGCTCCGCTTTTCGTCGCAGTTTTCAGGATCGTAACCTGATGTATAAGCGGGGACTGATGTATAATTAACAATTTGGTCGGGTTGATTTTCCGTTTGTCCGATCCTGCTTTCCTAACTTGCAGGTGCTCTTTTGTATCCTCTTCGGGAAACGTAGCATCTAGCGCTGAAAGCCTCTCCATATCCGGCGCTTCATCGATCAGAGGGAAGTTTTTCCCTTGCTCATCACCTTCTTCTTCTGGGGAAAGATTTCTTCTTTTCATCGCAGTGGCCGCTTCTGATTAACTCCGTTGGTTTGGATATCGGTTTATCCAAGGGCTCTAATGTAAGTGAACGCCTTTCTTTCAAACCTTTGGTAAAACTTTAATTGCAAGGTCTCTAATTTTCTGTAAGGCAGTAGCCACCGCCACGTTTATGTCAAAATTACCTTATCCAGGAAATAGGATCAGCCTGAGGGCGACATTCTGGAAATTTCTCGTGTTTTTTTTTTCAAAAGTTTCAAGGTTGATTTTCCCTATCACGCCTACGACAGGGTAAAGTAGAATTCTCGCGTAACAAATGCGGATCCATGGACTTTAGAAGACGCGTTTTTTTTGCAGATTGCGTCAAAGATTATTGATTTTTCGCGGGTCATATTGCACGCCTTTTTTGCGTACGTTTTGAGTTTTATCTTGTTAAGCCCGTTTGACACGGTGGCATATCTGCTAGCATAAATGCTAGCGTATTCTCACGCTGCAAAATAAGACTTTTCGCAGATGATACCGTTTTATATAAGGAGATAACGAGTCAGGATGACCAAAAATCGCTTCAGGAAGATTTAAACGCCCTTTCAGCATGGTGTCAACATTGGAAAATCGAAGTTAATCAGAGCAAATGTTCCCTATTGAGTTTCTGGAAGAGTAAGAACAATGACTTAAACTCGGAGTACAGAATTGATAGATTGAATATCCAATCTGCAGAGTACGTTAAATATTTAGGAGTCACCATTTGTCGTGATCTATCATGGAATATGCATATTCGAAGGATCGTAGGCGCAGCTAATAAGAAATTGGCCTTCGTAGGCAGAATAGTAAGAAGTAGCACAGAACAGGTACGAGAAACGTGTTATTTATCATTGGTCAGATCTCAGGTCGAATACGCTTCCAGCATATGGGATCCGTACGAAAAGGGAGAAATTTAGGTCGGAAGTTCTCTTAGAGGAGGTCACAGGAATATTAGAGGCACCTACGTACATGGGCAGGCACGATCACGAGAATAAAATACGAGAGATCGACTGTAGGACCGAGCGATACCAGAGCTCGTTTTTTCCAAGGACCATACGGGATCATAACAGGAGAGTGATTCCCACGAGGGACGTTATTAGGTAGGGCTTGGTGTGCTGCACCCCCTGCCACCCACCAGTCTGGTGATTTGCAGGGTATCATGTAGATGTAGATATCTCGTTCACGATTCGTCGCATCTACCATCGAATTTTCCGTCGAATCGGCTGTTTTACACGGTCGAATTTCTGATGTCATGAATGCGAGAGAAAAAGAGAGAGAGAATCAAAGTAAAATCGACAAGCGGATCCACTCTAAGAGTTTTGGCGTTAACAGACAGTAAAATCAACATCGGATTGTATTTGGCATCGGCGTTTGTTTGAAAAATGGAACGCACATATTGCGATGCAGTTGCATCAATATGAGCCATTGTTGCTATAGCAGCAGCAGTGGAAAAGGAGAAAAAGAAAAGCAAGTGGACAAGGAGCTGGCTTCTCAGACGGCAACATATATTATTATAAATATTATATTATATATTTACAAAAATATATATCGTTTCTTGCATTTACACAATAGGCAATCTATCCACACACCGTACGACCATCAAAGACTGAATGGCTTGCAGCGCTAGTGTTGTACGTTTACGTGTCGAATTGAATATGCAGTTTTATCTTCAACATTCAACTTTAATTAGTTTCTGCTGCATTTTTTGTTTTTTAATAATTAGTATATATAGACCAATGAACAGTATTTTAATTATTTTACGTAATATTTCCAACTGAAGCGAAGAAATCGAGAATCAGACGATTCGCCATATTGGAATTGGAGGTCGCTCCTTATTGGTGATGCGAAGAAAAATGTTAGCAAAAATCGGACCTGTTCTATCTGCCTCCCATGCGATCAAAAATGCGAAGGAAAATGCGATGACGTTAAAATGCCATGGCATTTTCGTTTGACAAGAGCACATTTCCTTAATAGCATTTTTCCTAACATTTATGCTAGCTAATATGCGACCGTATCAAACGGGCTTTATTCATTTTTATGCCCAGCTATGTGGATCGATTTAAGCATAGGAAAATTGTTCCGCGTGCCTATATATACACATACTACTACTATTAATGAACATTATTATTCTCGCTTGGTGTATTGCAGTATTAAGGTCACTTAGCTCATTATTATTATTTCAACATCCTCGATATCTGTCGCTATGGTTTTAAGCGCTGTTTTCCAACTTGTTGATGCAGTTAAAAATTTGAAGTGATTGATTGAACTTTTGTTACAGAAAATAGAACTACAGTGTGATACAAATATCTCTGAATACTTCGTGGTTGACGCTCAAATCCAGTAACGGAATTTGGTATTGATTTTCCTCACTTATCCTGACAATGCGCTGCTTTTACGAAATAAATGTGCCATTTGTGCTGATTTGGACTCCAAAAATGGACACTTTACCTTTACATTTGTCTTGGAATTCATTCTTTTTTCTAATTACTAATCCAAGATAAGGGGATTGTTTGAAATCTGGCGCCGAAACTACGTAAATTATTTCAATCTTCTGGTCGGATCAGCTGTTATTCAATTCAGTTATCATTCGCTGCATTGCATTCGTAAACATATTTTAAAATTTTATACCGCCTCGGATTCGCGCAGATTCAAGTTCGGAAAAGAACGTCCGAGAATTTTTAATTCAACCTTATGACATCAGAATGGAGATATCACATGAATTTTCTCACATGAAATGTGTGATAATTGTATTAACTCCCTCCTTATAACTTTTTTTTTAAATTAGCCTATGAATTGAACTCCAAAAACATGAATCTACTCTCTCCTCCTGTGGGCGATCAACTTTGTTGTTATAAGGGATATCTGAAAAGTTATTTTGGAAATATTTAGGATATTTTTTTAGTACTTCATAGAGTTTCCGCTAGGTGGCTTCAGAATTGTAAGCTAAATGATTAAAGGAAACAAGATAAATGAACTCTGTCATCTTTCTTAAATATCATAGAATTCCACAAAGTGACGCCTGAAACCATCTATTTTTGAACCTAAAGGGGTGAAGTTTTTACGGATGGGAAAGCCTAATGGGGCTCTATATTCCAACGGCATATGGTTGTCCCCTTCCCACAGGCGAAGGCAAATTAGAGCCCTGAAAATATTTAAGAAAATGTATCTTACTTGTTTAACCATAATA